>OY740766.1:96562273-96932273 GCA_963513935.1 Aphrophora alni
TAGTACCTCTGTCAACAATATTAAAATAGCATCTGTTTAAAAAATAGAAAATCTCTCACCGCAGTAGGTGGGAAAATTGGTAGTAAATTTAAAAAGTAACATCTATTTCGAATATTTAACAAATGTTTTATTTTGATGAACAGAACAAATGGGATACTCGGTGAATTGGTACTTCACATTGTTGGCCTCTTTACGTTGATGATAAAAATAAGAATATTAGTGTCAATATTGAGATCAGAGTTTAAAAAAATAAAAATAAATTGGATTTCTGTACTAAAAATCATGTTATAATGGAATTTATTATGCTTAAAGTTTAAAAAAATATATTAAAAATAATGTATATAATAACTTGTACAAGAGAGAAAACATGCTTATTAAATGAGTAACTCCTTCCAGTAATTTACTGTCTAACCTAACCTATCTTACTTAATATTGGATATTTTCTTTTGTAGATTAAGTCTTTACGTTTGGTACTAGAGGAAATGGTGTTTTTGTGCATGTCTGCAACTTCGAATGTAGCAGCTATACCACCAGACCCACCAGGAGGAAGCTATTGTGAGATACTCTCTTGTCTATGCTTCAAGTCTTGTAAAAGAAGTCGGACTTATATTAAGTTGTCGTTTCCAATGGGCTTTCGCTGATATCAGTCTCTACCCGTTTGGTAGTGAGCTTTCCAACACAGACAACCATAACATTTATGTTTTTCTGTATGTCTTGCTTGAGCTTCACACATTTTAAATAAGTAAGCCTTATCCATTTTTGAACCCGGTCCTCTGTACAGTCCACATACCTCCGTGGTTGAAAGTCCAGGTCTGGACAAATGAGCTGACTTGCCTAAAATTTGCAACTGCCTCTTTTTTGAATTTTGGAGTTATTGGTCCAACGAGGAGAGATAATAATGATGATTAAATCCGCACATAAAATGGCAGAATGGAAGTATTAGTGAACATTGTATAATAACAGATCAGCTGTTTTGGCTGAGTAGAATATCATGCATTTATTCATATGGAATATTTTGTTGATGCGTTCTTCAAAAGATTTGAACTGAAAAGTTATTTTTATTTTGTAATGTGATTCTTGTCCACTATTAACTTTTGTGGAACATAAGGTGCTAGGATTTTGTTATGAAAGTCTATACCTCTAAACACATTTTATTTACAATTTTAAAATCACAATATCCCTTCTATCAGCTACAGATTATTTGATAGGCTACTGTGTGCAGGAATAATTGATGTGTATTTAGAGTCCCGTCATATCTACAAAGTGCTATTCTCTGTCATCACATAATAAACCTTTCACAAATAATGAACAAATATGGAAACCATATTCCCAATAGAGTTTATAGAGCAGTTGTTGCTTAATTAAGTTTTAAATTGCTTTAAAACTAAAAAAAAGAAGAAAAACTGAGATATATCAGTGACAGAGTAATGTTCAATATTTCATTCAATAAATATGTCAAATTCTAATAACGTTTCCAAGAACAGTAAATTTTGTTGTTTTAAACCAAGCCTAACAAAAAATGAAACTTGTTAAAATTTAATATTAAGAGCTCTTAATATAATAGAAACTTTGGTAATAAAAAACATTCACAAAATTTATAAAAATGTGTGTTGTGCGGAATTACTTTCAAAGTTGTAACATAAAATGTTCTAATCCTAATATTCAATATTTTTGTTGGGTCATACATAATTATATCGAATACAATTTTTAACCATTTCTAGCCTTGTAAACTTATTATTACTAGTGTTCACGATTCGAAGTACCTACATCTTCAATTAATTCCACTTATCCTTTTTGGAATGCAACTTGTCTACCTACCCTCTCTCTTCTGCCTCCTAATATCCACCATTTCTTCTTCTCCCATCCAATGTGCTGCTATTTTAATGGTATAAACATTTACCTCTTAAAATTGTCATTCTTCAATAAAGTTAGATTTTGAAACGTTGCATTTCACTGATTGTTAATTTCTTCATTATTTTTTCTTTTTAAATAAGTATTGACATATTTTTCAATGTTCAACGTCCATTCTTTCTTATACTACTGTGGGGACATGACTTAAATGCGACAAGGGATGAAGCAGTGTGAGAGGAACTGCTAGTACAACTGCATAAGTATAACTTTGTAATAGTGTTTTTTTTTCTTCTACTGTTCTAAGGTTATTATTTAAATGAGTTAGTTTTCACTTTCTTTCCATTTATTCGACTAAAAATACGCTAGGTAAATATATATACATATAATATTATATATATATATATATATATATATATATATATATATATATATATATATATATATATAATTAACACTAATAATCCAGCAACCCCATTCTCTGTAGCTTACCAACATCATTCCCCAAATGATGAATTGAAATCATTAATCATCATGACTTAAAATCCACACAAAGTTAAGACCTTATATTTATAATCCAAAAATCAAATATGCCAAAATCTGAGTAAAATCGATAGTATGGTGAAAATGGGAAATTTTTCAGCTAAACTGATGAGTGTACAGTTTTGGTATTCTATACAATAAACAAATAAACCGACATTTTTTCCCGAAACACATGTCTATATTTTGGGAAATGTGTATCCCTTCACATCACGAAAGTATATTATTTTGTTGTATAATATTGGTGATACAAAACAAATATTATTATTAATATTAAAAAACAATACTATTTTTCGTAAATATATTCAATTTTAATTAGGATCTGCTATTTGAATTCAGACCTTTCCTGAAAAATTAGGAATGTATTGTAGCATTCAAATTCTAAAAATCCATTCCGCAAAATAACTTCATTAACTCATTTCCACATCCAACTTCCGTCGCTTGACAGATGCTGCCACCCGGCGAGATTATCCAAAACTAATGATCATATGATATCGGAGGCTAAAGTACAACGGGAGACAGCCTGCCGGCTCTAGACCCGTTATCTAGTCTACCGGTAGTCACTCACAATGCCTGACTTTTTTTAACATCGTTATGTTAGATATAATAATCTCTCCTGATTCTCAAAATCCTGCTTCAGTCTTCAACGATGCTTAATCTACAGTTTCTGTGCGTTTTAGTCTATAATGTTAATTAAATTATTATTTTCACGGCACAAGCTCACGTGAACTGCGACAGGATTTTCCAGGTACAGATTTTATCATGTTTTAAATTTTTGTTAATGCTTTAAAATAATTTATTAATTATCATGTATTCTTTAAAATATGTATTTCATGTTTTATTTAATATTCAATGTTCTTTTGAAACTCAATGATTATAAAAAATTTCTTTTGTTAAAACATACTTTACTAAACCTTGCAAAGGCACATTTTGAGTTTTAAAACAATTATGTGAAATATGTGCAAACTAATGTTGAACTTTAAATGATCAAAATATCTTATTGAACATGTCAAATATAAAACAATTGGAGAAATCTGTTCTAAATCAGAAAATTTCGTTTTACAGACCTTGCAGATCCTTGCAAGTCTTATACAAGCTTTGTTTCAAACAAATTAAATATATATAAATAGATTTATAATCATCTAAGAAGCTTTTAAGTACAATCTTAACGAATTTCTGTTATACAATCAATTTTCTTTGATTATGACAAATAACCAGATATTTTCTTTAATAATGAACATTAATGCTAAAACATGTCTGATTTTGTACAAGACGCTAAAAAACATGTTTTTTGCCATAGCTAATATGCTGGTAGAAGAAACACAGTTAAAGATCTGAACATGTTTCGTCCTGTTAACAAAACACGTTTTTGTTCAACATAGCTTCAGAGTTTCACGTGCACAAAAGTGATATTACAAAAACTGACTTTATAGAACTCTAATTAAACTCATATTGTATATGTGCCTAAATTTATTTCAGCGAATATGTTTTCTTAAAAAACTATCTTTTAGATGTAGACTTGTGTAATTAATTATAAAATATATAAAATATTTATTGGGTGGAGCCTGCATGCAAACTTTCGGTCCTAACAGCCTCCCAGAGGTTATTGTCTAAATTAAAATAATTGACGTCAATTAATAAAACTTAATATTCAAAATTTTCTTTTTAAAATAAACTTCTCTTTTTTTTATAATAAATTCTTTATCTAAAATATATATATATTTATTGGCCAATATAGCATTTAAGAAATTTATAAAATAAGTAATATTATGTAACTGTTTTAGAAAGCATCATTTCATAAAGTTAAAAGGGGGGGGGAATAAAAATCAGTATCTTTTCATCTTTTTTTATTTTTGTAATTTTTACATTTAAGGGCATATAATCTTTTTTTTTGGATTAATTATGATCCTGCTAATTGTTAAGCTGTGCTCATTGTCTTTGTTAAATTTTGTAACGATAAAATATATAAACTAAAAGGGGGGATAAATTTTCAGAATCTATTGACTAAATTTTTTTATTTAAATTATAATATTTTGTATTAAGGGCATATAACTTTACTAATTATAAGATTGTTTAATCATAAGCTGTTTATGATAATTTTGTCTCTGGATGTCTTTCTCAGATGTAAATGATAAAATCTGAAACGTTGAAATTTCTTTGTTTAAATAAACTTGAGCCTTGTTAATCACTAAATTTGCTTTTGTCTTTTTTAATTTTTTTTATTTCTAAACATTGTTACCATTTTGGTTCCGCCTTTGTTAAATTTAAGTCCCCTGGTAACATGTTTCTGGTAGCAGAGCGTGGTTATCTCTAAATTATAAAGTCGTTGATTCTAGATTCTAGTGTGGTTAAATTAAATTATAGAGTTGTTAATTTAAATTCTGGAACCGTGGTTAATTTTCAAAATTTTGCATTGGAACCATCTAAATTTAAATTCAAAATTTTCTTTGTTAAACAAGGCTCATTTTTACGTTTTGCAGCTTTTTCAAATACTGCACAACTGTTGCTGATGAAATTTTTTTTTTTATTTATTTTAAATATTTAAATCTCTATAAATCTATAGTCTCTTTTTTTATTATTTATTTATTTTTATAAACACTTACACAAAAACTTCTAAACCAATTTCGATAAAATTTTTTTTTATTATTTTGTCTGCTTAAATATTTTTTATATATATATATATATATTCACATACACTTCACTCTAGTCATTCACTGAATTTGATCCAGAGAGCGGGGTCATTCGGGAATTCCAAAAAAATTTAAATAAACAATAAAACCCAAAAATAGTTAGAAACAAAAAAAAAACAAAAAAAATATTCAAAATTTCCTTCAAAAATTTTCTATAATTCTTGAGTCTTTCTCTGGCTCTTTCATTTTTTGCATCATCTTAAAAGAAATTTTTTTTTTAAAATTACTTGGTTTATTTTTTTTTTAATAATTATCAGCAACAGTTAAGATGGCAGTGGATTTGCTGCGATTAGAAGACTCGTTAAAGAACACTGAGCTTGCTTTTGAATTTTTTTTGGTCATCTTGAAGGAAAATTATTTTTATTTATTTTTTTTTAATTTTATCATGTTGAGTAATAGGCAAGATGGCGGTGGACTGGTTGATGCAGATGGTGGCACTTTCTTAATAA
The DNA here is from genome assembly GCA_963513935.1 of Aphrophora alni. Classification (NCBI taxonomy): domain Eukaryota; kingdom Metazoa; phylum Arthropoda; class Insecta; order Hemiptera; family Aphrophoridae; genus Aphrophora; species Aphrophora alni. The sequence goes on from OY740766.1 coordinate 96,567,801, forward strand.
TTCATTGAAATGTTGAACACTCTTTAATAATATATCATTGTGTACAATTTTTTTTTCTTTTCCAAATTATAGGGGCCCAGTTTTATGTAGGACAACATGGTTGGCCTGTTTGCCTTTTCTTAAATTATTCGGTTGTTTGTTATTAGCAGGTCAACATGTTTGTTTCCTAATTTAGTTTTTTTTATTAGGGTTGAGAAAACCGGAGTTGGGTTTTCCTCACCATGGGTCACCTTTTTATATACATTTTTAATTTAGCTACACCTTTTTTTACACATCTTTCTTTGTACATCTTTTTTTTTAGAACACTTATCTTATTTTGATGAAATTTTTTTTTACATAATTTTTTTGATTAATTTAAATTCCTTTTTTGGGGGCACATGATTACAGTTACATACATAAGACCTTAAGTCAAATATTACATGCCCTGCCTTGCGCAGTAAAACCATTTTTGACTCCCCAACGTTTCATACTGCTTCTTTGTTTATTTTTAAAATGGATTATTTGTTTAGACCCTTCAAAATTCTTTTTTCTCACGGAAATTGTTAAGAGCCGTGAATAGTTTAAATTTCTCTTCGTATGGGAGAAGAGGAATTTAAAAATAACGACGCTGAGCATGATCTGACCTTAAAGGCTTCAGGAGTTTTTCTTTTATTTTTATTTATTTTTGGTAATTAAATGTAAGGGTCGGTTCAGAGGATTAAAACTGCTCCTCCCGCATGTGAGCTTCCTCTGAGTCCGGCCTTTTCCTGAAGTCCTTAGTGCTATGCACTTTCCCTCCCCTGGTCCCCGGAGTGGTCACCTCCTCTTGGTGTCCCGAGGTGCCACTCCACCCCTTTCCCCACGTACCTTAGTGTACAAAGTCAGTTCATGCACAGCAATGTCGACTTTTGCGTCATCCTTCAGCTCTTTCTCTCCTGGGCTTATCCCAATTATAGGTGGGAAGAGCTGAGACGCTGTAGAAATTTCAAAATTTAATAAGTAAGTGCCGAAGGAGGCTACACCCTAGAGTGGTGATTATAAAAGCATTATGAAGCGTTGTTTCTATCAGGTGCCCCTGATTTCAAAATTTTGTAGGAGGCCCTTCTGGCCCCTTTCTTCAATCTGTTCTTGGAGGCCCTTCTGGCCCTTGTCCTTTTTTTTTCAAAATTTTGTGGGAGGCCCTTCTGGCCTCCTTTCTGACTCCACCCCAACTCCGTCTTTCGGGGGGGGGGGGGAGAGCTGTAGCATTCAAATTCTAAAAATCCATTCCGCAAAATAACTTCATTAACTCATTTCCACATCCAACTTCCGTCGCTTGACAGATGCTGCCAGCCGGCGAGATTATCCAAAACTAATGATCATATGATATCGGAGGCTAAAGTACAACGGGAGACAGCCTGCCGGCTCTAGACCCGTTATCTAGTCTACCGGTAGTCACTCACAATGCCTGACTTTTTTAAACATCGTTATGTTAGATATAATAATCTCTCCTGATTCTCAAAATCCTGCTTCAGTCTTCAACGATGCTTAATCTACAGTTTCTGTGCGTTTTAGTCTATAATGTTAATTAAATTATTATTTTCACGGCACAAGCTCACGTGAACTGCGACAGGATTTTCCAGGTACAGATTTTATCATGTTTTAAATTTTTGTTAATGCTTTAAAATAATTTATTAATTATCATGTATTCTTTAAAATATGTATTTCATGTTTTATTTAATATTCAATGTTCTTTTGAAACTCAATGATTATAAAAAATTTCTTTTGTTAAAACATACTTTACTAAACCTTGCAAAGGCACATTTTGAGTTTTAAAACAATTATGTGAAATATGTGCAAACTAATGTTGAACTTTAAATGATCAAAATATCTTATTGAACATGTCAAATATAAAACAATTGGAGAAATCTGTTCTAAATCAGAAAATTTCGTTTTACAGACCTTGCAGATCCTTGCAAGTCTTATACAAGCTTTGTTTCAAACAAATTAAATATATATAAATAGATTTATAATCATCTAAGAAGCTTTTAAGTACAATCTTAACGAATTTCTGTTATACAATCAATTTTCTTTGATTTTGACAAATAACCAGATATTTTCTTTAATAATGAACATTAATGCTAAAACATGTCTGATTTTGTACAAGACGCTAAAAAACATGTTTTTTGCCATAGCTAATATGCTGGTAGAAGAAACACAGTTAAAGATCTGAACATGTTTCGTCCTGTTAACAAAACACGTTTTTGTTCAACATAGCTTCAGAGTTTCACGTGCACAAAAGTGATATTACAAAAACTGACTTTATAGAACTCTAATTAAACTCATATTGTATATGTGCCTAAATTTATTTCAGCGAATATGTTTTCTTAAAAAACTATCTTTTAGATGTAGACTTGTGTAATTAATTATAAAATATATAAAATATTTATTGGGTGGAGCCTGCATGCAAACTTTCGGTCCTAACAGCCTCCCAGAGGTTATTGTCTAAATTAAAATAATTGACGTCAATTAATAAAACTTAATATTCAAAATTTTCTTTTTAAAATAAACTTCTCTTTTTTTTATAATAAATTCTTTATCTAAAATATATATATATTTATTGGCCAATATAGCATTTAAGAAATTTATAAAATAAGTAATATTATGTAACTGTTTTAGAAAGCATCATTTCATAAAGTTAAAAGGGGGGGGGGAATAAAAATCAGTATCTTTTCATCTTTTTTTATTTTTGTAATTTTTACATTTAAGGGCATATAATCTTTTTTTTTGGATTAATTATGATCCTGCTAATTGTTAAGCTGTGCTCATTGTCTTTGTTAAATTTTGTAACGATAAAATATATAAACTAAAAGGGGGGATAAATTTTCAGAATCTATTGACTAAATTTTTTTATTTAAATTATAATATTTTGTATTAAGGGCATATAACTTTACTAATTATAAGATTGTTTAATCATAAGCTGTTTATGATAATTTTGTCTCTGGATGTCTTTCTCAGATGTAAATGATAAAATCTGAAACGTTGAAATTTCTTTGTTTAAATAAACTTGAGCCTTGTTAATCACTAAATTTGTTTTTGTCTTTTTTAATTTTTTTTATTTCTAAACATTGTTACCATTTTGGTTCCGCCTTTGTTAAATTTAAGTCCCCTGGTAACATGTTTCTGGTAGCAGAGCGTGGTTATCTCTAAATTATAAAGTCGTTGATTCTAGATTCTAGTGTGGTTAAATTAAATTATAGAGTTGTTAATTTAAATTCTGGAACCGTGGTTAATTTTCAAAATTTTGCATTGGAACCATCTAAATTTAAATTCAAAATTTTCTTTGTTAAACAAGGCTCATTTTTACGTTTTGCAGCTTTTTCAAATACTGCACAACTGTTGCTGATGAAATTTTTTTTTTTATTTATTTTAAATATTTAAATCTCTATAAATCTATAGTCTCTTTTTTTATTATTTATTTATTTTTATAAACACTTACACAAAAACTTCTAAACCAATTTCGATAAAATTTTTTTTTATTATTTTGTCTGCTTAAATATTTTTTATATATATATATATATATATATATTCACATACACTTCACTCTAGTCATTCACTGAATTTGATCCAGAGAGCGGGGTCATTCGGGAATTCCAAAAAAATTTAAATAAACAATAAAACCCAAAAATAGTTAGAAACAAAAAAAAAACAAAAAAAATATTCAAAATTTCCTTCAAAAATTTTCTATAATTCTTGAGTCTTTCTCTGGCTCTTTCATTTTTTGCATCATCTTAAAAGAAATTTTTTTTTTAAAATTACTTGGTTTATTTTTTTTTTAATAATTATCAGCAACAGTTAAGATGGCAGTGGATTTGCTGCGATTAGAAGACTCGTTAAAGAACACTGAGCTTGCTTTTGAATTTTTTTTGGTCATCTTGAAGGAAAATTATTTTTATTTATTTTTTTTTAATTTTATCATGTTGAGTAATAGGCAAGATGGCGGTGGACTGGTTGATGCAGATGGTGGCACTTTCTTAATAATTCATTGAAATGTTGAACACTCTTTAATAATATATCATTGTGTACAATTTTTTTTTCTTTTCCAAATTATAGGGGCCCAGTTTTATGTAGGACAACATGGTTGGCCTGTTTGCCTTTTCTTAAATTATTCGGTTGTTTGTTATTAGCAGGTCAACATGTTTGTTTCCTAATTTAGTTTTTTTTATTAGGGTTGAGAAAACCGGAGTTGGGTTTTCCTCACCATGGGTCACCTTTTTATATACATTTTTAATTTAGCTACACCTTTTTTTACACATCTTTCTTTGTACATCTTTTTTTTTAGAACACTTATCTTATTTTGATGAAATTTTTTTTTACATAATTTTTTTGATTAATTTAAATTCCTTTTTTGGGGGCACATGATTACAGTTACATACATAAGACCTTAAGTCAAATATTACATGCCCTGCCTTGCGCAGTAAAACCATTTTTGACTCCCCAACGTTTCATACTGCTTCTTTGTTTATTTTTAAAATGGATTATTTGTTTAGACCCTTCAAAATTCTTTTTTCTCACGGAAATTGTTAAGAGCCGTGAATAGTTTAAATTTCTCTTCGTATGGGAGAAGAGGAATTTAAAAATAACGACGCTGAGCATGATCTGACCTTAAAGGCTTCAGGAGTTTTTCTTTTATTTTTATTTATTTTTGGTAATTAAATGTAAGGGTCGGTTCAGAGGATTAAAACTGCTCCTCCCGCATGTGAGCTTCCTCTGAGTCCGGCCTTTTCCTGAAGTCCTTAGTGCTATGCACTTTCCCTCCCCTGGTCCCCGGAGTGGTCACCTCCTCTTGGTGTCCCGAGGTGCCACTCCACCCCTTTCCCCACGTACCTTAGTGTACAAAGTCAGTTCATGCACAGCAATGTCGACCTTTGCGTCATCCTTCAGCTCTTTCTCTCCTGGGCTTATCCCAATTATAGGTGGGAAGAGCTGAGACGCTGTAGAAATTTCAAAATTTAATAAGTAAGTGCCGAAGGAGGCTACACCCTAGAGTGGTGATTATAAAAGCATTATGAAGCGTTGTTTCTATCAGGTGCCCCTGATTTCAAAATTTTGTAGGAGGCCCTTCTGGCCCCTTTCTTCAATCTGTTCTTGGAGGCCCTTCTGGCCCTTGTCCTTTTTTTTCAAAATTTTGTGGGAGGCCCTTCTGGCCTCCTTTCTGACTCCACCCCAACTCCGTCTTTCGGGGGGGGGGAGAGCTGTAGCATTCAAATTCTAAAAATCCATTCCGCAAAATAACTTCATTAACTCATTTCCACATCCAACTTCCGTCGCTTGACAGATGCTGCCACCCGGCGAGATTATCCAAAACTAATGATCATATGATATCGGAGGCTAAAGTACAACGGGAGACAGCCTGCCGGCTCTAGACCCGTTATCTAGGCTACCGGTAGTCACTCACAATGCCTGACTTTTTTAACATCGTTATGTTAGATATAATAATCTCTCCTGATTCTCAAAATCCTGCTTCAGTCTTCAACGATGCTTAATCTACAGTTTCTGTGCGTTTTAGTCTATAATGTTAATTAAATTATTATTTTCACGGCACAAGCTCACGTGAACTGCGACAGGATTTTCCAGGTACAGATTTTATCATGTTTTAAATTTTTGTTAATGCTTTAAAATAATTTATTAATTATCATGTATTCTTTAAAATATGTATTTCATGTTTTATTTAATATTCAATGTTCTTTTGAAACTCAATGATTATAAAAATTTTCTTTTGTTAAAACATACTTTACTAAACCTTGCAAAGGCACATTTTGAGTTTTAAAACAATTATGTGAAATATGTGCAAACTAATGTTGAACTTTAAATGATCAAAATATCTTATTGAACATGTCAAATATAAAACAATTGGAGAAATCTGTTCTAAATCAGAAAATTTCGTTTTACAGACCTTGCAGATCCTTGCAAGTCTTATACAAGCTTTGTTTCAAACAAATTAAATATATATAAATAGATTTATAATCATCTAAGAAGCTTTTAAGTACAATCTTAACGAATTTCTGTTATACAATCAATTTTCTTTGATTTTGACAAATAACCAGATATTTTCTTTAATAATGAACATTAATGCTAAAACATGTCTGATTTTGTACAAGACGCTAAAAAACATGTTTTTTGCCATAGCTAATATGCTGGTAGAAGAAACACAGTTAAAGATCTGAACATGTTTCGTCCTGTTAACAAAACACGTTTTTGTTCAACATAGCTTCAGAGTTTCACGTGCACAAAAGTGATATTACAAAAACTGACTTTATAGAACTCTAATTAAACTCATATTGTATATGTGCCTAAATTTATTTCAGCGAATATGTTTTCTTAAAAAACTATCTTTTAGATGTAGACTTGTGTAATTAATTATAAAATATATAAAATATTTATTGGGTGGAGCCTGCATGCAAACTTTCGGTCCTAACAGCCTCCCAGAGGTTATTGTCTAAATTAAAATAATTGACGTCAATTAATAAAACTTAATATTCAAAATTTTCTTTTTAAAATAAACTTCTCTTTTTTTTATAATAAATTCTTTATCTAAAATATATATATATTTATTGGCCAATATAGCATTTAAGAAATTTATAAAATAAGTAATATTATGTAACTGTTTTAGAAAGCATCATTTCATAAAGTTAAAAGGGGGGGGGGAATAAAAATCAGTATCTTTTCATCTTTTTTTATTTTTGTAATTTTTACATTTAAGGGCATATAATCTTTTTTTTTGGATTAATTATGATCCTGCTAATTGTTAAGCTGTGCTCATTGTCTTTGTTAAATTTTGTAACGATAAAATATATAAACTAAAAGGGGGGATAAATTTTCAGAATCTATTGACTAAATTTTTTTATTTAAATTATAATATTTTGTATTAAGGGCATATAACTTTACTAATTATAAGATTGTTTAATCATAAGCTGTTTATGATAATTTTGTCTCTGGATGTCTTTCTCAGATGTAAATGATAAAATCTGAAACGTTGAAATTTCTTTGTTTAAATAAACTTGAGCCTTGTTAATCACTAAATTTGTTTTTGTCTTTTTTAATTTTTTTTATTTCTAAACATTGTTACCATTTTGGTTCCGCCTTTGTTAAATTTAAGTCCCCTGGTAACAGTATTGTCACCATGTGTCTATGAAATTTGTTTTCGAATTTACTAATTAAGAACTAGTTCTTGTTATGTAGTTTTCTTTTAATATAAAATACTAAGCTCGCATAAAATCACACAGATATAATACCCCCCCCCCTACTCCTACATATATACGTATGTATGTATGCAATTGTTTAGATAAACAATATTTTGAAAATTAAAATAAATTATAAAAGTTATGTTATTGTATAATTAATTAATTTGTCAGTTGATAAAAGCTATAAACAAATTTGGATGACCTTTATCTTTTGAAATGTTTGATTTATAATTAGCCTATTTATTAAAGTTTTGAATGCATTCAATGTTTTCAGAGTATGGTAGACTAATCGTATATAATTGCTCACTGAATGATCATAATTTGCAATTAATTTTTTGGTAGAGTATTGTTTGGAATTAACTTCGAATTATTATGTTTAAATATTAATATCCCGACAATTAAATGTGATTTTTAATACAACATTTCGATTTTTATTTTGTAAATTTCTCTGTAACGATTTGATAAAATTTTGTAAAATGTATCTGCTAAGGATACAAACAAAACTTATTGGTAGTTGGTAGTCAACTCTTCAAATCTGCCGGTTAGGAGGTTATCGGTAAACAACTAACAAACAGGATGGAGATGTTTAGGACGGATAAACTGAAGCCAAGGTTATCAAAAACTGATTCAGTATTTTAGTAAAATTTACGGAGATTAATTACCCAAAGTAGTGTGTCCAATAGCAGGTAATCGAAAATAATGTTTGGGAATGATTTAAGAAAATAACAATGTTATTAAAAACTCTATTTCAATTAAATACGATATAGTAGAGTTTATGATACTGACGAAGCAAGTATTTCAATGTTTTTTAAAACGTAATTTTTATGAAAATATTTCTTTAAAATTGATACGCTCCTACACCTTTTTATATGGGGAGGGGAGATTTCTAAGACGGCGTCTATGTAAATTTTAACAAATGACACGGCATTTTTAACAATTAATTACTGTGAAAATTGTATTTATTTGTGTGTCATAGTGTGAGTAAAAGATTTTACAATGTTTTCCACAGTGTATGTAATTTTTCATTCTATATCTATAGAGTAAGTATTACGAAGAGAACACATGTTGAGATTTTAGTTGATATTATCTCACGTTTTGGGCCAGCCTGAAGCCAAAAAAATTTTTATGAGAGACTTGTAACTAAGACGGCAGTAATTAAAAAAAAATCTAATAACTAATTCAGTTTAAAATTGATACTTTTTTGTTTTAAAAAAGAGTTTTTCTTTTTGAATTGCATAAATAAAAAATTAACCTAACGTTAGGTTACTTTAGGCCTTAAAGACATATTATTATTTATTTATTTGCTTTGTATCGCAAAGAAGTAGAAAACACCAATAAAATAGGATTTTTTGGTTGTAATTTAGAAACTACAAGAGATATCATAAAACTATGCACAGACAAAATAATTGGTTTCACATTGATGTTTAACTCATCCTAGCTTGTCATTTGAAGATTTGTAGATATGGGTATTTTTTTTTTAATGATGTTAGGAAATTTGTGGTAATTTTTAGGTAAAAAACACCTATGCGGCACATTATTTTAATGATCAGTTAATGAGAATGTCTGTTTTTAAATGTATTTAATATTTTATATAAAAGCCTAAAATGAATGTAAAATCTTATATTTCAGATATTTAATTCTGTCATTCTGAAATTTTGAGATAGGTTATAAGAAAAAATATTTACTCCAAAATGTTTGGTTTTGAAGTTACACCCTTTTAAATTTGTTATAAAACATTACTTATGTTCAAATTTAAATATGTTTAGAAACAGATTCCTACCAATATAAGCCTCTTCCAGGCTTTAAAATTCGAATAATAACATTTTCCCTTCTTTCTTCATATGCAAATTAATTAGTTAAAACCAACTTTCTAGCTTAAACTGTTGCTCTCATTATAATTGATACGAGTGAATTGAATTCATGTATAGATTGTATTTTTATTTATTTTCATAGTTTTCTTATGTCTTAACATTGATTGGCTTTAAAACCCTTTCTCTATATATTTGCATTTATTTATTTTTATACATTGTTAACTTGTGACAGTGGAACTGTTTACAATTTCCTCAACAATACCTGCTTGTTTATTTCTATCCATGAAGCCTGACTGTACAAAACTTCTATGCACGATTCGATTTCCCACTTGGCCTGCAAAGGTAGGTAGGCTCTCTAAACAAAAGCACTTTTGAAATGGTGCTCCCATTTGCAGAATAAACTTGTTGCTTTTTCATAGACCTTAACCTTGAATCTTGTTTGCTTCCCTCTAAAACGCACTATTCTGTTTACAGTTTCTTGATACAATTATTTTTGACGAATTTATAATCAATTTTGGATCGCCGATTTAACTATTTTAGTTTATTGTTTTAATTTTTGTTTTTAAAAGTTTCTCGCTACTTCTCACATGGTATTACAATTTGATACGTAATTTACTTATATTTATACGCTAATTTTTTTATTTTTATTTTTTATTTTATTATTTTTTTTATCAAACATTTTTAAGTTTTATAAAATATTTTAAGAAATTGAAATATTTGACTTTTTGAATTATCATAACTCATAAACCATTCATCCAATTTAATTCAAATTTTGTAACTTTATTAGCTTTAAAACCTTATTAAACTGTATTATTTTCTTTTTAAAATTTATTTTATTTAATTACTTAAATCCTGAAAAAACTCTACAGGAATGACGTTATTTGGTCAAGTTTACCTATTATTTATTAATTTTTTCCAAACTATTATTACAGTATTTTATCACTGCCCATTTTGTCTACAATTTGTCATAATTAAAATTTTTGAGACATTTGATACTTTAAATTCTGATTTTTTTGTTACGTCATCTTTTGTAATACAACTTTTTACTTAATTATAATTAATAATTTTTTAAAAATATTATTAGTCAACCATTCATGCTCTACATTTTGACAAATATGAAATAACTTTAATAAAAATTTAAGAACACATTGTTCTTAAGCATTCCTTTTATTACAAAAGTCTGCAAGCTAGTTTGGTCCATTCAGACTCCTGCCACATTCAACTTGTTAAAAGGACTTAGAATAGTTTTACATAGTTTCCTGCTGATTTCTATTAAAGTGGGCACTAAGCAGTTTAATGTGAATAAAATCCATTTCAAACAGTAACAAATATTCGCAACAAACACTGTGTGCACAACTGATGTAGCTAGTCACGTGTGTGAGGCCAAGGAGACGGAGCTTATAGCTACTCGTTAATGTCACCCTGTCACATTTAACCTGGTAACATATATACTGTGAAATTGTAAAAGCTTTAATAAATAACCAAAATATGCCGTCATACCAAATTTAATCAAAATTGGCCCACTCGTTTGTGCTGCATATCACTCCATGGTGTCTGGCAACATTCTTTACGACTTCTTTACTCGTAAAACGGATATTTTGGAGAAAAGCTCAACATGATTTTTTGATTAACTCTCTGTACTAAGTATGTAAGGGAAAGTAGTAATGGTCTGAATGTGTTATTAGAAGCTAAAACCATTGACAACGCAAAATCCCAATTTTCTCACAATAAAAACACTTTCCCTATTATGCTACTGGAATGTGAAATGATTTAGACATTATACACAATGTCAGAGTTAGGAAAATAATAATAGATTTATATTTAACAAGCAATAGCAAATCATCTAAGTTAACAAAGGGTAAGCCTACTAGGTACAATTCAGTTTTCACAATACATCCCACTTCCACTGTATAATTGAAGCAGTCAGCCAATTAGTGGCGCAGGCAGATGTGCTGTTTCAGCAAGTAACTGCCATTTACTGATAATTTATGCACGGTTAAACAGCACTAATACGTTACCTACCCCATTGTTGACTGCATCAAAACATCTCCTACTTTATTTCAAACTATTGTTTTAAAATTGTTTGGAAAATTAAAAAATAATACTAGTAATTCAAAAATAAATAAAATATGTATATTATTCAATTGATTTGTTGTAATTTTAATTAACTGTAAACAGCTGTTTTATTTAAGTATCATTTTAACATTAATTATATACTTTTTTTGTCATTGTTTCTTAATATTAATTCTATTCGTATTATACTTAGTATGTAGAAAGTTATGTGACGGGGTCAACAAATCAAAAGATTTTCTTGATTATTTTGAGATCCCCTAAGCCCCAAAATATATTTTGGAAATTATATCTTTTTTTTGCTTTTCTGGCGTTCGTGTAGTTATTTACAGCGCAAATGAGTGAACAGATTTTTCTCGACTTTGGTGTGGTCTTTTATTTTAGCCACATCTCCAGACATTTTTGTTTATTGACTTAACGTTGGGGCTGGTAAAGAGGTAGTTTATATGATGGATCAAAAAATTGATTTCGAATTTTTTTGGTCGAGTTGAGATGTCCTGAACCTAAAAAAAGCAGTTTTTGAAATGTTGTCTGGCCTCGTCACTTGAGTAATTTTAATTAAATTTGGTATATATAGTTTTATAACATTAAAAAAAAAATAAAAAATTCTAATAACTTACAATTTGGGCTAGGTGTCATATGACCAAAATACAAAAATCAGTAATTCTCAAAAACATTTTAAACTATTTCGATCAAATTTTGTTTAAATATATATAGCATCTAAGAAACAAAAAAAACAACTTAATTGTCACCATTTCCCCCTAAATTTGGCTAATTCGTGTGTTAACGAAAAATATAATTTCCATGAGTTCTTAAAGATCCATTTTCGTAACATAGGTTCTACCAAACATAGGTTCTACCAAAATATCAAATTGGTGAACTGTGAAGATTAATAACCTAAACCAATTTGCCAATTCTCAAAGAAAAAGGACCGGGAAATAAAAACTTGGTCTCCATCCAATAAAAACTTTATAATAATCAAATTTTTTATTTTTTATTTGCGTTTAGGACGAGTTTATAATACATAGGAAACAAATAAAGAGATTTTTATTAGGGTCCTTAGGTAAAAGCATGGAGTCTTATAATATCATGCGCATGTCTGTCAGTCTGTCTGTAAGTCGCAACCAGTCTATACAGCAAGACGATAAATCCTATATATTTCACACCTTACATTTGTATTCTTTGTATTGTCCCACATACAGGAAAAATATAACGGTAAAAAAAAACCCTTGTAATAAGGGGGCAAAATTTATTGAATTGAAAATTTGTTTGGAGGAAATATTATGTCTGGGGTGTCAAATAAAACTATAAATTATTCTTATTACGAATATGTATGTTTATTTGATGAAAAAAATAATACGTTAGATCTAGGCCAAATTTAAAGTGTGAGTAATTTGAACACGGCATGACATACAAATCTAAAAATAGTATTTGAAGTGACATTAAATTGCAGAGTGAAATCATATATTACTAAATTACAGTTATTTGAATAAGGAATACAACTTAATTTAACCAAATAATGAGAAATGCGTAAAGTTTTAAAAGCAGTTTTTGTGAGATGTGAGACAAACAATTCAATGACCATTAAAAGATGGATTGCTTTTTCGTTGATTTCTCTTTATTAGGGCCCATAGGTAAGACCAAGGACTCTCATTTCTACATAGTTCGGACAGTTGTGATATCTTATCATTTGTATTAACATTTTCATTCTTTACTTTTCTTAATATTTGCTACAATTTAAACAGCCTCTTAAAAGATTTTGACTTTATAAAAATAACTGTTCCTATATGCCTACTGACCCTGTCATGTGATTTTAGCACATGTTTGTCCTTTTCAAATAATATACATACAAGATTTATATATATATATATATATATATATATATATATATATATATAATTTTTCCTTTTCACATAGACGTAGTATAAAGACATTTTATATAGACAAATATTATTTTTGGTTACTAGATGTGTGTGAGATAGTTAATGCAATGATTTTTGTGGTTTATTTGAAATTCAGTTTGAGAAGTTGTGACAATGACGTATCAAATATAAATCTATATTTCTCATAATTTTAGATTTTCATAAATCTATTTTTTTGTTGGTAACTAAAACGAATTTAGAATAAATAAATAAAATAACAACGTAAGTGATGATGTAATAATCTATTTTGGATTTTCCCAAAGTTTGTTATATCATCAATAAATGTAATTCTATTGTGAATAACGGGTCTATCACATGAACTAAAATAGACCCGTTAAAATGAAATCTCTAGGGTCTAGGGAATGTATGTAAACCAAGTAAGTTATTCAGATACACTTTCAAAAGTCCCTTACCACACTTGGGAATAAACAAAATAACAAAAAACAAAATTTTTTGTCAAAAGTAAAATGTTTATTCCTATTAGACCCTTATAGCTATTACAACAACAAAGTTGTCATCTTCAGAGGGAATTTTAGCAAAGACTAAATTAAAACTATTTACAACTAAAGTGACCAGTTTCTCTACCCCACTCCTCTGGTGCATTGACCTATCAACAATAGGGTTGACAGTTCAAACACCTGTACTGTTACCTGGAATGGGGAAGGCCCAATCCTCTAACAAACAAAGATGTTTTAGAATTTACAATATAATCATCCCTAAACTAGTTATCTTAACATATTAACTAAATAATAATAGTAGATACAATTTTTTTTATAATGATACATGAATAAAAACTATGCTAATCCATTTTCATAACATATTAAACAAAAATACGAATAATACAAGCTATGTTACAAATTCTATTAACATATTAAATCAGAATATTAAAATGTGATACAAATATTTACTTTTACAAGAATAAAAAAATAATTATAAAATAAAATTTAAAAAACCACTATGCTCAAAATTCCATAACAACATAAAAAGGTTAATCTTTAATAATAGATACAAAAATAAATTTTTTACATGAATCATAAGAATTATGCTATAAGAATCATAAGGTTATACAATTTGCGAAGGAGAAATTAACTATTTATACAGACCTATTTAACTATTTATACATACAGAAATTATATTTAATATAATTAAATTATATTTAATTATATTATAAATTATTTCTATTTATTTATACAGAAATTAACTATTTAACTATTTATATTTATTTATAAATTTACTTAATTTATTTACTATAAATTAAGTAAATTAGAATTAGAAGTATATGAATTACACCTCAAACTAGCAAATATTCTATTCATAGTGAGTGGGATGAATTTTGTAGGATAATGTACCTTGTAAATCAACACAAAATTGAAAATAAAATTAAAAAAACACAATAAACAATTTGAATCTATAAAGAAACCTGTATAAGCTAGTTTTGATGAAAATAAGATTGTAAGCAATCATGCCCCATTAGTGCAAAATGATTCGAATCAGAGTTTCAGTACTGAAGAAATGAATCTTTTAAGTAAGGGTTTAAAATTTTGCATAGCTAGTGATAACCAACATATAGTAGAAGATATAATAGCTAGTATTGAAAATAACATTAGTTTTTTAAAGGACTCAGACAAAAATTACATACGTAACGCATGTAAATTTAAAATCCAGAACAATGTAAAAAACAGCAAGGACAAATTTTCCACTGGTAAACAAGATTTAAAATTAATTAAGGGTTTGAAAGAAAAGGAATGTTTCTACTTAAAAGCAGACAAAGGTGGTACAACTGTAATTTTGGACAAGGAAGATTATTTCCACAGAGCTACTAGCTTGTTGGAAAAAGGACCTTACAAAAAACTAACAAGAAACCCCTTAAACAAATGGATTAGTACAACCAAGGAAACCATTAAGAATTGTACGTCGGTTATACCACCAAAGGAGGTCTACAAGTTCCACATCCCGAATCCAACGTTACCTAGATTGTACTGCCTGCCCAAAATCCATAAGGAAGGCAAGTCAATGCGACCAATAGTTTCGTGCATTGATTCACCAACTGATCCACTATCAAAATGGTTAACAGATGAGTTCACAAAAATTAAGAAAAAACAAAAAGGTAATTTTGCTTTCTCTATTAAAAACAATTTAGAATTTGTCAATTCAGTGAAAAATATTAAGTTAAAAAACAATGAAATTTTAGTTTCTTTCGATGTAAGTTCGTTTTTCCCCAGCATACCTATTAAAGAAACTTTAGATTATCTCAAAAAATTAACGAATATGTTAGAATAACAGGTTCTAACGATAAATTTTTTTTTTTATTTCAGAAATATTATATAAATCAAAATTATGAATTAATTAGTCATACCTTGGATTGTCAACATATAAGGAAAGTTATTAATGATGAAGTCCAAATATACTCTTTAACATTAACTCTGAAATATTTAATTTTATTTGAATTTAATTTCCAATTACTTTTGTTTTTTATTTTACACTTTAAACTATTTGCTCAGGGGGAGCTCTTTAATGAACAATTAATACAGTGAGTGAAATTTTAATAATACAGAGAATTGCAATTTTAACAATTTAGTTTCCAATTATTAAAGTCTATAATAATTAGTACAATACCAAATCCACTTTTGTTGTATTCCTTTGTAAGTAATCCAGTGCTGCTAGTTGAGTGAAAAACTTTCACTTTATTACTGGTTAATGATGTTCACCAAACACTACACTGTACTATGTGATTTATCAATAAAATGATTCACTTCAAATTACCATGAAGATGCACTCAACACTTCGTAGATTAACCTCTTTAATACTGCAACGAAGATTACTAAAGTGTTAAATACTTTTACTTTGTAAAAACAAACACGGTTAAAACATACGTGTTAAAAAACAATTATTACTTTACTATTACTAAAACTGGAATTATAACTTATAGGAATTACTAATTTCTACATTAGGAATACTTTTGGCTTTACTTCGCCGACCCCTATGCTGTGAGTTTCTACCCAAGACTCTCTATATAATTTTTACTTTGTCGATGCTAAAAAATACTTATTCCCTCTCTCTTAATTTACTTTAACCAATGAACGTAAGCAGCTACTTTTTGTCAGCCAATCAAATTTTAATGTTTCAAAATTGTGACAGTTTAGAAATCTGTTGTCCCGTTAGATTTTATGAGTTTTGTGTGTGATTCTCCTTAAGTTTCTAATATTATAGTTATTTATGACTTAATTGCCTACAATGATTCTGGGTATAATTTAAGTGTTTTTCTTTAAAGTTGTGAATGGTGTTCTGACTGATTTATAACATATTCCCCTAACGCTTCACCTTTGTCGGCTATCATAAAACGTTTAACATGTGTCCAACAAATGTATCTATTTCTATATTCTTTTTAAAATATTAGACCATTACTGGAAAGCTTATTGATTTCGTTATAAGGTATTTGTATGAATCAGAATTTTTTCAAATTTAACAATGAATATTATCACCAATTAGAAGGTACAGCAATGGGTAATAATAGCCTGTCCCCCTTTAATGCTGAAATTTTTATGCATAAATTTGAAGAAAAGTTAAAAAATAATTTAGTGTATTTTCCAAGGGTATGGCTAAGATATGTCGACGATGCGTTTGCAGTGTTTGACCTTAATATATGTAAAATAGATGACTTCATTTGTGAACTCAATAACATACATGGTTCAATTAACTTCACCCATGAAATAGAACAAAACAATAGATAACCTTTCCTAGATGTTTTGTGTATAAGAAATAAAAATAGAATTGAATTTGATATTTATAGGAAACCCACAAATAACAATAGATTTATTTTAAGTAGTTTTAACCACTGTAATAGTAAGAAATTAGCAGCTTTCAATAGTTTAGTCCACAGAGCTATTACAATACCCCTAACAAATAGACGTTTAAAGAATGAAATAAATAACATTAAAATTATAGCCCAGCATAATGGATTTGATACCAAAATTGTGGAAAACATTGTTAGGAAACAAAAACTTAAACATAATAGAAACATATCCACAACTCTCCAACCTGAAACCAACCAAAAAACAAGATTTTTTACTTTACCCTTTGACCGTAACCTTACCAAGGGTTTAGACAACATCCTTAAAAAATTTAATTTCAAAATAGCCTACAAAAGCCAGAATAGTATAAGAAATTTAATTGGCAATACAACAATACAAAAGAAGGAATTCCGGACCTAGAGAGTTCAGGAATTTATGAAATCAAATGTAATGATTGTGACAAGGTTTATCTTGGCCAAACAAAGAGAAGAATCACGACTAGGTTTAAAGAACATTTGGCCCATTTAAAATACTACAGACCAGAAAAATCTAGTATAGCGGAACATCTATTAGAATCTAACCATAACACAGACCTTAAAAATTTAAAATTGTTAAAAAAAAGTGAATTCCAATAAATTATTAAATAGCTATGAAAGCATATTAATTGCTAAGACTGAAAATTCAAAATTATTAAATTCTGACAAAGGCCCTATTCCTAATTCATGCTGGTTCTCTTTGTTAAAACCAAGATAGACCTTTTAGGTTGTTAAGTAATAGATTTCTTAGAATAGTGTTTTTTTTATAATTTATGTGAAAGTTATTATTTATATTTATCATTAATATTCTGGTTTACTATATTAATAGAATTTTTTAGCATAATTCTTATGATTCATGTAAAAAATTTATTTTTGTATCTATTATTAAAGATTAACCTTTTTATGTTGTTATGGAATTTTCAGCATAGTGGTTTTTTTAATTAAAAAAAAATTTTTTTTTTTATTCTTGTAAAAGTAAATATTTGTATCTCATTTTAATATTCTGATTTAATATGTTAATAGAATTTGTAACATAGATTGTATTATTCGTATTTTTGTTTAATATGTTATGATAATGAATTAGCATAGTTTTTTTCATGTATCATTATAAAAAAAATTGTATCTACTATTATTATTTAGTTAATATGTTAAGATAATTAGTTTAGGGATGATTATATTGTAAATTCTAAAACATCTCTGTTTGTTAGAGGATTGGGCCTTCCCCATTCCAGGTAACAGTACAGGTGTTTGAACTGTCAACCCTATTGTTGATAGGTCAATGCACCAGAGGAGTGGGGTAGAGAAACTGGTCACTTTAGTTGTAAATAGTTTTAATTTAGTCTTTGTTAAGATCCCTCTGAAGATGACAACTTTGTTGTTGTAATAGCTATAAGGGTCTAATAGGAATAAACATTTTACTTTTGACAAAATTTTTTGTTTTTTGTTATTTTGTTTATTCCCAAGTGTGGTAAGGGACTTTTGAAAGTGTATCTGTATATATTGTCACCACAGTGCCCGGTCTTTGTTTAAGTAAGTTATTGCTCCACATTCAAGTGATTTAATCAGTCAAGTTTCTACGTTGTTTTATTTGATTCCGCTTCATGTATGGATACTATCAATCGAATCTTTCATATTTAAATTATTAGATTTCCAAAACCCCAGAAATAGATATTTTATTTGTAATAGGGTCTATAGATTCTTCTAATATAAAATACAAATCAATGGTAACAATACCAGAACGAAACTGAAATATACAGGTCTCTGTAATCTGTTTTATGGACATATACATATAAATTAAGGTAATAAGCAGGAATGTGTTTGCAATTGATAATTTGTATACAACGCAAATTTCAAATTATTAATATTACTATAACTGACAGTCAATCGTCATAGTAACTCTATGTTTTTATTTTCTACGAATTATGGATTATTTTTCATAAAAATTTACTGTTACTTAAATCAAATATAACTTGTAAGAAATAAAACCTACTTAGAAGCTATTTCGTAGAGCACGTAACGTGGAACAATTATATGGCTATACTGTACTGCTTTATAGCTGTGCACTGTTAAATAAAAATGAAATAAATGGTGCAAAAATATGAACAAACCATTCTACTGCACCCATCCCAAAAATAAAATAAAATTTAACAAAAACTAATAGTCACCAAAAGTGTCAGTTACAAAAAAGATCAGACTGATACTATTATAAAAAGCACTATAAAAAGGGACTATAAAATTATTAGAATGACAAACCAAACAAATAAAATCAACATTAGGTCGGAACTTGTCAGTCAAACAATAAGACTGAAAGATGGACGCATTTAAAATATACATTTCCATATTTTAATAAGGCTTGAACGTCCTTAGTTTCATTCATAAACGTGCGCAAATAGTTTCTCAGCGTATATAGTGCCTCTAATGACGGTCAATATTGATTTGTATTATTTTAAATTATTATTCCTGAATCATAATATATATTTTTTTACTTGAGATTTTTCAGACTTGTTTGGAATCTTCGATTCTCCATATTTTACTCAAATTTGAACGAAATTGGTAGAATCGATTTAATGAAATTGTGTTTTTATAAAATTTCCAGATCCGGATTTAAGTTTTTATCGAACCATCATTTTTGGAGGGATGTCGACCATTAAGTTTGGTTTAGAAAACTAGAGATTACACATGAGAAAAATTTGATCAAATCGTTAGAGCCAATTTTGAGGAAATTAAAATTGTATGTCTTTTTCTTACGTCAGTTACTTGTCGAGTTCAAAGAGACTCGGTATTTGGCAAAAATATGTCTACATAACAAATATTATTACGTGTTTGGGCTGTAGAGCATTGCACAGACGACGGATAGAAAGACAGAGATACATCATTCCGAAAACCTTATGGATTTAAGGGACCTCAACACGGATATACACTCAAAACTGTTCTCATTTGTCATGCTTCCAACATCGATGAACAAGTGTTTAACCCATCTCTTTGTTAAAACTCATTGTCACACATCCTGTCAGGTCATTTACCTTCTCAGGAAGTCCTGGCTCAGTCCCCTATCCTTGCTTTCCATCCCACACTTTCTTAGTATAGATGTTGGTAATTTTTTGTATTTTGTAAAGTTTAGTTCATAGTTGTCTGAAGATGCTAAATTGCTAAACAGCTGTCACAATATATTTTGATTTGTGAAATTTTACATGCGAGTTATTATTTACCTGAATAGCTGTATAGTTTTATTATCTTAATCCTGTGCATTCTTAAAAAAAAAGATTAGCCTAATCAACATATTAATACTGTACAAATAATATACATAAACTGTACTACAATAACATACAATAAATAACATAGTATAATTGTAACAAATAAATGTAATAAAGTATACAACCTATTTTAATATTATTGGCGTTGTTTTTTTCGTAATTCTCTTATTATACCATTCACAAAGATCGTTAAAATAAACAGAACCGTGTAATATTTTCTATTTTAATTATACACTAATAAGTTAAAACGTAACCCTTTTGGTATATGTAAATATATGTGTTTAGGAGAAAGCAACATCTATTGTATTAGTTTTACAAATTAAAAACGTGGGTACTTATTCTGAAATATCGAACAAAATGGTGTATTTTACAATTAGCTCAGATTTATTGTATACTTTCTAAATAAATTATTTTGTCTCCATTTACCTTTCCCGTATCCAATATCAAGTTTGAAGTTATCTCCCCCGTAAGTACCATCTACGAGACGTCCCAATCCTCCTAGTAGTCTACCATTTTGTTTTTGACCATCATAAGACACATCGACAAGGTCTTGTCCAGGTTCCCAACTTGTGTCTTCAGGAATGTCATAACTAACCACTCCTCCTGTAATAGATCAGAAGAGAAAAAATACAGAAAGAATAATTGGTAAACTTATGAAAAGTTGAGATTACTCAGTAAAATTCAACTAAAAATATTTGATTTACGTGTGATAGAGCTCAATTAGGTATTGTTTTCATAATGCATTTAGTGTAGTTGTTTTGTTATTATTAGATCACTTAATTGGATTGGATTGAAAAATTTCTTGAATGTTTAGATCACTTAATATAACATTTGGACTGAAACATTTCTTGCATGATCACTTAATATAACATTTGGATTGAAACATTTATTGTATGTTTAGATCAATTAATATAATAATTGAATGGAAACATTTCTTGTAGTATGTATAATAAATATTTTATTAAAAAATTTACGTTTCATGGCTAATTGTGGGAACGCATAAGAGAAAAGGAACACTTAAAAGTGCTCATAAAGTAATTAGAAGTAAAAAAGACAACAAAGTACAAGAAAATACAACTCGAAATCGATACACCTTCCTATCAAAATGGGATTACCACAGTGGTCTAACCTAAATGGAGTAAAGCTTTATTATGAATATTTGACAATATTCGTCTAAACTTCAAGATCCGCTTTCAATGTTGCACTTCAACTCTTATCAACACCTTATGGCGATAATGGCTTATACATTGTCACAGTACATGTAATAACTCACAACAAACCACCTTCAGTAGTGTGTAAATCTTTTTTGTTTTAAAATTTTTATTTCAATATTTTAAAAGTTAATACAAAACCCTTTTGTACCTCTTAATTGAGTTTTCGATGGACCGTTGACTATATAATTACAATTACATCTTAAATAACTCAAGCTCTAAATTTGCCTTTTTAAATTATTTTCCCCACATATTTCCCAAAACTTCTTTGCATAAGCATCTAAGGAAGAAAAACTTACACTTGTGTATATTTAATTTTTCTGGTCGCTGTCTTACTTAAATATAACCTAGAGCCCAAACAAATAATGGCAGCGATAAATTATGACATGTTGACCTACATGTCGTCCTTGATATTTTCTTTTACGAAATTAATTATTATTGTATCTTCAACTTCAATTTGTTTTACAAAATATGAGCAGCTAGGTGAACCAGTGGCGTAAATAAGATTTTAATTGGGGGGGGGGGGTGATTAACCTGGAAGGAAACACTACCGAGGAATCCCCAACTCAAATCAGAATTTAAAAAAATTTATACTCTTAAAAGCGCGATTTTAGCGACTTTATTGTCTTTTTTGTTTTACGTAGTAGCTTAAGAACAATATAACTGATATGAATATACGGTAGGCCTATATGTTAAAACAGCAGTATTATAAAACTTTTAGATTTTATTTTTCTAAATATTATTATTAGTCATTGGGGGGGGGGGGGTGATTGATCACCCAATCACCCCCCTCCTTATTTACGCTACTGAGGTGAACAGTAGATCCTTTTTGGTTCTTGTCCAAATGAAGCGCCTAGCGCGCTATTTGACACTCAACAATATTCATAGAACAAGACATAACAGTAAATAACGTCATAGGCACATCATAAACCGGGAGATATAATACAAATTAAATAATACTTTATGGTTGCATTCTTGCATTGTGATTTTGATTTACATTTGGATTACAGTGATAGTAAATATTATTGTGTACAACTAATGCGTACAAACTCTAGAATTCTGCCTGCCCTTATTGAAATTTAGTAAATTGCAGTTTACTACCCTAATTGCAGTTTGTAAAAATACAATGTGATGACTGTGAAAAACTTTTCCATGGTGGTTGCACTAAACTTAGTAAAGCTGACATTGAAAATTTATCTGCGGAAAATCTAGAGTGGAAGTGTGAGAGTTGTTCTATTACATGGCGGAAGAGTTTGAAGCTGGAGACTCAGGCGGGGGAGGGAAAGCTGAGCCTACAAGATGTTATGAATGCCATAAATGAAATTAAGGTAGAACAGCAAACAATTGTGAAGGATTTTAACACCTCAAATGAAAATCAAAGCGAAAAGTTAGCAGAAAATACGGAGGCTATTAAACAGCAAACTTTTAAGGTCGACAAGTTTCTGGAAAAAAAAAGAAAAAATAAATACAGAAAATAAAGCTTTGAAGGAGAAAATTATGACGCTGGAGAGTAGATTGGTGGATATTGAAAAGTATAGCAGAAATAATTGCATTGAGGTACAGGGTGTTCCCATGGAAAAGGGAGAAGACGTCGTAAAAATTATAAAAAAGGTTGGCTGTAGATTTTGAAATAAGTGAAGGTATGATTGATGCATGCCATAGATTTTGAAAAAAGACCGGACCCAAAGGCCTATCCTGGTATAACTGTTAAATTTGTAAGGCGTTTGGACAAGGAAGAGTTGTTGCGGGAGAAGTGTGCAAAACAGGACTTGTCTACAAGACACATGGGACTCGGTACATAAATGAATCGTTGTCACCTGCGCGAAGGAGGCTGTTTTATTTGGCGAAAAGGAATCACGGCTGTAAGTTCTGCTGGGTACGAGGAGGCAGGGTATTTTTGAGAAGGACTGAAGGTGATCCAATAAAGGAAGTAATGAGCCAAGATGATCTTCATAACTTGTAAATACTGTCTTAGTGTTAAGTTATTTTCATTTTCTATATTTATTTGTATGTTGCCTTAACTTGTAGAAAAATTAGTTGTTATCTTAATTTATGTTAGATTTAGCAGAGAAAGTTTGTGTTGATCTTGTTGCAAATGGTTCTAAGCGTCTTGACATAATTCATCAAAATATTAGAAGCATGCGTAAAAATTTTGACATTTTATTAACTGAGTTATCGGTGTGGGAAAACTGGCCGCTTATAGTTTTGTCTGAGATTTGGATAAGTAAAATTGAGAGTGATTTTTATCAATTACCAAATTATAATCTAATGCTAAATTCTAATGAAACTATTAGAGCAGGGGGCGTGGCGGTTTATATTCATTCTCAAATTGAATGTTTACAGAGTAGGCAACTAAATTTCACTTCAGCAGACGCACTAGAAATTGTTTTTAGATTTTCAAAAGAAACTTATTTCTTAATAAGTATGTATAGATTGCACACGCAATCGATTGAGTCTTTTCTTAAGGAATTAAGTGATTATTTTATACAAACTGAGGAAACTAAATCGCCAAAAAAATTGATAGTGAGTGGTGATATAAATATTAATATCTTAGAGGAATGTAAAGTTTCAAATGATTATAAAACATTAATGAGTAGTTTTGGCCTAGAATCGTTGGTGAATCAGCCTACCCGAATTGTAGAGGATTCAAAAACTTGTATTGACCATGTTTATGTTAGAGTTTTAAATAAGATTAGAATAAATGTGGAGGCACGCATAATTGAATGACATGTTTCTGATCATTTCATGACATTGTTGACTTTGAGGGGAGGGGATTTGACTTCATCCAGTAAACAGATAATCTCTTATCGCATTAATTACGAGGGTTTAAATAGTGCTCTTGATAGCGTAGATTGGACCGATGTCTATCAACAACTTAATGCGGCTCTTGACTATTCTAAATTTTTTGGAATATTATTAGACTTAATATCTAAAGCGACATATGTACGTTATAATATTTAGAAATTTAATAAAACCATGGATAACTGGTGATATTTGTAAGCGCATTAAAAAACAGATTTCATATTTTAAAAACTTAAAAAAACGTCCTAATGATGACAGATTAAGGGCAAATGGAAAAAAAAACATTTTGTAATAAATTACACAATGATATACGTAAAATAAAAAGTAATTATTATCTTGGTCTTCCAGAAGACTGCAAGAGGGACTCCAAAATGGCATGGAGTATTT
This sequence comes from Aphrophora alni, assembly GCA_963513935.1. Lineage (NCBI taxonomy): Eukaryota > Metazoa > Arthropoda > Insecta > Hemiptera > Aphrophoridae > Aphrophora > Aphrophora alni. The sequence goes on from OY740766.1 coordinate 96,592,286, forward strand.
TAAAACAAATAACTGGTCAAAATGAGTCAAAGAATAATAAAATAGTTTGATGGTAGATGGTAAATTGCAGGATGATGCTGAGTTAGTGGCTGATAAGTTTAACACATACATTTTGTCTGTTGTGGATGATATATTTTGTGAACTAGATTATAAGAATGATCCATATTATGTTTCGCCCGATCTTGAAGCTTGTTTTGGTGGCAGGTGTGAGACTTCTTCCATGTTTTAGATTCAATTTCAGAAAGAGATATTGTTTGCGCGATTAACTGTTTACAAAGTAGAAAATCTCCAGTGATTGATGGTGTTAGCTCTACTATGGCAAAACTTACTTATCCTAAATTTATCGATGTCTTGATATACGTTTTTAATTTTAGTTTTGGTTCCTGCGTTTTCCCTGACCAACTCAAAGAAGCCGTAGTGATTCCTATTCATAAAAAAGGCTCTACTAATGTATGTAGTAATTTTAGACCAATATCCCTTGTGTCAACCTTTTCAAAAATACTCGAAAAAATAATGAAACGGAAATTGATGAGTTATTTAAACAAATTTAACATTTTTAGTAATAACCAATATTGATTCAGAGAAGGTATGAGTACAGAGGAAGCTCTTTCAAATTTAATGAGTTGTGTAAATGAAGGCATAAATTTTGGTCAATATGTGAGTGGGTTTTTCTTAGACATTAAAAAAGCTTTTGATACTGTTGATCACTCGATATTGATTCAAAAACTTTCTAATTGTGGAATCAGAGGAGTTGTATAAAGTTGGTTTCAAAGCTATCTTGTTGGTAGGAAACGATGTGTCAGGATAAATGGTGTTATTAGTAAAATGGGTAAAATCAAGTATGGCGTACCCCAAGGGTCTGTTTTGGGTCCTATATTGTTTCTTATATACAGTAGATAATTCCCTCCTTCACCTACACAACACCCTGAGCAAGGCTCCAGGCATGATCATTCGCAAGGTTATCCTTGTCTGGACTCTGTTCCAACTAGAGCTTTACATCGCTCTTCGAACGGTTACATTGTATATTAATGACCTTTGTAATGCACGACTAAATGACAGTTTAACATCATTTGCGGATGACGCTGTTAAATGTTATGCTAAATGTACATGGAGTGATGTTAAACATGCCATGAATAATGACTTAAGAGCCATTATGGTGGTTTAAAAAAAAAAAATTGTATGGTCCTGAGTGTGGAAAAAATGAACTATGTTAATTTTATATTAAAGCGAAGATATGACTTCTCGGAGGATATAATATATCCTTGCTCAAATTGTACGCGTGAAAGATTTTTTTGCAAAAATACGTGTTCAGTTGTTAAAGCAAGTAACTGCATAAAATATTTGGGTGTATTCCTTGACAATGAATTAAATTGGAAAGTCCGTTTGTCTAAGTTAAAATCTAAGTTGGGTAGTATATTAAGAGTGTTTTATTTTCTTAGAAATACGCGTCCTCCGGATGTTAAGCGTGTGATTTATTTTTCTTTGGTCCAGAGTAGGATAGAGTATGGTTTGCATAGTTGGGGAGGGACTTACATTAGTAATCTAATACCTGTAATTAATATTCAGAAACAGTTTGTCCGGATGATCCTAAACAGTATATATGATATTTATACTGTATGAAAAGGTTTCAGTTCATTTAAATTGAACCATCAAAACGAATTAATGAGAGAGGATGTCTTTCTTTAATTGGACTTTTTGTGTATTTTGCAGAGGGAAGGTTTTCGAAAACAGTTGAAATTTAATTTTTCATTTGAATTTTTTGTAAATAAGGATGTGAAAATCGTGAGGTGTACTACACCTTTCTCTACGCAGTCTTGGGTTATATCTCTTTCTTCATCTTTCCTATCAGGTCTCTTTAGACCAACTCTTGTTCTCTTCCGATCCTGACGCTATTGGTGTATTCGATAACAAAGAGGTATTTATTCTATTAAACCACTGATTGTTATGTATTGTTCATACAAATATATTGAATACTTTGGAGCGCGTGTTGTATTCTTAGCCGTAACAACTACAGTAACTGTTTTCAGTGGCCACCATTTCAAAATAAAAACTTTCTACATACATCGTTTAGACAAGTTGCAAAGAACTGTAATTTCATAATGTTTCCTAGACATGTTTCAGAGTAACTGTGTAAGAAACACAAAGATACAGATGATATTCTAAATGGAGGGGTTCAAATGAAGCCTTCTTTCGGTCAGTAATACTTGAATTGAAACATTTCACGATCTTTACAATAATTTTTTTTTTAATCGTGGTTCGCAACAACTCTTGAAGATTATAGATTTTCAGTTTGAAAATGTGTGATCAGCACATCCGAGACCTCTTCACACTGTATTTATATTATTCGTAACTAGAATGAATTAGTAATCGCAGCTCCTCTATTGTTGTATTACCCGCGTTGTTGGTCAACTCTGTGTTTTCGATACTCCATGAAAATGGAACTGAAACCTCAGGCATACAAATCGATGACGCTACAAGCCATACCAACTAGTGGCGTACTGTACAAATATAGAAATAATAATTAATTAGTCTCACAATTATGACTATTTATACTCAACTTTTATTAACTATGTTATGTTATTAACTTAACTATGTTATTAACTTTTTAGCTCTCGTATTGGGTTATCTGAAAATGGATGCTCAACTACAATTCGCTTAACAGATATTGTAGTTTTTTCTACTTATTTTAACCTGTCTCTACTATGTCCTTTGGGACGCGTAGTAGAAATTAAAAAAAAAAAAATCAGTTTTAAAACGAAGTATAATTTTGGCAAGTATTATCCACATACTGAAAGTGTAACCATAAAAATAACTAATTGGTTTAAAAAAAGTAAATTAGCCTATATTTAACGTTTATCTTTCTTGCTTTTTGAGGATTACGTTTTCATTCTGGGGTTTCTAATAAAAAAATTAATAATAGCCTAGAAACTACTTAAACTAATAATTTTAAAATCATATTTACGACCAACGTACAGAAAATAAAACAATTATCTACCTCAATTTTTATTAGAATAATTTTCTATGTAAACAATAGTGTATGATATTTATAAGACTATTTTGGATGAAACATCGATGAGATACCTTTGAAGTCTATGTTATTGGTAATACAAAACCCAATTAAGAAATTCGAAACATTTTGATTAAGTTTTAAATATTGACGTAAACAGCTATTTATAAACAAATACATTAAACATGAATTCTAAATTATTGCAAGTGGTTACTAAGAGTTTTAATTTAATTCATTGAAGGAATTTAAAAAAAAAATCAAAACACTATCAATATTACGAACTTCTGAACTCTAGTATTAACGTATTTTTCACTGTAATTACTTAACTTATAAGTATTAAAGCCAGTCCTATTAAATTTACTGTGATGTTGATAAGAGTTGAAGTACAACATTAAAGCCGGATCTTAAAGTTTAGACGAAGTAGTGTCAATGCTGTCAAATATTCAGGATAAGGCTTAACTCCATTTAGGTTAGAAACACTTTGGTAATCCCCTTGATAGGAAGATGTATAGATTTGAAAATGTGTTTTCTTGTACTTTATTCTTCTTTTACTTTTAATTACTTCATCACATCTTTTCTGTGTTTTCTTGTAAAATGTGGCTAACGTTAAATAGTTATATAGAAAATTTCACAAAATGAAAGAAAACACTTTATTTCACACTTAGATGCTAAGAGTACACAGCCTAAACCTTCTTGACAGTAAACTAAGATTCAGTTCAGATCCAAGATAGTTTTGTACCTGATATTTGTATCAACTGAAAAGTTGATTTGGACAAATAAAGTGTTTTCTCCCATTAGGTGATTGAAGTATCCACATATTTTGCTCATTCAAGTAAATATGTGATATTGTTGATTGTGGTTTTAGATTTTTTTTTTTTAAACAGTTTGTATATACTAAAGAGGAAAATTAACAAAACATTCATTTGTTTCTGAATAAACGTAATGGAATAAAAATCTGACATTAATTAAAAACCAATTAAAAACATTTAAAGAAATGGTTTTGTTTTGTCCCAGGTCAGTAAGTTACCTAGACTTAAAGGATTTTGTTGTTTGATTTGTTGTGTGTTTTTCCTAAACTTAAACATCACCAAAGAAAATATTGTCATTTAAAGAATAAAAAGAAAAAGAATTTTTTTAACAATTGTGGATTTATTAGGATCAAACTAATTTTAGAAATTTATTTGACCAATAAACATAACATGAAAGAACATTAGCTTAATTTAAGTCTGATTATGAAAGTATAGATTTTAAAAAAATAATAAAATTTAAATAATAGTAGATAATATATACATAATATAATATACTAAATAGTACAACTTTTCGTGTCACTGAATATATATTTCAGAAAGTGTTATATTTACGAAGCTATTGTCATATTGATCATTGAAGTAAACAAGTCACAATACTATGGATATTTTGATTTTTCAGGTTACCTATGGTCATTTGTTTACTGAATTGAAATTAGATCCATTTATTTATAATGAACGTGATTTTGTAGGGCACAACAATTCTTCTAAATATCCAGTAAAAGACACATCACAGTAGTAGACAATATCTGAATTGTTAATAACTCCTAAGTTTGAATCACATAACCACAACCCTTATAATGAAATTATTTTACTTTTTTGAAAATATTTATTTTATATGGATAACAATAACTTTATAAATTACAAGTAATAAATTAATTTCAATATACTCTTAGCTCATTATATATAAACTGAGCCCCTTTAGAATAAGTTATGATTGTGAAGGGATGGTGCAATCACGGCTTGGTCCCAAGTGGCTTACGGTATACCTTACAGCTTTAACCTAAAAACACTCGTTCTCACAGAGAACTAAATTAACATTTCATTGCGCACTTTCTTAATAAAAGCTCGTGGAATATACTAGCACGCACGTGCTTACACAAAATTATGTTCAAATTAAATTGAACGAGTAAAAAAAAATCACTCATGATATCATCTGGAATTAAGAAATGGCAAAAAATAAATGCTCACACGATAGGTGTAGTCTTCATTGCTGATTCTAAAGGCCCAGGTTCTAATCATAAAAGTATTGATTATGTTTTATTAATATTTTCTTAAATCTGTAGTTTATGGAGATTGTTAATCAAAAATTACAAATATTTAATTAATGATATAATATCACTTGTTATGTTTATGTCAGAAACTGTACAAACTTCATATTATTATCAGAGGCCCAGGAACGAAAATTGAGTTTTTTACGATAAAATTTTTATTTTATATTGTAGAGAGTATTAAAATTGTATAGTTTAGTTATATTAAATTTGTTAATCTATTGTATATGGTTTTATTTGTATTTCTTTCATATCATATACTAAACCCCATTTATCATAATTTAACATAATGGTAAACCTCATTTATCTCCAACTCAGGTTTATACCCATGCACATAGGCCTATACACGATATAGGCTCATAAATATTGTGAGTAGTAGAAATAAACCTTTCACTTAACTATTAAGCAACAACCAGCCACTGATTGCTAGGTGTGTACTCGTATTTTATTTTGGTTTTGACATACTTACACATGCATCTGACAGTTTTCTATTGATTAATGTGTGCAAGACTCATTTGTTTATATGGAAGTAAACAATGACTGGGAATCACAATCAACATGTGAAGGCTCGTTATCAGTAAAAAATGCGATAAAGACTTATTAAGTATATATTAGACATTGTTAACTATTGGCCACCCTCCCATTAAGACTCTACCTCCGCCATATTGGATTCATCAACATAAGAATATTGTTAGGCTTGAGAAATTGTACTGATGTCATTTATCATCTCCGAATTATCCTTGAATAATTAATTATTTTAAAGATCACTTAAACGTGGATCTTTTCTATTTTTCAACTGAGGTGTAATCATGTCTTTGAACTAACGGAGGAGGCTTTTTTAAAAAAAAATTCAATGAAAAATATTTTCGAAAAATTAAAAAATTAAAACACTCAGTGTTTTATTATCTATTAATATAAATAATGCCGCACTGTCTATCTAAAATGTAGGGCAGTTACAATGGATTAAATTAAGTAATGTATCCATACGTACAAGCCCGCCCTCTCGTGGTTCCAAAGTGAACTACTCGGACGCGGGGAAATATAACTATGTAGCATTGGTGAGTGCTTCTTTTAATAATATTACTAAAATTAACAACAGATTAATTCATGAGAAATTTTGTAATATCTTACATAACGCCAAATATAACTGTCAATGTAATATATTTTTGCTAAACATTTGTGATTAATTTATTTTTTTGATGTTATTACTCATGTTATGGAAAATGATTAACTAATTCGGCATTGCTGTAATTAATTATGCGATTAAAACCATTTCGCCATGTGAGGAATGATATTCATTACATATTCTGTACATTGGTTTAGGTTTTTTCCAGTTTTTATATCCTGTTTTAGCAAATATGTAGCCTATACACATTCTAGCTATTGTGACCTTCCGTATGGTATCATTACAGAATAAAATACAGAATAGGCCTACTTATGGTCTTTTGTATTTATTGCTCATGGAAACTCCTACATAAGAGACTATGAAATATCAGCCATTCATACCCATATGTGTAATTTGTTACAATATTATGTATTTGCTTAGTTTTGAGAATAACTGGACAAGTTGGTTTACCAAAACACTACGTTGCTCTTTTTAAAAAAAGAAAGTATTGATGTAAATTATTTTTGTTTTATTGAGGATAAATAATTACAGATTTGTTTCGTTATTAAGTCCTTGTATGTGGATATGTATTTCAGTTAAGTATTTAGAATTCGTGAAATCCATTTTTATTTCTAACACTTAAAAATGAAATTTATTCGTAAAATGTATCCCTTTTTTAATCTATACAATTAAATGTTGGTAAGTTTATTATCTGATGAGGTCCTTTTCATCCTCTTCAGAGTATTAGACAACACAATGTATCAAAAAGCTTTCTCTTTATTTTGTTAATATTTCTGTTCAGTAGGCTACAGTAGACAATTTAACAAAGAATTTTAGAATTATAGAATCCAATTAAATACAATACACTATTCAAACATATAATTAATAAAATTTAGGCATTGATTTAGTTTCAACCAAATAAAGACGTCTTGATATAATTTTAAATCTAAACACGGAATATTTTATGTGAATACAATAATATTGGAAGTGTTTTGAATGGGAAGGAGCATGGGAGTTGATATCAAATTTGCGTCAGGAATAGTTAGGGGAGAGGGAATGATGTATTCTAGTCGAATCTAATCAGCAAATAAAACTTCTTTATGCACAGTAGAGGGAATTGGAGTCATGCCGTTGAAGTAGTAATAAAATGCTACACCCCATTTTAAGCTGAGAACAGCTTATTTTAATGAAAAAAAAACCAAAAAAAAAATATTGTTTTATAAATTTTAAGAAGCACGTAGGTAAACCAATAGTATATAAAACTGATTATTTGACTGTTCCCAAATAGTTTTCAAAATACGAAAATGAACCCTGATGTCATTATTATCAACTTGTTGCTATACAGTTACTACTTTCTCACATATACGTAGTATATAGAAAGTTATGTAATGAGTAAAAAAAATCGAAGTATAGTTTTCTTTTGGAATCCCTTTTGAGGTTCTCTGAGCCCAAAAAAGGTGGGGTTTTTTAATAATGTCTGTCTGTCGTGTGTTATACAGAACAAACGCGTGAACTGAATTTTCGCATTATTTTGGGATTTTTAATATTATTTTTTATTTTGTTGATAACTCAACATTAGGGGCAGTTGCCACATGAAAAACACAAAATTACCATTTTATCATAATAGGGTCTAAAGATTTTTACCAAATTTCGTGAATTTGGGCTTCTAAGGGCCCAAACAAAACGTATCGGTAGCCATCTCTCCAAAAATGTTATTTCACGAGTTATTAAAAATCAGACATAAATCTAACGATTTCGTTCAAATTTGATTGAAATATGAAGATTTATAATGAAAACCGTCTGCAAAAACGCAAGTTAAAAAAATATTACAGTTCTGGAATAATTGGGAAAAAAAAAAAAAAATTAACCTTGTCCGCAGTGATTAAAACCTCAATATTAATCAAATACGGCTTATGATGAGGACGTATTTATGGTAGAAGCCAAATATACCTTAGTCCTAACTATTCATAGACGGGTCCATGGTTAATATTCACTTTTTGGTAGACAACTACATAACTAATATTTCTGGTGACGATTAATTTTATTTGGTTTTTATTTAGTTTTGGGGACGGTGGAGGATAAAATATATGTAATAATTATTCACCATTTATTATTATTATTATTATTATTATTATTTTAATGTTAATAACAATATTTGCATCTTATTATTCTTTGACACAAGTACATAAATATAACATTTAGCATTAACAATTGATGTATCGCTATTTACAAATCTCTCTCTCAGAAGCTCAATTTATTTAGATCCGTAGCTAAAGAACATCACTTTGAAATGGGCTATACAATTTTTTCTATGGGTAAAATATAATTAGACGTAGTTAAATATACTTAAAAAATAGCTTCAGTGTCAAAACTAGTTTAGTAAAGTGGAAACAGAACGAAATAATTACTGTAACCTTCAAACCTGTTATGGATTCATAGCGTGATAATTATTTTAGATATTACAACTGTCTACAATACACAGGAGCTCGGAGCCCCGAGCAGCTTAGATAGGATAGCGTGTGTTAACTAAGCAAATGTGAGTTGATTGTCAAAAGTAGTGAATTGAAAATATAAAACAACCAGCCAAAGATGAAAAGATGAGAACGTATTAGCGATAAAGAGGGCTGATTTAATACACGCGTAATATAGTCTAGTCTATCCTTAATGAAACTGGGAAATGAAACTGCTCTAGGAAATGAAACTGGGAGTATTTTGTGTAATGCCACGGCATAATAAGTGTACTAGTAATTCATAGATCTCCCATGTCATGACGCTTTGTCACCTGTCACTTTTATTTCACTCCTGCAGAGCCTTAAATTTACTTGGATAAAAAATTTCTACGTCCATTAATCGTTAAGTTATTAATATGTCAATGTAATGATGCGGAAAAATCCGACTGTAAAAATGGAATGTAGGAGTGAATGGAATCCAGCCCAAAATTTGACGATATTATTTCAGGTAATTTTGCGTTCCGCAGAGCTATTACCAACGGTAGGCGGAGGGAGGCTTGACCTTGAAGAGGTGGAGAAACGCCATTCCTCATAAAGTTTCCAGAATAGTCGCGTGATTTAACGCATTGATGTTGACTGAAAGCGTTAATTAAATAACAACAATGGACTAATGTTATTCTGCTTCATCAACAGTTGTCGTGTTTATCGCTATTACTGTAGGTATCGCAATAATTAATTAATGAAACGTATACGCTAATCTATCTGTACTACTTTCTATATTCATGGTTTGTGCCACTTCCGTTTTACATGAACTTTTAATTTTGTAAACTTAAAATAAAAGACGGACTACCACGTTCTTTATTTTATATCTACCAGGTATCCCACACATTTGTTACTTCTGTCAAAGAATTCGACATGGTACTCGAACCACTAGTGGGGATTTAAAAGTAAGATGAAAAAGTCGATGGCACTCGCTACTCAAGTGGGTATTTGACAGGTGTCATTAAAAAGGAGATGGCACTCGTTACTCAAGAGGGTATTTTATAGGTGTCATTAAAAAGGTGATGGCACTCGTTACATAAGTGGGTATTTGAAAGGTGTCATTAAAAAGGAGATGGAACTCGTTACACAAGTGGGTATTTGACAGGTGTCATTAAAAAGGAGATGGCACTCGTTACTCAAGAGGGTATTTTATAGGTGTCATTAAAAAGGAGATGGAACTCGTTACACAATTGGGTATTTGATAGGTATCATTAAAATGGCGATGGCACTCGTTACACAAGTGGGTATTTGACAGGTATCATTAAAAGTCAATGGCACTCGTTACTCAAGTGGGTATTTGACAGGTGTCATTAAAAAGACGATAGCACTCGTTACTCAAGTGGGTATTTGATAGGTATCATTAAAATGGCGATGGCACTCGTTACACAAGTGGGTATTTGACAGGCGTCATTAAAAAGGCGATGGCACTCGTTATACAAGTGGGTATTTGACATTTGTCATTAAAAAGTCGATGGCACTCGCTACTCAAGTGGGTATTTGACAGGTGATATTAAAAAGGCGATGGCAATCGTTACACAAGTGGGTATTTGACAGGTGTCATTAAAAAGTCGATGGCACTCGTTACACAAGTGGGTATTTGACAGGTGTCATTAAAAAGGAGATGGCACTCGCTCCGTTCTAAGCAAAAACGACAGAGTTATGGCTTGTTGACAATTATATAGTCATTAAAAACAATCCCCCGCACGAAGTTCATTACTACTATGTTAAATTTCAATATATCTATTATAAAATACTACCTTTGCTAAAATACTACTCATATTAGTACTAAATATTATTGTTTACTCATAGATGTATATGAGCTATGGAATGCTGACAGCCTTAATTTAAAAAAATTATACTTTACCCACCACTGACGGGATTGGATTTCTGGTGGCTATTAGTTGGAAGCGTATTATTATGCATAGAAGCGGGTTTTACCTCCTAGACACTTTAGCATATGAGAGTTTTTGTGTACATCTTATTCCTGATTAGATTATTTCTATGCACTTAGATAAGGAATTCTATGCAGTTGTCTTCTACGTCCTAATAATTGTAAGAGTAAGTGATCGGACTAGTGTTTATTATTTTTTTCCCAATACAATTTGATGAACGTAAAAGTTACAAGAACGTAATATTAATTTTGAAAGAAATCCCAACAACAAAACTGTCATATTAGTAATGACTTGCTATTTTTGTAACCTTATGAAACTCGAAAGGGTTTTAATTTATATTAATGAAAAAAAAATCAAACAAGTTTGTATTTTTGGTCAGGTAAAAGCTTCCATTGAGAAAGTTATAATAAACAGTTCACATTTCATTTTATTTTTGAGTATTCATGCTATATACTTAATATACAGTATATCAAACATACAGAACACAATTCTCATAAAAAAATACGCCTAAGTATCAGACGCGTTTCAACGACAATGTCGTCCTCTTCAGTGATACACCAACTACACCAACCAAACCACAACTGCCACTTACTAGTTTGCCACTATATACTTAATAGTTTGGAGATTGTCATTTATTTATATTCGGATCACCGACATCCATGAGTTTTAACTGTGAAATTAGTATTTTGATTGGTTGCCATTTTAAAACGAAAAATGAATAGAACATTGTACATACTTTGTTCGAGGGTAGTTGCAAAGAACCTATTCCAAAATTTGATAACGATTAGTGCACGTGTTTGGCAAACATTCACAGACGAAATGTCAAATGTTAGAGTTGAAACACGACTTTCTTCGCTCGGTTAATTACTGAGTGTATGCAAATACAATATTCGAAACTTGTATATTGAGGTCATCGTACTCTTCATATTTAAGCGTTGCTTATTGTACGTGGAAAACTACTCGGCACCGATAACAAGTTGCTTTGTATTCCAAAGACAAAGGTGAAGTAGAAATAAAAAGGAAGAGTTAATTGCACGTAGCAGAAAATGGCTCCCAAGAGTAAAGCAATGAGGCAAAGCGACATTGGATAAAAGACGGTTTTACCTTCTCCAAGAAGTTCTGCTCTCTTTGACAGAGATAACGTACCTAAACTACTTTATTAGTTTTAACTTTTAATTCAATAGAGACTACATTTATAATTTTTCATATACGTAGTTTGTAGTGTTTATTTAAATATTAAAATGTGTAAAATCTGAAAACAGGTTTTTGAAGGAAATGTTACTTTAGAGATCCACCGGATCAAAAAAGTAGTGAAAGTTGGTTGAAACACAAAATAGTAGTCGGTTTTATAGATTTATCTTTTTATTCATATAACTTTTTTCCAACTAAGAATTTTTGCAGACCTATAAGTGTGTTAAATGTCCTCTTTGAGATTAAATAATAAAAGGTTATTTAGAAGTTAAATTTCAACTTAATAGAATATAATATCTTCTATAATCTAAAAAAGATCTCAGTTTGCAGATATATATATATAAAAAAATAATAATATTCAAAATTGTACGTACAATTGAACTGCTGAAAATTTGGATACAGGTAAGTTTATATTAAGAAATGCGTAGATCATGGAAAAAAAAAATCCAAAGATGGATGTATTTTCCAAAATGTTTCTTTAATAATGTAAAATAGAAAAGTAGGAAAAAAATTAAAGAGCATCAAATACTTAAAAAAGTTTATTATAATATTTTTTGTAGGAGCAACTGTTTTTGTGTAAAATTAAAAGAACTCTCTAAATAAAAAGTAATCGATGCGGGTTAAATGAAAATAGTCACAAATTCCAGGATACCGAAATAATAAAAACATCATAACTTCTTTAATATAAAACAAGGAAGTTATGCAGGTATGACATACATTAATAGAATAAAAAAAAAACTCTTTTAGCTTTCTATTAAGTATATTTGTCACTGAAATTGCTTGGTTATAAATAACATATGTTATTTGAACATAAAAATGAAATTTAAGCTTAACTATAAATGTTAATACTCTATAGTGAGAGGTTTCAGGTTCAATATGGATGGGTGCTCAAACTTATGGAGTTGACCCAGCTTTGTTAGGAAAATGGGAAGCTACAGTTAGTAGGAACTTTAATTGAAAAGTCTTAAAACAATGACGACGGGAATTTCGTTATAGTAACCACACATTTCACGATTGAAAAGCTGTATACTCCTCATGGTTGTCGCGGCACGGGGTTGTTTTTAAGTTTTATAAATTTAGTACAAAAATATTTAAATCAAAGTCTTTTTTTTTAAAACAAATAATGAAAAGATAATTTTCTATATTCTTACATACAAATATACTCTAAAGAGAATTTAGTACCAAAAGTTGTTAATAATAATTTTTACCACTTTTTATCAATAATTTAAATTTATTGGTGTTTATTAAACGCCTAGTTTTAAATGATACGATAGCTTTAGTAAATTCATATTCCGAGCGTTATTAAATTGAATTCTACTCAAAAACGGTTGTTTATACAAAATGGAATGCTCTTTAATTTTAATACATAATATTTTGTTTACACATTTACAAAAAAAAAAATTAGGAAAATTAATGTTTTACTGTTTACGGTATTTTTCTTTACATTGATCCACATCTAATCTTTATGTATACTCAAATATACTGGTATGAAATGTTAAGAGTTTTACTTGGTTTTCAAAACCCATGGCGATTGCGATATAAGGGAAATGTAGAGATTCTCTTACCACTAGATAAAACTAGCATCAATTCACAATAGTGTGTACAAGGTGTGTGTTTAGAATTTTAATATTTTAAATAAATATTGGTTTGTCTTTTCGATTGTCAGTCACTAAATACTAACTTCAACCATAAACAAATAATCGAAATACTTCATTTTGCAACGAGTCGTTAACTAACTTTGGAATGGGAAATAATTGTCTCAATTCGTTCATTATAAATGTGTGAACTCATTTAACCAAATGAGTTGACCACTTAACAATTTTGTGGAACATTTCCTAAATAAAACTTAAAATTGTTTAGTCACTTGCATCACCTGTTCTTGAATGCATTACAATAACTTTTACCCTTCCTTAAATTTTATCCCATCTCTCAAGAGATTTTATCGAAAATCTAATCATTTCGTGAGATACCTATTACACACTAAATTATAAATCTAAAGGTAGTTGAAATACTTGTTTTTGAAATAATGAGTAACAAGTTATTATATATTGATAGTATACAAATGGAATTTCGTAAAGAATGTCTAAGTAGACTGTGTCTCTAGATCATAACGTTAATTATTTTGAAGTTTGAGCTGATTTTTCCTTTTTCGAAAGTTCATTCGATATATTAAAACTAATTTACGATTATAAAGCAGATGGCCCATAAAGAATTATTATGACTTGTATTAAAGTTATACACTTTTTTATATTTTTGGTAGTGTACAGCTTGTAATTTAAATAAAAAATATAGGGGACACGTTATTTGGCCTAGATAACAATATATATTTCAACTATTTGACAGATAAATTAAATTATGCGATTGGTTATTAGAGCGTAAAAATCTAGTTCAGTACAGCTGTCATTAAATAAAAAGCTTTACGTTAGAGGAACAGAAAATCGTGACTTGTTGTTAATATTTTTAATTTGAATATTTGTATTTTTGTTTTTATTGTAGACTGAATACTGTATAAAGTTACAACAAGGAGACGCTTTTCTTCTGACGCCATTTGATAATTTAATAATGCCATGCCAACTTGTGCGGCACGAAATTACAATAAATCATACAATTAGGGAACCTTCTCAAGCACGTAATTCTCAATTTGCGTTGTTGTAAAACTAGGTATTTCTCTCCTTCAATTTTATTCTCTTTCTATTTGTTTAGTACTTCTTGTAAAGTGAAAATGAATATTTTAAGTATTTGTATGAAGATAAAATTTATCTATAATTTAATTTTCTTTTAGAATGCGTTGCTTTTATAGAAAAAGTAATCCATGCTCAGTTTTATATTAATGTGTGTTTTAAAATCCTATAAGTAAAATTGACTTAATGTTGTCTATTTTTATAGAAATCTGCCTGTTTAAGGAAACAGAAGTTTAATTAAAGCTATTTGTATAAGACGGTATTTTTCGTAAATATTTTGAGTATAGTTAATATTACCTTTAATTTATCAGAAAGAATGCACGAAGGCATCCGACTTCGTTGAGGGACTTAGGGGTCATATATTATTATATTAGGGTCATATATATAAATATATTGATATTTCTTCATCAATTCATCTTCATCGAAACAACGCATTATCTTCACTATTTATCTCCCATAAAGTGAGATATAAGTGTGACGAAATCTTGTTTGATGACGTCACTAAACTGCCCAATACCTACTACCAGTCTTGTTTCCTTGGATATCGTACAGTTCAAAAACTACTCAACGTTGATTTAATCCTTTGCAATATGTCAATTTTATAGACTCCTCACTAGTGAGCGGAAGGAAACTGAATGGGGCATTTCTGCTGAAACACAAATTATACTAACATTAAGAAAATGCAATAAATTTTGGGAATCATGGTTTTCAGAATCAGTTATTTAGAAGACAACCAGTGCAAGATAATGATAGCTTTTTTTCAGATGAGCAAACCCAAAATCAAAAATATAATGATGGGTTTTTCAGACGTGCAAATCCAAATTCTAAACAATGGTAATAGTGTTTTGGACGTGTAAGCCTATATTAATAGCAATGGTGTTAGTTTTTGGACGAGCAAACTAAATTCACAGCAATGATAATAGTTTTTTTTCGGATTAGCAAACCCAAATGCAATGGAACCATGATAGGTTTTTCTGACGAAAAAATTCAAATGCAAAGTAACAAAATAGTTTTTTCGGATTAGGAAACCCAAATCCAAAGGAACCATGATAGTTTTTACCGATGAAAAAAATCCAAATGCAAAGTAACCATGATAGTTTTTTTTAATGAGCAAACCTAAATTCAAAGTAATATCATAGTTTTTCGGATGAACAAAAAAATTGAAAACAATGATAATTTATGTTTTTTAGGTGAAGAGATTCCTTTTTTTAGTTGATCGGGTCTACCGTAACACTGTAATGAATTTTCTAGTTGAACAAACCTCCTTGTGAGCTATGGTAAATATCCAGAATGCGAAATTTCGTATACAGGTAGATCAAATAGTCATAACGCATACTGGACAATTAAAAATTACGAAAATACAATAGCCATACTTGACTATAAGACACCCAAAACGCTTTATGGATGTTTGATTATTTGCGTTTTGAGTTTTACGTACACATCCATGAAATTTTGATAATTTTAAAACTTTTTAGTTTATCTGTTTTCAATTTGTTTTAAGAGCTTACAACCAGAAAACTTGTCTGGTCTGACGGCAGATTTATTAATCACTAATAAGTGACTGAGTGACTTTCATGTCGTCAGAGGGAATCTTGTGTGTAGAAAGTATTGAAAAGAAAATATTTTAAGACAAATTATATGTTTTGATAAATTGAAATACAGTAATAATAAAAGCTTCTTCCTTAATAGTGATCTTATATTGCGTGAAATGAAAATATAATCAGTTTCCGTCTTCAAACAATTATCGGCGTTTGAAATTTAGGAAATTTAATTCAAAATCTTTATTCATTTCATTTGTGTATTGACTTCAAAATTAATTACAATATATATATATGTAATTCATAAAAGTAAAACACTGTTATAGAAACAAAATAACAAAAATAATACAATACACAACTCTAAAGTAGTTGTCTGAAATTGCTGTCACAATATATTGTAGAATTGTGAAATTTATATGTGAGTTCGCATTTAATTTAAATTTAGCCTAGAGTCAACATTAATTTTTTTCGTCAAATAAACATACATACTCGTAATCAGAATAACTTCTAGTTTTATTTAATATATCACATAATATTTTTCTAAACATAATTTATTTTTAAACTCGATAATTTACTTAATCTTTGTAGAATGGTTGTGACTTACAGACAGAGGTACATGAATTTATAAGGGGACTTTGTTTTACATACGGACCCTAATAAAAAGGAACACTGATTAAAGACAAAACAAATAAAGATCCAGTTTTGTAACGGTTGAGTACTCACCGTACCTCATTGATAACAGATCATAATAACACTGTCAGCTCCCATGTTTACCAGTAGCAAACAGATATTTTGATATGACTACTTTGTATAAACTGAAATATATAGTGGTGAGAGGATATCGATAAAAACAAATTGTATTTCTGCAAGAATAGTCAGCTGTTTGATTTATTGACTTCTACAGGCAATAACACCAGACCGCAAATTAAATGTATTAACGGGTTGAAAGAAAAAGTAGGTCTTTCGCATCTAATTTATCTCATTTACTTAAGCTAGGAAAAATAGTCGTTTTTTGATTTTGTGAAGTTTCAGGCACTTTATAAATGTAAGTTTTTGTGCCTGTCAAAGCCCCTTTATCTATTAATGTAATATTAAAACATTTAATATTTCAATGTGTAAGGTAAAACAAGTTGGGTTACCATGACTGGCTAATAATGAACTGCAAGTTGTGTTTTATAACAAGTCACAACATGAATTTGTGTTTTGGTGGTTGTTAATAGTTTTGTGGTTTGGATGTTTTGAACTGACCACGATGTAAATTATTACTTTTTGGATGATAAGAAGTCCAGAATGCGGTTTGATCATTTTGTTTGGTCAATGAGCGACTTAGATGTTTGCTCCTAACATATGCGTAGATTATGATTGCAATATTTGTCACTAATTGAATTATTATGTAAATAAATGGTGAAAAAACATTGCGCAATATTTCTCACTCATCCATTCCCAAAACTATTAGTCAGCAAAAATATTAGTTTGGTAGCTGTTGTTAATCGAGTTAAAAAGAGCTATGGACGACGTATATGGGCAAAATATGTATATGAACTAACCTAGCTTTACTTGTGCCATAAACGCGTCCTTAGAATAAATGATATTTCAATAAAATTGAGCTTTTATTGACAATGGTTAAATGCATTTATGTTTTCACCAACTACTCATGAACACTATTAATCTTTTTTACTTGCGATTATGTACACGGGTTTGGGTTATAATCTTTACATTTCACTAAAATTTGATCGTAATTATTGGTAGAGTTTATTTTAAGAAACTACGTCGTTTTGTAGCCCATGGTCGAATGATTTTTTTTATCGATAACTTAAAAACTGGAATTTTTGAGAAATGGCGACCAATAAGTTTTGTTAGAGTACTTGGATGGTACACTTGAGTAAAATTAAATCAAAATCGTTAGAGTAGATTTTGAGAAAAATGTAATTTGTGTTTGCTTACTTCTTATAGCAGTTACTCAAATTTTGATTTATCGAACAATTTAAAAAATACCGAGATATGGCTAAATTTAGCCCACATGCCAAATTTGATTAAAATCGGCCCGACAATTCGGCTGTAGAATACTGCGTAGAAGATAGACATCCTTACAAAACCACTTTTTTGGATTCATTCAATTCGCATATTATATCTCCAAGACGATTTCGATTTTTTACCAATCAATTACACTCTCTTATACGTATATAGGAGAAAGTGAAAACAAGAAGGAAAAAAAAGTAAATGTAAAAATAACATATAATAAATATTAACGCCATTATCTTTTTTCTAACCAAAAAGATCTCAGAATATTAATTCCGTTATCCTAAATGGTATATTTAATTCTGTAAAACGACTGTTTAAGTTATTGAGAGTCTTGTAGTGTTTTAAGTAGACATTTTTTAAGTTCTTGACAGATCACCCAGTTGGTGATTAAAATAAAATCGATCACGGTTTTTGGAGTCCGTTATCTATTGTTATGAAAAACATCTTTCAATAACGTAGAAACCTATTTTATAATATGATTACAGTATAATGATTTAATTATCATATAAATAGAGAAAGATATTGTTGTTAAAGTAGAGTATACTTGCTCCAATTTTGTGTAGCATAAATTATAATTTACGGGAGGAAGGTAAATCATCCCTGAGAAGGAAGTAAGAGCTTCATTAAGTCGGCGAAGAATTTGTGGAACTCAATAAACCAAGAGTACAGCTCAGCACGCAATAACTGAGAAATGCTGCCACCAATAAGCTCTCTACTATAATTCATATTTGCAGTTTATTAATTAAATGCTTCAAATAAAAACAGTTTTTTTTTACTTTCAATTAGGTCGATATTATTTTCTCAAACTAATAAATCTGTTTCGATGTTACAAATTAAAATTATAGAATGCAAAAGGAATACATAACGAATGTGATTGAAGATTAAAATTATTGACACAATAAAATATATATAAAAGTATGAGAAGCCTAAGATAGTGACTGAGTGAAAACATAAAATTAACGTTAATATTGAGAAAACATAGGTTATGTCCACTATGATTTTAGCATTGGTATTCAGCAGTTTGTATTAAATGCACACTCTATGGATTTTGTGTTTAGAAAAAGGACGTGCAATCGCCAGTTATTAACATTTTGTCTAAGGTAAATGTAAACCAACTATTTGACTCGAACAGAAACGTCAGTGGATAGAAGTTGATTTTGATGCGGACAAGATCAGAAAATACCATTCTGAATTATTAAATCTCATATATGTTTTCAACGTTAAAATGAGGATGGACAATGTTTTTTGTCTCCAAATATGAACATTGTACTGTAAAATGAAAAATTTAACCCCAAGGGATGCTAAAAAAAAATTCACTTGTTTAGTAAGGTATTTAATCGATGATGACAGTGATGTTTTGCAATAATAAAAATAAACAAGATTAAAGTAGTCAATGTTCTTGCGTCTTTTTTGCGTCAAATAAAATAAAATTTCTTATCTAATATAAGAGGGGTAGTCAAGTCTTTTAAATAAACAAAATATTTACAGTTTTTATTTTAAAACTATTTAGGAAGCCTTCTTTTGAGAATTTTGTAAATTTTAATTTATTTCAAATTATATATAATAAATAGCAATATTTTGAAATATAAATATATAAATACACAATATTGTTAAAATAATTGAAAATAAGGAGAACTAATTAAGTCTAGAAATTGTAATTAACTCAATTAAAAATGGTAATTTCAAGATGATAACAGATAGTGGTAATCTTATTTACGGTTAATGATATGAAGTATATACAACCTATTAAAACGAAAGATAAAATAGAGGTATCAGAAATGTTTGTGTAATAGACACAGTTTAAAGATAAATAATTTGGGTTCAGGTAAAAAAAGCTATAAATAATTTAAATAAATCACTAGAGCACTGTGGTGATTATATATGAACAATGAAAAACTCCAAACCACAAAATAACACAACTACACAAAACTGTATAATGCGTTTATATTACCTCTGTAGTGTACCTCTGAAGATGATAGCAGAGCTATCGAAATGTACATAAGGCCTATAAATTTTGATTTAACAAAAAAAAATTATGGCCAAAATGAATATTTCAGAAAAATCAAACACAAATTTTTCTCTTATCACATAATCTTTTCTATAGTATTATTATGAAATAAGATAAAATTGAAGTGATAATAGACACTTCCATTTCATGTTTCCAAAATTCATAATAAATCAAAACAACAAAAATCGTATGCCGGTTATAGAAATAAGACGCTTTTTTTATGAAGTTTATTACATTGTTTAAGTATTTAAATATTTGCTTTAATGAGAAAAATAAAATATTGTTAAAAAGATACAATTAATTGAACGTTATGTATAGTGTTGTGTTATTTTGTGTATTATGATGCATGTTTGTATACAAGATATTTAAGGTATACCAAAAGTTTTAGGTTTATAGATATACAGTTTAAACATAACATATGAAAACCGAAAAGGGTTACCTCTTGAAAATTACAATAATAATCCCTTCTTTTACATAATAATTATTCATTAGATAATCATTGTTTTTATAAAGAATATTTATAAAAAAGGCTAAAAAACAAAGAACATTGTAATTTGTTTTACTTATGAACAAAATTATAAATTCAGTTTTACCTTACATGATAGCTGTGCATGTTTTATTAATACAGTAGAGGAGTATTAAGTTGCACAGGTGTTTTGGTAGACTCGGGTTGATAATTTAATAATGCCATGCCAACTTTTACACACGCTATCACCATAAATCACATAAATTGGGCGGACAGTTCAACCAGAACAGAAGCTAACGAATTAGATTTATTGATTATGTCGCTTTCGTTTAATCTTTTTAATGTCCAATTAAACACCTAAATATGAATACAAAACACATGTTCCACTTCAATAGAAATTTAACTACAAGTTTGTAAGCCGCGTAATGTAGTAAATGAAATATGACATAAAGACTAAAATTATTTTCCTAATTAAAACTTCTTAATATACCACCGTTATTTACGATCCTATTTTAACAAATAATATTTTTAACGTCCAGAAACGTGAATTTGTAGCAAAATACCTAAAATTTGTTACGTATTGTAGCTTATGAAAAAAATACATTTAAATAATAAAATTGTTTCCATTTGAAACAAATATTAACAGTTTTTAAAAAGTCAAACTTAAGTAGGCATACTTGAACGTCTTGAGACTTTTATTCTTAATTTGTTCGATAACGTAAAATTTTATCTTAAGTCTATTTTCAAGTTTACGATTTTCTCAAAATCTGCTCTAAAACAATAAATGTTGATCTGTGAGTTAGAGGTAAAAAGATTTTATACACTTTTTAAAACTCGGTTATATTATTATTTTTTAACGTTTTGGTGAAGATTAGTATCTACGATCAGAGTGTTAAATCGCAAGTAAAAGACAATTACAGTTCAGAAATAGTTGGTAAACAACTAAAAATAACCTCAATTTCCATCATTAAACACTCAACTACAACGATTAATACTTAGAAAGAGATTATCGTATGAACAAAGCAAGCTTAACATCTATTTGAACATATACATATATGTAAATATATTTTCTAAAAGTTGATGGGGAAGGGGCATCTATATCTCTCATTATAGATATAAAGCAAACAAAAATACGTAAGATGCTAATTTACTTTTTTCTCACGTACAAGTTTGTCAGGGTGAAGGCAACGAAGATTTCATATGATTTTGTGGAGGGGTATGTGAAAACGTTAGTGCAATGATTCCTTAGAGTTATCTTTATTCCAAAATAAATTAATCTAATTATGTAAATGAAGGGAATGAAAAAAATTATCTAAATGAAATAATAAAAAAAACTTGTACACAAATTTTCACAAATATATCATTCTCAAACGGGTTTCAACGACAATGTAGTCATCTTCAGTGATGCCTGAGCTACAATAATTAAACTATAAATTGTATACAGTTTATAACTAAATAAGTTATAGTTGAATATTGTAGCTCATGTATCACTAAAGATGGGGACATTGTCATTAAAACGCTTTCCATTTACAAACGTATTTGTGAAAAATTGTGTTCAAATTTTATTTAAATTTACACAATCACAAGTCAAGTACAAAATAAAATAGTCTATCGGTTCCAAAAACATTAATACGGGAATTAAAAATGTTTAAATTCGTAACAGATTTCCATTTTTATGTCAGTCACAGAATTTGTAACCACTGTAACTGAACTACGTAGTTTCCTATCAAATCCAAATCATGTTGTTTGTATATTTATTAGTTACATCACTGTATATTAATAGCCAAATTGTTACTAAAAACGATTCTTTGGCTTCTAAGAACAAAAATAGAGGATGACTCAATAAAACTCCTACAGGGTATCAAATTAAATAGATTCTAACTTTAAAAATATACATACAAATCATTTTTGAAATAATATGAATGGAATAGGTTTTGTGGGCTGAAAATGAGATTAAAACTAGAAAAAATAACGAACGTTTAAGAGTGATATCAAATTAAAAGTTCATTTAAAATTTAATTCTTTT
The DNA here is from genome assembly GCA_963513935.1 of Aphrophora alni. NCBI lineage: Eukaryota > Metazoa > Arthropoda > Insecta > Hemiptera > Aphrophoridae > Aphrophora > Aphrophora alni. Next base: position 96,614,791 of record OY740766.1, read on the forward strand.
AAAAAAAAATTGTAAATAATAGTTTAGAGGTAGTTTGGGGAGTATAATAGGAACAGAAAGTAAAAATATCTCAGATGAGTTTTGAACCTAAAATTTATAACACGATTAACTGTTTTCGATTTTGTAATATATTAGGCTCTTTTATAACTTCTTATCAACAAATTTGTTTTTGAGAAATATTTCCCTTCTTCAACTTTAGACGAGTTTACCTACAATTTTATATTTTGTTATTGCTGTAAGTTTATACTTTATAACAGTTGAACTATTGATGTAGGAACAATGTGATATAAAGCTGTTTCTTTTAGAGGAATCTCAACTCGTAAACTTGTCTCAGATGTTTTGATCATGGTGATTTCAATCTGATATATACTAATATATTATAAAACATTTTTCGTTGTATGTAAAAGTTTAAACATTTTTACACCCTCCCCGAATTCTCGCTTGAGTTATAATCATAAGAGGAGAGATTTACTTACCATCATAGGAACAACCGCTTAGTTCCAGCCTGAGGCAGACAGTGCGTCGATGCACACTATACGGCAAGATCCGTAGTTGAGATGCAAATATAGGTGGCATTAGTCGGTGACTAACCACGGTTGCTGTATCACTGTTCCCACTTAGTATCTGAAAGCAAATCAAATTCAAATTTAGTACCATATTGCTTACTAATGTCCGTTAATAATTAATGCAGAGTTAGAGTAATGAAGACAGGTTTGACGAAGATGTGAAGGTTATTAGATATTTCTACATCAATGTCTGTAAGACAGTGTAATAAATTTGCCATTTAAAAATTGTCTTTATGGTTTAAAGGTTAACACCTTGCGTTCATCATCACCTTACACAAAAAACAATAAAAAGAACATAAAATTGAGATTCGTAGCTCTCGAGTATTTTAATAGCGTCAAGGTCGGAAGAGAACAAGGGTTGGTAATGGAAGATCTGTTAAAGAGGGATCTGACCAAAAATTAGATAAAGAAAGGTGTAGATGCAGTTTGGACATTTCGGGATTGCCAAATCGAATTCACTTTAAGGTCATGAGGGGAAATTTATTTGTTTGTTCAAATCAGTGAAGACGTAAACGTGTCTTTAAGCCTTAAAAAATGAACGACTTCTTCCGTAAATCATAACATGAATTGCATGAAAAATGACTGATTATATTTCAGGTAAACTTGCATACATCGATCACACAAAAAAATCTATTATTGCCCTAGCAAATTTCATTTTACTTTAAAACTCAACAATGTCCTACAATTTTTGAACGGAGAGGGGAGGTTTATGAAACGTCATGTCATGTATATTTTAATGAATAACTATGAGATGCAAGCATCCTACGTCAAACATTCTCATAACTTTAAATTATCGTATTTTAGCACCTATGTAAGTGATAGGTTATTTTTTTGTCGCTGGTTTTGTTAATATCCATTTTAAAATCTACAGCGTTCAAAATGATTTTGGGAATTTGTCTCTTCATACCGTCCATGCAGAACTCAAACGGATGGACATCGACGTAATCAAATTTGGTATATGGTCACATTTAGCCACACATCAGGAAACCCTCCAATTTTTTATATTGGGACACCATCTCAAAAACATAAAAAAAAATTTAATTTTTTCACAACGATGCTGACAGTTATTTTCTAAAATGTTGCTAAAATCATCTCCCTTAAGAGAGACAAATACGCTTTGGTACGGCCATTCTCCAGAAACGTAAAAAATGTTAATGAATCATGATTATATTAGTGATTCAAATGTCTCAAATTCACTCAAGTGATTTTAAACAAATTCATGAAATATGAAGGTTAATCCCAACCAATGACTTACGCACGATAAGATTGGCAGAAGAGTGTACTCAAATTAATCATGATTAATAAAGTTAATATATCTTTAAAACACGACTTACTACCCAAAAACTAAAACACCAATGTTACGTTTAGAGGACTGTGCCTTTTTTATCTTTCTAAAAAGTAAACCGAAAGTCTGAAAATTAATTTTCTTCGCAATAAATTTTCACCCTACGTTTATTAGTTTTATAAATTTAGGTCGAAAGAAGAAACAATTAAACCATAAGAAATTAAACACTTTGAATTATTAAACGTTCAGGAACTGCGACACCTGGAGCATTAAAACTTGTTTCCTCGAAGCCTTCTTTAACATTAACGGTATTAGAGCGTAATAATTTATATCTTGTTAAAATTACTGGAACTTCTTGATTGAAAACTTCGAGAGAAACTATGTTCTTTTCCTTTAATACATTTCACAAATAATAAACTTCCTACTCTTAATTGTTTCGATGATTCAGGTGTGTGCTTATTTTGTTCATAGGATAAACGTGCCACTCTAGTACATTAATAAATGAGTTAAAGGAAATATATTATTTATAACAGAAATTCTTACAAACGTATTTTTAGTTTAATTTAATGTGAAAATTTAGTTGTTTAAAATAACATATTAAGAGAATAATAATAAATTTAAAAGAACATAATTAATTAAAAATAATCCTACGATACATCTTTACGAAATCTTTACCATTAAAAGTTTAAAATAATTAGTTATTTGCGACAGTCGCGGGTAGAAAATAATGTCCATTAGGGATGAAAACCATTAGGAATAAATTTTTTAATATTTTGATTATATGTAACCCATAATAAATTATCAAGAACAATACTGAAGCTAATGCTACATCTTATTTTAATAAATTTTATAGTATTTGATGTACGGATCCTTGTTTATGTGAGAAGAATTTAAGTATGTTTATATTTTACTGCAGTGTACGTAAATTAATTTTGGAATAACAGGAAACTTCAGAATGGTCGCTACACTTTGCATGTCCTCCAGTGTTGTTGTTGACTTAACAAGACATTTCTTCAAAGCTTTGTGAATATGGTTCGTGTATGTTTGTAGTGTAACTGTGTACATAACTGTAAGTAGAAGAAAGAAACACGCAACATTATTTACTCTTCTTAGGTTATGTAACAAAAGAAACCTTTATGGTAAACAATTCAAAGAATATGTCTCAAGGAAACGATTTTATTATTCTGTATTCGTCGTATTATTGAATAAATTGAATCAATCTGACGTCTTTGAAGCTCTCAAATGGCCTTAATGGTTTGATAGCAACTTTAGTGGAAAATATGATAGTAATAAAAACTATTTTATTAAATTACAGACCCAAGAAAATTATATTTTAAGATTATTAAGGATAATAATTATTTTAGATCACGTAACACAATCTTGCTCACGCAAGAACCAACCAATTTCGAAATTTAAGTGGGAATCTGACATGAGAAAAACAAAATGACCTCTAACGATTTTAATATAATGTAAGCTTATTGGGAGTTATTACTTAATCTATAATGTGAATCTGATATCAAAAAACATAACAACAAAATGACCTCTAACGATTTTTCTGTAATGTAAGTTTTTTTTGACCAAACAAAATGTATTGGTAACCATCTTCCCAAAATTCCTTAACCGAGAATTATCTGGAACCCGAAAATGGGAATTTGACTTATGAAAATAACGATAAATTTACCTTCGTCACAAAAATCCACAATAATCTGACAAAAAAAAATTAACAAAATTACCTTTAACGATATTTCTATGTAAGTTTTTATTGCAAAACAAAATATATTAGTAACCATTCATTCGAAATTTCATAATAGCGATTTTGCTATAATCTAAGTTTTTTCGTTCACACAAAATGTTTTGGTAACCATCCTCCTAAAGTGGCTTTTGGTAAGTTATCCTAAAATGGGAGTCTTAGATAAGAAAAACAAAATGACAAAATTACCATAGCGATTTTCCTATAATTAAGTTTTTTGTCCAAACAAAATGTATTGGTAAACAATCTCTCAAAGTTCTATGTGCGAGACTTATAAGTTATCTTAAAGTGGGAATCTGAGATAAGAAAAACAAAATGACAATATTACCTAACGCAATTTTCCTATAATAAAAGATTTTATTATCTAAACAAAATGTCTTGGTAGCCATCCTCTCAAAATTCTATGTTCGGGACGTATAACTTAAAAATTCAGAATTTGAGAAACAAATCTTAAAATGTCAAAATTACCATAGCGATTTTCCTATAATTAAGTTTTTTTTGTCCAAACAAAATGTATTGGTAAACAATCTCTCAAAGTTCTATGTGCGGTATTAAAACGTTATCCTTAAAGTGGGAATCTGAGATAAGAAAAACAAAATGACAAAATTATCTTAAGCGATTTTGCTATAATCTAAATTTTTTCGTTCACACAAAATGTTTTGGTAACCATTCTCCTAAAATGGGTTTTGGTAAGTTATCCTAAAACGGGATTCTGAGATGAGGAAAACAAAATGACACAATTATCTCAAGCAATTTTGCTATAATTGAAGTTTCCATAGTCCAAACAAAATGTATCAGTAACTATTCTCTCAAAATTCTATGTTCGTGAATTATCAGGTCGTAATTATAGGTAGAAAAATATTAATGTTTATAACTTTAGAATAAACAAGAACTTACTCATTATCTTTATGGTTTTTTATTAAAGCAATTAAAATATGTTATGATGCCTTATTTTGTAACTGGTATTTAAAGTAATTTAAAAAAAATGTAGTTTTTAAAATTTAATAAATTTTTATTCCTTTAGTAATACCTATATATATATTTAAATTGGTTTGATATATATAATTAACAAATTTTCCTATAGACTCAAATTATATAAAGCACTGAAAGGATTAAACCCAGCAAAGACTTTAAAGTAATCTATTCTTTCGGTTTAGTTCCAAACACCGAGCTTTGAATTGAGTAATTGTAGTAATAAATTAAAAACTTTAGATTTAAAATAGAACATATTGAGTGTAATACTTTATCTGTTGCGAGATGAGGATGAACAAAATTTATTATGGAATATTTATGTGTAGGGATGTGCGATGGTTGATCGGACCTTACATTATTGAGGAAGGTCGAATATATTGATAGCAAATATTTTCTTTATCTTTCAAATAATTTTTTATTAATTAAATTAAAACTATTGATAGATAAGTGCAGAATTTTTACACAATTTCATATATTTTGTTTTCTACTTCTATTTTAATAAAAAAATAATTTCCTGAATACATTTAGAAACTCCATTTAAAAACAATTTTATTCACGGGAATTATTTTACATCAGATCGGCTACGGGGAAATGGGATATTTATTTTTCAACTTTAGCACCGAAGCCAATTTTTCAATGTAAAATTTTGAAAGATCATAGTCTACCTAATACGAGTTAAATTCTCTTAAAATAAAAATAAAAATGAATAATAATAAATATCATAGATCAGTTTAAACTTATTGCATACATACGTCTTGTGTTGATATGGTTAAAAGTTATAAGAAGAAATGGTTCTTGTTAAAATAAGTTAATATAATATTTTTGTTGATTGTCATTTCTGAGGGAATAAATTAAAATGTAATGTAGACGTGGTCATAACTTAAAAGTTTTGAATCTCAAACTTTTCTGCATAAGAAAGTGAAGTTTGTTACATAAAATAAAGTTGTCAATTTATAGTAAATGGCTTCATGAAACTTGAAAACTAAATTAAAATTAAAAGTTTGAAGAAAATAGCTCGCCTGAAGCTTGTTGTACTCCATCCATTGCGATTTCAAGAAATACTTCGGTTGACATTCAGTCAACATTAAAATGTAAAAAAAAAAAAGAAAAGAAAACTGTTAGTACGACCTAATACATTCTATTTTTCTATCTTTATGGTGTCACATAGCCTATGTTATTGTTAAATTTTAATTAACGTAATATAAGTGTGATTATTATATCCCGGACTATATTTCTATTTAATGTTAGCTACAAAACTAATAAATATTGCTGATTTTGTTGGTCACGTCATTTAGAGGGTCGCTTTGTTGGAAATTTACTTCATGATAAAATCTTATAATCGTTGTGTTGATATGTTTCTAAAAAAAAATTTCCGATACTTCTATTCCAGAAAAATAAACATTGTATGATTTCGTACAACTTTTCGTGACACAGGAGGTGTCAGCTTTCAGTCAGTACGTTGGAGTTAGGCCAACAGAGCGTTTTCAACAGATTGTTCTGCGTTCTCCAGGTAAATTACTTCGACGGTTATCTCACCAGAAAGCATCTTATTCAACCTGTCGAAGAGCCACTAACCGTCTGAACCTGAAGCTATATCTAGTTCAGGTAGTCCAGAATTACGTCCTTTGGATGCAGAAAACCGCGTCGCACATTAAGATTGGTTTAGGGATTCATCCCTAACAATAAAAATAATCAATTTAACAAGAGTAACTTATTTTTAGTGATGAGGTCTGGTTTTATTTAAATGGATACATTAACAGTCAAAACATTCCCATTTGGGCTTACTAATTGAGGTTCCACTTTACCAGGAGAAAATTGGCGTTTTGGTGTGGCATATCCAGAAAGATAATTTTTGGACCAATTTTCTCTGACAACGCGGTTAATTGGGTTGTTTATGAAGAAATCATAAAACAATTTGTAGCTTTGCAAATGTATTTTAGCTGAGTTTTAACAAAACTGTGCGACCAGTCAGGCCTCTATTGAAAGAATAACGATACTTCCCGAGTTCTTCGACGATCGAATAATCTGGAAAAGTTTGCGGCCACCACGGTCACTAGTGGGTGTATCGTAAGGAATGTTGCAAGATTTACAAACTGACGTTGTTAGGGGCTATCCCACCCAATGTACCGAATCGCTTATCTGCAAACATGTGTTTCTTCTAGTAGATTTCTGTCTGTTATGAAATGGAAGAAAATTTCAGTATTTTTTGTAAAGGTGTCTTAAAAACTGTGATTTCTTACGTAAAAAATATATAAAACGAATATTGTATTAAATACCATAAATATTACAAATTCTATATTTAGGTTCATTTTTATTTAGAGTACGGAAATGATCCTACGTAATACAATAACACTGTGAAAAGGGAACTATAAGAAATATATTGGACAACTGTGTTTATCATTACATTAAGTTTGATCAAAAATTAAAATTTTACTTTTAGAAAAAGATTAAGAACTTTTTAGTATTCAGATATAGAAACACTAAAAATAATATTTCACTATAGTTTGAACAGAAGTTATTTTGTATCTTGCTTTCAGACTTTTCAGCTAACGGCCTGAATGAAAGTTTTTTTACTAAATTTGGAGATGATAAATTAAATTTGTTCAAATTTTTGAATTCTGGGGACACGAGGGCGTACGGATTTAAAATTCTATACGTCAAGTTTCAGTTATAATATAATTCTTAACAGATGATTTATATTAGAAAAATCTTAAACACTTTATTTTAGCAAAAATAGATAATTTTGACATGACATTTACGATTACTATTGTATTTTCGGTTGTATTGCTAGGATTATGGAGAGTGTGTTTTTTACTCTCGTTCTATAGAATATTGAGTTTAGCATTTAGTGTGAAAAATGACATAATATTGCTCACGACTTAATTCATAAAAGAGGTTTTTCAATTAATTGAGTCAAATATATCCACGTCGTACTAATTTTTAATTACTGGTGTAGTTGTGTTTGGCGAATTATGTAGTTTGTTCATTAAAGCTTTGTTATTTTATTTACAAATCTGTTTAGATCTATCATTGCTTGAGCTAATTAAACTTCAGAAAAATATTTTAACAATATAGCATTTTATATAGATTTTAATGACATAGTCCAACTTTATAATACTGTTTAATTACTTATAATACTGTTTTATAATAAAAAAAGAGTCATACACGCCTCTGTTTTACACGGAACAGTAATTTTTGTTTAGTCGGCGACCAAAGTGTTTACATTTAAATAGCTGTTTTAATACTAATTTGAATAAATGTTACGCATCATACAATTTCAAGAATACAACAAATGAAGGTTATAATTTTAATTCATTAAAGAGAAATATAAATATTCAGCGACTCTACGAATGCTTGTTTATATATGGAGAAATCTTGTTTGAAGGTAAAATACTTTTGAAATAACATAAAACTTCAGAATGCTCAGAACACTGTATGTCCCCTCCAGTCTTGTTGTCGACTTCAAAGCTTTACGAATATGGTTTCTGTATGTTTGTAGTGTAACATATTACATAATTGTAAGTAGGAGAAAGAATCGCGTAATAGTTTTTTTAGTTCCATAATTCTACAAAGAAAGAAGATTTTAAAATAAACACTTTAAGGAATTCGTGTCAAAAAACGATTAGATTATTCTATAGTTTTAGTATATTTAAATGTATTTGGTAAAACACAGAGAATAAAATTTAAGTATCAAGGTGTTTATTAAATTAACAAAACGTTTTGATGAAATTTTCCGTAGGACAGAAATCGAAAAATAATTATCAAACTCTAAGATTGAGAAAAATGCAGTTTGGGATTAATAGGAATACAAAATAATTATATTTATAATCTGAGTAAAAACTATAAAAGTTAGAAAAAGATTAAACTCATAATTCGATGGAAGGGTAACATTTCTCTCTGTACAATATCAAAGAACAGAATTTTTTATTTTTATAAGAGATCGCACCTTGGTTTCAGTGGTCAAAAAGAGAATAGAGCATATGATTTTAGTAGCAGTGACACTACTACCACCGCTTGAAACTGCTGGAAAACAGTGCTTATTAAAATGTTTCCACCAACTATTTACAATAACAATATTCAATTTAAAAATGTTCTAAGTATTGAGATTAACATATTAATTATTTATCAAGTAATAATTTAATCGTTTAAATAATGTAACAATATCGTTTAACATTGATTTCACTTGATTAATTTGAAGAAAACTAGTAACAAATACGACTGATGTCGAATGTAACATTTTCTCGTCTTTTTGTGTCGTCTTTGTACTCGACACACTCATACTTTCCATTTTGGTGGGCAACTGTATTTTATTTATTCTTGTATTTATTTATCAAACATTATACAAACATGGAAATAATATCCTTCAAAAGTACTTAATTATAAATTTTTTGTTAGAATTTGATTTAAAATGAGTTTTTAAACTATCGAAATATTTCGATATTTGAACAGTTTTCAATTAGAGAATTCGGAAAATTACTAAAATGAAACTTTCCCACCAAATTTGAAGGTGATTAAAAGTTCGATTATTTGGGAGTTAGAGAAGCCACAATAAACGAACTTATACACATACAAATATAAAGTTTTATGCAACAATGTTTTGGGTTCTGAGGGTCATAGATGTTCTTTGTATTTGGAATGCAATACTAGCTTAATATTCTTCCAAACGTTTCCTTATGTTCCGTATATCACAGTGTCATGACGGTATCTAAAAGTTGTCTAATAAAATGGTTATATTTTCTCTTTAGACCTACATAAGATAAAATCAATAAGAACTGGAGGATGTACAACTAAATACAAGTATTATCTCTGTGATAAAAATAGCTAAACAGATTTTGGTTTCTTATTTATTGATTTTTCCTGAATGATCTGCGAAGGTCGATTTTAATTTTAATTTTGTATGACCTTTATTTTCACACTTTCTTTTGCTATAAGAAATAGACTGCAAAACATATGAAAAAGACCATATGTGTTATAACACTCACTATACCAATCACTAATGACACAGTAAACAAATATTTAATATAAACTTTCTCTCGATTTTTAAATGTACACTGTTAAATATAACTACTCCTATCTTGTTACTTTCATTTCGACTATTGTTTAACTGATAAAGTGCTGGTATGTTCATTTTTTTAGTTAGTCGATCTTTACTAATTTTCAGTTTTTACTAGAGTAGTTGGAATTAAGTGATTCATTCAGATTGTTTACTTATTGTAGTTTTAATGTTGATGAACATAAATTTATTCTATGATAAATTAATATTTGTTTTAATAAAGTGTAAGCTATTAGTTACTTTTGTGTTCATGTTCATCGTTTACAAAACGTGAAGGTATACTCAAGTTTGTAAGTTTTATGGAACTAAATTCTAAAAATATGTATAAATAAGAATTAAAAACCATCATTGCACCAAACATGGTAACACAGGGACTTATTATTATAAGTTAAATGGATCTATACTTTTTTAATGAATAGTTTTGGGTTAGATACCTTTAATTCATCTTTTCAATCAGGTCTATCTTGACTTGACTAACTTTGTTCTCCTCCGACTTACGTGCTATTAGAGCATGAAGGGATAGGGGGGGGGGGTGTCTTTATTTAATAGTATTTTCTTTCTTTTTTTATTGGGAACAGCTACGTTATTTTATTTGAAACTTAATTTAAACTTAATATGAATTGTACTTAACCTTCATATATTTTTTAAAAATTAGATTGAACACGGTATATACAATGTGTTAAACATTTTGTAATCAAAGATCTTTCATGTTTTTGTAACTATAACTTATATTGTGAATTTTATATCATAGTGGATAATGAAGCATTCTTTTTGTCTGTTGTGAGATACATTTAATTAAAACTGTTAGAGTTAATTTCTAATAAATCGAACGTTTAGTCGTAAGCAAGTCAATCGATTTCAGTAGAAACCAATTTTGATGAACATTAATGAAACAGTTCTTGCTAAAATAATTCTGAGGGATATATAATTTATATATATATAGAGATGTTTTGTATTTTTTAATAGGGTTCACAACATATTAGTCTAAGAATATGATATAAAATATTTTTTCGCAGTTTCTATATACAAGTTTCTTATACAGTTTCTATAAGAAGGTGAGACACCCTTATTTGCGTGACGTTTTATAATAAATACTATAAGAAGTCTTGTATTAAGTGTACAAAGATGACACATACATGAGAACATTCAGTACGACACTCGCATTTGTGCATCAGCCCTAACTGGTCATTTAACTTTAAGAATAGAAAATTTTCCATTTAGGTTACAATTTTAAACTACAATTTTTGCAATAATTTCAATATTTTAAAAAGAATAACTAGTTTTCTACAAGTACATACATAAATAAGAAAACTGTTTTAACCGAAGGCTCGAATTTGGGCACACAATAATTCCAAATATCAAATCTCTATCTTAACTTTGTTGTAACCGCTGTCGCACTTACGATAACAAACCAGAACGAATATAACTTTTAAATATTTTAAGGTATCAAACGAGATAATCATTGATAAAATGAAGATAAAATATTTTTAATATTTCTATACAACCCGCATATTTGTTAAACACAGATTTTCACGCCCACGATTTCCAATACTTTCATACTTAATTTGACAGTAATTATAAGAGTTTTTTTTATTATTCTTTAATTAAATCATCTCTATTGTACTCCACTGACATTGAATTGTTTTAGTGGAGCATGATTTTCTAGCTCCAGTAACAAAAATATAATTGTAACACAAGATGATTTGGGTTACAGGTTTTACCCTTTGTTAAAGGAAAGAGGAAAGTCAGAGAATTCGCTTTCTTCGCAATTAATTTTCACCCCACGTTTATTGATTTTATAAATTTAGGCTTAGAAATAATTAAACCGTAAAACATAAACACTTTGAATTATTAAACTTTCAGGACACCTGGAGCTCGAAAACCTTTGTCCTTGAAGCCTTCTTTAATAGTAACAGTATTGGAGGAGTACATTTATAATGTCTTGTTAAGTTCTGTTTATTGCAACATTTGTTCTTTACTGAAATCTTTGAGGGAATACTATAAGTTTCTTTGCACTTAGTACAATTCACGTACTTTTTACTTATTGTTTTTTTTTTTTTTTTTTTTTTTTTTTTTTTTTTTTTTTTTTTCAGATTTAAAAATATTTAATTCATAGAGTTAAAGTGCATTAGTGCATGAATCAATAAGTCCAAAGACATTACTGGAAAAATAAAATTGCCACATTACTATATACGTATATATATCTACATTAACGTAAATACAATATATTAATTATTTGTTTGATTTAGTGGAAAAAATAGGTTTTTGTAAATAATTATAAGAAAGGATAATTATTTTCTTTTGCACTGTTCTGGCAAAGTTTGAATTAAAATATTGTAGACATAATAACAAATTATTATGTTTCATACTGTTTAAATATATATTAAGTGTAAAAACAGTATATATATATATATATATATATATATATCCTATATATTTTTTTTAACGGAAAAGTTGTACATATCTTGGATTCGGAAACGCTTAGTTTGCTGGTCTGTTTGTTAATGTTTTTACCCTAAAGGAATTTTTTAAAGAATATTAAATGATTAAAAATTAATGTAAATATTTGGATCATGGTAATTAACTTAAGTACAGAAATTTACAAATTTTAACAGAACTCTTTCAAAATGGAATATATTTGCAATTTGTTATTATTTCTAATATTTTGAATACGTTTGATTTAAGAACAAAAAAATGGACAAGACAAAATTGTTCGTGGAGATATCTTTTTGTTTGATTGTTACTAACTAATTGATACCTGATATGTTGGTAAAAAATAATTTCTGATAGTTGTCTGAAACAAGTTAATACAAAAATTCTAATAAAAACGCGTGTACAATTTTCTTTACCAAAAATACTCTTGATCTGTATATACAATTGACGTAATTAAATTATGTATTAAATTTAAAAACTATACCTATTTTGAAATATAATTTTAAATCAGTGTATTTTATATACTTGCAGAGGTACTCAAGATCTATAATGTAATAAACCAAGCAATATATTTTGTCGGTTTAGACTCACAGAGCTTTAGATTGAGTAATTGATGTAATAAATTTAAAACTTAAAAACTAAAACCTGACATATTGAGTGTAATATTTTACCTGTAGAATTCAATATTTTTAATAAGAATTCTGTTAATTAAGTTATTGGATCATGAAGACGAATTCTTATTACTTACAAACTTTATTCAAAAATTTATTCAAGAGTGAATCTTGATCGTATGTTTACTGACTAGAACACTCATAACTTTTATTGTTCTAAATTAAAATAATGATATGTAGAATATAATGTTATGCTACGACGTTAAACTGACACGTTTCAGAGTTTTATCATCTTAACAGTACGATGGTTTTTATCCACGGGTCATTAGTTAAACCCTATGAGCGACCAACTTGAGATTATGTTAATATCCTCAGGACGATTATAAGTGGGATACTGATGGAAAGGATTCTTGGTTTGGACGAGGTTCAAAATACGGAATACGATGGTGGTGGACAATCAGGTTTTCTCAACAAGGGGCTACAACTGAATTAAGTTTACCCCTTAGTAGAGGAATCAATAAGATTGGATTTTGTATAAGGTTTAAGTTTGGAAACAGTTTGAGACAGGCAGGATTTAGGGCGAATAATATGTTTGCTGATCTGTGAGAATAATATGGTTGGCGGAACAAAACGTCTGTTCTTCCTGCTTATAGGGAACAGAGATGACAGTAGACAGAAATATAACATCCTTGAATTCTTTAGAGGTCCTGATACCAAGGGTTTCATAAGGAGAATAGGGTAGATAAGGGTGGACTTTAGACGGATCGTAATTCCACAAGTCCATTTTGGTATCAGTGTGAATGCTATTTGTGTACTTGTGATTCTAAAGTAAAACATTGGTATTAACAAACATTTACTCTAATTAAATACAAATTAAATACAGAAATACTATTTATAAACTAAATTTAATTGAACATTAATAAATGACAATGAAGTACACAAATGTTTCAACATGTGTACATACCTAAGTTTTAATATTTTGCCTCGTCAATGATAATTTGTCTTATCAATAGATTTAAGTTTTTTGTTCTGAGAGCATGGAGTTTTGGAAACCACTTATTATCCAACTTCAATTGGTTAAAATTTAAGGTTTAATTTGATAAAGTATCATCAACACGCCGTTTCTGTCAGAAAGACATGTAATTTAACTGATCTCAACTTTAAAATTTTAAATCTCAAACTATTCTGCATAAGTAAGTTCGTTGTAAAAAAGTTGTCAATTATTAGGAAATGGTTTATGAAACTTGTAATAAAATAACTCTAATAAAATTATAAAATTTTGAACGTGATAGCTTGCCTAGAGCTTATAGAACTACATCCATGGAGATATCAAGAGATTGTTTAGAAATGATTTTTCTTTGTAAATGTGAAGGAAATGAATAACATCATGGTACGACTAAATACATATATTTTCTTATACTAGATAATATTAGGTTGTTTAGGTGCCGAACACATTCATAATTTATACACAGTTACTGGAGAAGTGGAAAGGAATAAACAACATACTGGGGATACGAAATGTTTTGGGAAAATATATTTTGCTTTTGTTACATTTATTGTATTTAAGAGCTTATCTTGGATTTTTAATGTAAATATACGTTACGTAACCTATAAATACTTTTTAAAGAATATAAACATTTTTAGTTACGTTTCCACTGAACATTTTACAGTCTACTTAATAAAGTAGAAAGCAGGATTTAGGTATTTATTTTATGTAAGTAGATTACCTTTAGGTAGGATTTTCACTCGTATTTTGATAAGTTTAATATTTTAAAAATTAATATAATTTTATAGCAAAAAGTTTAAAAACCCCAACTTTCATTTGAAATGTCCATTTTGATATAAATTGTGAATGCAAAATTATAATATGCTGAATAAATAATACACCACACGATACACAATGAATTATATACGCAGAGTGTTCAAAAAGTCTCTTCAACCACCTTAACTTTTTTATTAGCTTGTAATACATTATCAGAACTTTATATATCTTGCGGTACGTAATAGACCTTCATGATTTTTGGGGGTTGTAAACATATGTAAATTATACGTCTTATTATGGTATCCAAAATTATATGCAAATTTTTTGTTAATTTATTTTAGGCAATAAAAATATCCTTTAAAATTTATTTGACAATCAAAATTATAAAATGTTATTATTTTTCGAACTTTAATGGTCTAATACTTTGAAACTGACTAAGACACTAACTTCTAGTTTTCGCCATTTACTTTATCTTTTAAACTCTACAATGACATGTACACATGATCTACCTTTACCTAACCAATCTAACCCCTCCCCCTTCAACCCCCCCAAAAGTCATAGAGGGTTAGATATGTCAAAAAATACGTCCTATTTTGCTCCACAAGATATATACAAAATTTTGTTAATTTATTTTTAGCAATGTATTTTAAGAGGGTTAAAGGGACTTTTTGAACACTTTGTATATAAATTTGTGTCAAAGAAATCTTAACAAAATACAAATAAATTAACATATGGAAGTTGGAAAGTTTTTGAACAAAGTATTCTCATAATCGTTTGAACTCTACTATTTTTCTTGTATATAAAATAGGAGGAAACTATATTGAAAAAAAAAAATACAAAATTTTAAATCATAGAAATATGCATAACGGTATTGGATAATTCAAGAGGGAACATTCATTTATTCAATTATGTGCTAATTCTTATAACATTTTTATTTATTTTATGTTTATATAGGTTATGTGATTTTATGCCTTTCTAATTCTAATTATAAGAAAAAGCTGGTATTTAATGTAGACAATCGCCGGAAGCAAACTTATTAACAAACAAACAAACGCATAACAAACATAACACATAATAAACAAACTAAAACTTTTTTCTCAGTGATTGTTTTTCGTTGAGTAAAACGTTTTTTTTTTTTCATTTTCTTTTTGTTTACGTAAACCTTTCTGGTCATAATAGCTTTATAAAAAAAAGGGACAAAAGAACATAAATCAAAGACACCCAGTCAGGGTCAGAAAAGAATAATAGTTAAACCTGATAGGAAAGGCGAAAGAGAAGAACCTAACCTAACCCAAAACTACATGAAAAGAGGTGTAGATCTTGCTGGGATCCCTCGGGATTTCCCAAACACATTCTCACTAAAGTGAGCTTTAAAGGATTTTTGAGAAAACCTTTTGTTTTAGTTAAACAGTATGAACGTGAAATCCTTTCAGTTATACATTTGTTGATGTATGAAACGACCATAACTGTATAATTTGCTTCTTGGTAGTTGTTCAGAGGCAGTAACTTGTAGCTAAACGAACTTTTGATGTTGTAAATATATAATTTTTAAATATTTTACAGATCATCGAAACAAACCGTCAGGAGTTCAATTTACCGCAACGTGTACAGATGATATCATCAATAATGTTTTGCTCGTTTGCAATCACTCAACTACACAAATCCACCATTACTATCAGAAATAAAAAAAACAAACAAAATTTTCAAGCCTCATTATGTTTACATTATCGATATTAAGTCTAACTCTACGCAACATTGAACAATAAAAGGTATTCCTTTAAAAAAATGAGTGTAAAAGTTCCATTAGTCTGTAAAGAATTTTATTTATTAGAATTGTAGGTAAAGTTGTAAAGGGAACATAAAAAACCCAAAAGAACACATCCAGAGAATCATAAAATTATTACAAAAAGGGGCAAGGTTCAATTTTTGACGATTACTTCTGAATGGTTCTTCATTTACATTTTTACTTGGCACATGCATTTAGGTTATTAACATCATATTTCATCAAATTTTGGTCTCTAATAAATGCACTATTAGTTTTTTTTTCTGTATTATTAGTCGGTTTCGCTTCCTTTGTTTCCCTAATATTGGATAAATATTGTTAAAGTTGACTGAGTTTTTAAGTACGCACCTATTAATTTTATTCGATTAATCTTTGCACGCATAATTAGGTTGAAAGCTAAATAATTTTATAGCAATAAAATTTGAGCAAATTTGTGACATGGTCTGTTTAATCCGTGCTGAGGTACATAAAGACAAATAGATATTTTGTAAAAATATTGAATCTTAAATAAATGATTTGATTACATAAGTTTAGAGTTTCTTCAATTTAAATTATACGACTATGTGATTCTCGTTTATGTGATAAAAACTTATTATTGTGTTAATTTTAATAATTTATTATTAACACAACAGTTCAGAATGCTCATTACACTCCAAACTAAACCTTTCAATGTTGCGACAGAATATTTCTTCAAAGCTTTGTACGTCATAGGATAGTTCGTGCATGTTTATAATGTAACAGAAACTAAATTTTAAATAGGAGTAAGAAACACGCAATCGTATTTACTGCTTGTACATTTTATAACAAAGAAATATTTATGGTAAATACTTCAAACAATACGTTCCAAGAAGTATGTTTATTTTGGACATGTTGTATTTAGTAATTATTACTATTGAACGTAATTACGGACGAAAACGGTTATATACTATTACTTTAAACTGTTTTGTTAGTTGTATTGGATGGTAAACAAGACTATTCAGTGAAACTAAAAGAAAATACAGTTTGAGATCAATAAGGTATTATAAAAATGTTTTACATCATAGAAAGCGTAATCCAAGTATGAAGGGTTAATGTTAGAAAGGAATATGGAACTTTCAAGATGCGAAATGGAACTGTACTTATTTAAAAAATGTACAAGTATAAACCATTTGATTAATATTACAAAGTATACTTTAAATATTTTCTGCTTAAAGGTAACTGTTATTAAAGTAACTATTTAATCTAAAGCAGGAAATTACGGAACTATAAAAGATCACTGTTTATACCTCATAAATCCTATTTAGTGCTAATGTCGTTTTGACAATCGACAAAACTTATAAATTGTCAGGTGAAGTATATTTAGTTAATGCAGAGGCTAGTTTATATTGAAAGAATGGTCGTTGAATTTATCTGTGACGAGTGCGTAACAATCAGCTAGATGTGTAAATACAACCACAATAGTTTGTGATGGGTTTTTAATCTATTTTAGTATTCTACAAGCAATATGTACATATATTTTTTGCTTAGGCCCAAGTAAGTACGAAATGAGACGAGGTTTCATTGAATATGTCAACATCCTCATGATGTTTTATAAAACAAACAGGGAATCAGTGTGAGATAGAATTATTACAAGTAGAAATGTTTCTTGTCAATATGTATGTAAGGTGTTACATACAGCACAGAATGGGGTTGTTGCAAGGTTGATATACCGTAAGGCGGGGTTACTTTGCTCCACTTTTTTCACATTTTTTGATAAAATTAACATAACTTTTAAAATATTTATGGCACATGTATAATTGATAGTGCTACAAAATGTCCAAGTGTTGTATTACTATGGGTAAGAAGCTCATATAATTATATTTTGTTTTTGTTAATTTTATAACATCATAAAAAGTGGTGCAAAGTATCCCATAGGATGAGGATACTTTGCACCGCAATTAAAATGATATTAAAAATTAAAGAAAATGTTAATTTGGTGCAATGTTATAATACAATAAGAAAACTTTGCACCTTTAAACACCTATCACAAATAAACAAATCTATTAAAATTTTATTAAAAATGAAGAGAAATTTTTATTTGGTATAATGTTATAATACAATAAGAAAACTTTGCATTTTCAAAACAATCACATATAAACAAAACTATTACAATTATATTAAAAATGAAGGGAAATGTTAATTTGGTACAATGTTATAATACAATAAGGAAACTTTGCACTTTTAAAACAATCTCATATAAACAAAACTATTACGATTACATTAAAAATGAAGACAAATGTTAATTTGGATAAGAAAACTGCATCTCTGTCACATATAAAAATCAGCTAAAACCAAATGTCTGAAAGTTCTGGAACCAAGAAAAATCCTCTTTTATTTATTGGTCTTGGTGGATTAATGCAACCCAAAATCTTGTCCCAAGTATACACCATTTTATCTGGTTTGGTGGGCCACTTCCAAGCTTTTGTCGAGCGTTGCATTGATGAAATGACCACTCTTTCATCAGTAAAATGTTCGATAATTCCAGGAAAAACTTCACCTTCATAAGAGAATACCACATACTCCCCAATCTTCTTATTTAAAGGACGAAATGTTTTTCCAAATATATTTTGTAATTCTTTATTCTCAGGAAATAAATCTTGAAAATCTTCTATTCCACTTGATGAATCATGAAGAGAAAAAGCATCTTCACCTTCTGATGAAGATTGGTACCGGTAATCTAATGATTGCTTACTATTAATTTTCTTTTTCTTTATCTTAACTTCGCTTAATACTTCTTGAACATTTACAATTTTATTTGAATTAATTAAGTCTACAGTGTTAAGGTGATGTTCATCAACAGTTTTTTGAAGACTTTCTTTAGATTTTTCTTGGTTTACAATACTGACTTGTTTGGACGAACCAACATCAGTTAGTACCGGTACTGGTACCGGTACCACATCATCAACGTACCGATAAACTTCATGAGCAATACTTTTTCCAGCTGCAACATTCACTTTTCTCTTTTTCTTCATTGGAACTGTATTGCCTACAACGATATCCCTCTTCTTGGATAAAAACTCTTTAAAACTGTCCTCGATTGTTTCTTTCTCACATGTAATGCCAGGTAAACGTTCTAGAAGGACGTCCACGTCACAGGGGAAAATTCCACATTTTCTAAAACCACTGACTAAATTTTGAACTGATGTTGGCGCCATTGCATCCATTAACTTTTTTAATAGTAGAGGAAAGTGTTGCTTTTGGAGGACAGCGTTTTGAATTCCGGCTTGGCTTTCTTTGTAGGATCCTAAAATTTTTCTCCAAGCACATTTGAAAGGACGGAAAAATGCAACGTCTAACGGTTGAGTAAGATGGGTGCTGTTGGGGGGCAAACATACAAAACAGACATTATTTTCTATACACAGCTTTAAAACAATGTCATTTATATGTGAGGATAAATTGTCTCCTATAAGCACCTTTTTCCCTTCAAGCTTTTTTAACTTAGGAAGAACGATAGTTTGGAACCAATCTGTAAATATTTCTGTTGTAAACCAACCAGATTTTGAATTATTATATCTACATCCTACAGGTCCTCCTTCAGTCCAAGTTGACCACATATTTTTTGATTTATATACTATGTATGGGGGTAAAACTTCACCAATTGCAGAACCACACATCATTAAAGACACACTTGCCTTGGAAGCATTGCGAATATTCTCAGGATATTTTACGCCTCTTTTAGTAAGAACCCTTTTCGAACCCGGGTCATCGGTTAAATTACTCTCATCATAATTAAAAATATTGGACGGTGGCACATCAATTAAAACCTGATTTAAATTTTGAATATACTCTCTAAGTGTAACTTCGTTTATTGATGCCCTAGATTTTTTTATATTTGCTGCAAAACGTACAGTTACTTCAGGATTTCGTTTTAAAAAGCTTCTCAGCCATTCTTTTCCAGGAAAGTTATTCGTAAACTGTTTAACTTGTCTTCCAATTCTAGATAGGTAAGCGTTGACAATACATCTCAATTCTAATTCATTAACAGGGAATCCGAACTCACTCATGGAAAAAACACAATCTACAAAAGTTTTCTCTTCTTCTACACTAAAAATAGCAGGTTTTCCTGGTTTACTTGAATGATACCCTTTCATTTTATTAATAATCGTACGTCTGGGAATACCAAAATGTGCCTCAGCCTTTCTTGTTGTCATGGTTCCATTTCGAATAGCTGATAGACACTCATTCAACTTATCCGAAGAGTAGTCCATGTATTGCCTACTTCCAAGCTTTCGTTCGTATTTCCTAGGCATATTTCTCCTGAAACACAACAAAAACCAAAACATGTTTTAGTTCATTAACCAGACAAATGAAAGAAAAGAGAAACAGAATGTCTTTATAACCAGGAATATACTAGGCCAAATATATATTGGATAAAACATTACAAGCAGGTTATGCGATCATTTTTAAAGAAAATATAAATATAAGCAGAATATTTGTAATCAAGAAAGATTAAATATGTATTAAATCAAACTTTACAAGCAAATTCTATACATTTTTAATGATATTTTTAGTTATAAGTAACACATTTGTTGCTAAAAATACATTGGGGTTACTTTGCTCCATTTTCTTACTGGAGCAAAGTATCCCCAAACTAACCAAATTGTTGATAGAGCATGGTTTTATATGAACTAAGAACTTTTCACTGAAGGTTTTCTAAAAACACTTAAATTTATATGAATATAGGCTAATACAGAATAGAAATAAATTGGCCTTACCTGATAATCTCTTATACAGTTGAATGTAGCAAGAAAAGTTATGAACATGTATTCTTACACACTTATCACAACAAAACTTCATTTGTAAATCTCAGTTACAAACTTTGGCTTGGATAGCATCTGTTTGCATTCAAAATATGCATTGGAATGCCATCTACAGGGTACATTAAGAATTATGTTGATCTAGTTTGATTGTTTACCAATAGATGGCAGCAAATGTTTTTATTTTAATGGTGCAAAGTATCCCCTGATGGAGCAAAGTAACCCCACCTTACGGTATTGAATAAAAGTAAAAAGAGAGTGTTAAAGTGTCATACAATTTGGTTGATATTCGTTTCTGTCAGAATATGACATGTAATTTAAGTGAGGTCCCAACCTAAAAAGTTTTGAATCTCAAACTTTTCCATGTAGAAAACTAATGCTTGTTTAAAAAAAAGTTGTCAATAACTAGAAAATGGTTTCATGAAACGTGTAAACTCGATTAAAATTATGAAAGTTGGAACAAGCTTGAAGTCTGTTGAACTTCTTTCGTTGACATTTCAAGAGATGGTTTGATAACAACTTGAACTTTAAAATGTTAAGAAAATAAGTAGGCCTAACGTTTTGGTAAGACTATATATATAACATTTGTGTCGTCTACTTTGTTTAAAATATCCTACTTAATGGATCCACTTTTTTATAATATTTTTAAAAGTGGAGAGAGAGAAATATTTTATAATAAATATATTGTGTAACTGTTTTACATTAATTTATTGTTAGATTAATTTTATCAAAAATTATAAGACGTATAAAGTTCCTGCGCCTCCGGCTGTGTCTAATAGTTAAAACTGTTTTTCCACGAATAACCTCTTTCGGGTTTCGTTTCGGGTTTATAAACCTTGGGGACTAAAACAGTTACTGGTTTGAATCAGTCAGGAAAATCGGAAAACTAGGAATTTACAATTAATTGGTGAAGAACTTTGGTTGAAAAACAAGGACTACAGTAATTTCGATGTACCCAACTGATAATCCGTGTAGTACGCCTACACTTGTTTTGTCACGGAATTAATTACTTTTCAGTTTAGAAAATATTTACAAAATATAATTCATATATTTTGAGTAGCCTACTTTCAGACAAAAGAATTTTACATATAAAAAATATAAAAAGTACTTAATTTGTTATTTTAAATTAATACTGATTTCCCTTAAAAGAGATTTTTATTATAATTATTATTTTATATAAAATTTTAAGAGCAAAAATGTTTTGAAAGACAGAGACCACAATAATTCATCATATGTAATGTACATAGAAATATAAATATATAATAAAGTATCTCATTAACCTAAAAATTGCATTGACTAATTATGCGTGAATTTTTCACACTTTTGATTAAAATGAAAATCATGGGGTAAACATTTCTCTACAACTTTTCCATCTCGGCTTAAATACTTCAAAATTAAGAGTTCTTTAAACGGAAAACTATTGCAGGTTGTTTCGTTCTCGTATTTCTACAATAAGTTCTAAAATTTGTTTTTCTAAACTTTGCCAAAATAAACTTAAAATAACAACTTATCAATGGAATAACATTGCCTTATTTTGTTATTTATTTAACATAGTAAAATGCATAAATAAATAAAATAAGCTTTACTTCAATATAGTTAAATAACTTTAGTGAAGTAGATTTCATTATATTTGATTGTTAGTATTGTTTACATACTTTGGTCGAGAATAGTTCTACGTATTTGTTTTATATATAGGCAGTGTTTAGGGTTGGATATTACACTGTTTTTATATATTATAGGCAGTGTTTAGGGCGGGATATTACATTGTTTTTATATATAAGCAGTGTTTAGGGTGGGATATTACACTGTTATTATATATAGGCAGTGTTTAGGGTGGGATATTACACTGTTTTTATATATAATCAATGTTTAGGGTGGGATATTACATTGTTTTTATATATAAGCAGTGTTTAGGGTGGGATATTACACTGTTTTTATATAATATAGGTAATGTACACAACTAAATTGTCATGATACAGGTATCATAACAAGATAATAATCAAAATGAGCAGTGTTCAAACATTGCACCAATATTCTCACACATCCAAATACAAACATAATGTCTAATACATACAAAATTATTGCTCGTAATATTTGGAGTTATTGGTAAATAACGAAATACGGATGTTGTCTTACAAGATTTTTAAAAATAAGTTCATCTGATTGAGGTGAAATGTTGGACAACTGTGATAGTAAGTCCCAAATGTGTGGCTTGTCACATTAGTTTATCTTATAAACCATCTCATTTTATATAAATCGCTTACCACGACTTTACATTCTAAGTAAGCCACCACGGGTTTTAAATTTTTTATAAATTCATAAACTGAAAATTTATGTAAATGACATTCAGCTTGTTTCGTCGTGTGCAAATATAAAATAATTTGTATAGATGAAACTCATAATAAATTGACCGACTTTAAAAACTCTATATTTAATACATATATAAATAATTAGCATATATTTTATTGCATATGAAGCGTCTGTGCCCATCTTAGTTTTCATGATAAATAAACTACTATGTTTATTTTCGATTACAGTGATTGTAAATTATTTTTGAAATAATAGAAAACTTCAGAATGCTCAATATACTTTGCATGTTCTCCAGTGTTGTTTCAACATAACAAGTTATTCTTTTAAACCTTTGTGCATTTGGTTTGTATTGTAACGTGATACGTAAATGTAAATATGAGAAAGCAACACGAAATACTATTTACTGTTTATAGGTTATACAACAAAAGAAACCTTCGTGGTAAATAATTCAAAGAATATGACAAAAGAAAATGTTTTAGCTTGTCTGTATTTGTCGTATAACATTTGGTACAATACAGAATAAGAATATTAAGTGACAAGGTTAACATTCAATTAACTTAAAAGGAACTATGTGGGGTAGGATTTCTATTACATTTCTGTAAAGCTCTGGTTATCCGAGGGAGAATGTACAGACGATTCAAACAACTAGAACACTACGGATAGAGTTTTGTTTAATTTCCATAATCTTCGTCACGTTCTTAACCGTTGATTTACAAATTGCTTCTGAACTATTATTATTATTATATCATCTTAAACTAATTTCATTTACATCTATGCAAGTGTTGTGCTCTGGTTATCTGATTACATTCTCGCTCAGACTAGAGCTTTAGAGAAAAATTTATAATTTACGAAATTGCAGAACCGAGAAAATTACAATTTCGGTTTAACAAAGAAGACAGCAAAAGCTTGTTTTGAATCACGGAAACAGAAAAAAAAAGAAAAAAAACTAAATGTGAGAAGAAAAATGTGTAGATGCAAATGTGTAATACACTCAAGAAAAAACCTAACCATAACTAATGTAATCAATTTGAACTTTCAAGCTTAAGCCTGAGTATAAAACGACTGCCAACTTTGTCCAAGCGACCCAAATTTGAGCATAGCTCAGGCCGTGCTATTTATCTCTACAAAATTTGTATTGGAATTGAATTGTTATTAGGTTATCACAACATGTGCGTTTCCAGTGTCTTTTAGAATTATTTTAAGAATTACAGTACTGTAACCCCTTAGTCATTCGTTGAGCCATAGGCAATATATATTTTTTAAACATAACTTTAATACCAATTTGTATTATGTAATTTGTCCAAGTGGTTTGTTATACACACACACACACACACACACACACATATATATATATATATATATATATATATATATATATATTTGCATCTGTTAATATGTACTATACTTATAAACAGCGAACTAGAGTTAGGCTATAATAAACATTTAGTCATGATACTTTTACAGTTGGAATTATTTTACAACAAAATTTTAGGAAGTTTTGAAAGTGTAACAGCTCAGTGGGTTAATAACATAAATCTACCTTTTATTTTATTTAGAAAGTATACATTTAGATATTTAAAATGGCAAATAAAACTATTTATTTTATGTTAAAATAGTTTATCAAAACTATAGAAAATGTCTTGTTTTGTAGGTCATTCGTAAACATTGGATGTCAGGCTTGAAAGTGTTAGGTTAAAAAAAATTAAATTGAATTATCTTCTGCTAAATGAAACTTATTTATTAAATTAATAAATAAAATAGAAAGTAATAATACATCATAGGACTTTAATTAATATTGAATGTAAATAACATGTTTTACAGATTACTTATAGTGCACATGAATGCACAGTCCATACATTTCATTTCGTTCTAATACTGGTTTAGGCAGTAGTTAAAACTTTATAAATAAAATTGTTAGAATTACACCTTATTAATGCAGGAGTTAATTTATATTGAAACAATGGTTGTGGAATTAACTGTGGTTAACAATGTGCTAGTTGTGTATAAGTAATCACGACGCTTTGTTAAGCTGATGTGACTGTAATTCCAATTTTTAAATTTTATTAATAAAAAATATTTAAAAAAATGATATTTACGTATTAAGATTTGTTTTTTATTTTTGCTTCGTGTACAAACTTTATGATCCGTAAGACAAATTAAGGGTGTGAATCCATCATTAACACATAACAAAAGATGAAAAATAAAAGAATAACAACAGTCACAATCTGCAAACAGACAACTTTGAACAAAATCACAATAATTATGCAATATAAATAAGAATTGATATCCAACTACAGTATTTGAATGCGATATTTTACCTGTTAAGAAGAAAAAGGTGGATCATAGTTTATTATATACTTGAATTATGATGCAATGATGGGTGTTGGGTGTTGTAATTCAATTTCCGTAGATTCAATATACTATAGTAAACATTTCATTACATGTTTATTTAATTTAAAATTACTTATAGCTATAAGTTATAAAATTGTGTTGGAAGTAGTCCTGTCAGAAGACAATCTGCTATTTTAAAGTTTAAGAAATTTGAGAATTTCTTTTTGTCGTAAATTTGTTTTGAATATTTTATTATTTTAATACGTTTTGGAAACTCACCATTAACTTAGGTCAGAATCTACACGTTTACATCTACATTTTCAAATTATCAGTTTTACAAATAGTTATATATTTGTAAGATAAAACTGATTCTTGATTTTTCATGAATGTGTTTCTTACAAACGGACATTATTGGAGAAATTGATACCAATATGTTTCATTTGTTTCTTAGAGGCTACACTTGAGCAAAATTTGATGAAAATCGTTAGTGCCGAATTTGAAAAAATTCAATTAAAAAAAAGTAGAACAAACGTCATAAGATATGACCAAAATATGCACACTCACCAAACATCTGCCCTTTGAACAACATGAAGAGAGGTATCTGAGGGGACTGTTTGCATTTCCCTCCCTTGTTTTAAGGCGAAAAACCTTTTGACCTACATTGCATTATTGTGAAAATAGAAGAAGTTGATCAAGAGAGCCCAGGTGCGAAAGATAAAAGCGAGGGATCCAACAGAAAGGTGTAGATCCAGCTAGAATACCTTGGGATAGCCACACATCCGTGTCTACTCACTATTACTGAAGGTAATACATTAACAATGAAGTGCACGTATTAGTTAAACAATTTAAAAATGGAGTAAGTGTATACATAAAGTTGTGGTTATAAACGTTAAAAGTTATAGTATAAGTAAAATTGTATTTTTAATAGGAATAATTCTGTTTTTGACATAGCATGGAGAATAATGGAGGTCTTATTTTTCTATATTGGATAAAACTAAGGGGGAAGGGTAAAGTGTCACCAAAATTTTGTTGATCGTCATTTCTGTCAGAATAAGTTGACATGTAATTTAAGTGACGTCACACCTTAAAAGTTGTATATCTTAAGTATTCAGGAAAAAAAGTAAAGTTTGTTGTATAAAAGCGTTGTCAGTTAGGAAATGATTTCATGAAACTTGCAAACTCGATTATAATTTTAGAAGTTTGAACAAGATAGGAACTTGTTGAACTCTGTCCATTCATATCTGAAGAGATGGTTTAGTAATGATTTAGCTTAGAAAATGTGAAGAAAATTAATGACATCTTATCACGATCAGACACATGGTATTTTCTATAATTTCTATTGTAGTATACATTATTTAAGAATGAGATGGGAAAACAAATTTCTATAAGAAATACAATCGAATGCAACTGTATTGTATCTTTGTTACTTTAATTTTCTTAAAAATTTTAATATTTATTTTGAAAATTATATAATTATGAAACGTTTTGAATATAAAAGTAAATGAGATGATTTTTTCTTCGATTTAAATGGTGGGATATGAACATTTCGACCTTTTTTTTTTAATGAACTGATTTCTAAAGTGACTTTTTTTCAAATTTTCAGACGATAAATTAAATTAGTATAAAAGCAGATGCCATAATAACATATTGTATGTTGGAAAAAGTATGTATGCAAATGATCATGTTTATATATAAACACAAAATTCTTTTTCAGATTATATGGTTCGCGGATCAATGACTTTGTAGATATTATTTATCATAATTGCTTATTTGTAGTACAAAAGTTTCTATTACAATTTAGTGCAATTTACTTTCCAGAGAGTAAAAATTTATATCTTTCCAAATTGTACATATGTTTTTTTTACTACTCTAGAATAAAGTATGTGTTGATAAAAATGACATATTTTTGTTTGAACTTATTGTTTTAGTTTGAAATATGTTAGTCTATTCTTGGGAATGATTATTTTGAAAGTCAAAATATCTGTGCTAATTTATAGATAAGGTCAAGCATAGTTGTAGTAAATTAAAAAATTGAGAGATCACAAGTGATAATTGATAATTGTATTATTAAATACGAAACTAATAGGTTCTTCTGTGCTCATTATCTAAACATGGAACCATTACTCCAAGTTTAAAATTTATATGGGACTACTTTTTAAATATATTAGTACGACAATTAAGAACGACTAATCAATGTGTTACCACAAATGGTAAAAACTACCAAACATTGTGGTTTTATAATGTATAAATGTCTTTTATCTTGTTACTAAAAGAGGGTTAAAACCGACAAAATGTTTTAACTGAACCTGGGAAACTGAAAATAGCCTAAATTAAATGAGTAATCACGCTCTTGATTGAACATAGTGCATAAAACCCTGCTTTTGTATTTAAAACAATAATGTAATAACATCAATATTTGATTGCACATCCTGTTATATTCAAGATGTAAAACCCACTTACTATAAAGTAAAAAAAAACAGTTAGAGTTGTTAAAATTGTGTATGAATAAAATGAAAACAGTTAAAAAACAGGTTTTATCTTTATCTTCAACAGAATGCTACACTGACAAAGAATCTCTCATGCCAAATTTCAAGTCCCTAACTCAATTTTTGTGACTAATAACATCCTAACGTTTATACAATAACGATATTACTATATACAACTTATGAGAATTAAGTAGAAATAACGTTTACAGAGAATTAGGTGTGGGTCAATACATCTGGGAGATTCATCGAAGATAATGTTTCTATATAGTGTTTGATAAGAAATCTATATACTTATGAATATCATTCCCACAATGCACTTTTACAGGAAAAAACAGTCTAGGATCTTGAAACAAGAAAACATATATCCATCACATTACTGTATTGTAATTATAAATATAGTGTTTACTACGCTTTAGTAAAATCATAAATAGGAAATAATTTTATTGTTTTTAATACATGACTTGTTGCACCAGTAAAAACAGTTGAAGAGCCTTTTGCAAAAGAAGCCAAAAGCCTGAGGATTAATTTTCTACCCCATCTCTATTGGTTTTATAAATATAAATGTATGGAAGAAACAATTAAACCATAAGATATTATACAATTTGAATGATTAAATTTTCAGGAACTGCGAGACGTGGAGCAGTTTTTCTTGAAGTCTTCTTTAACAGTAACGGTATTGGAGCAGTATAATTTATATATTGTTAAAGTTACGGGGACATTAATTGTGAGATCGAAAACTTCTAGGGAAAGTTATAAATCTCTTCTCCTTTAGCGTTTACACAAAGAATGTTAACCTGTTAATTGTTTCGATATTTCAAATATGGTCTTACTTAATTTATAAGATAAAAGGGCTCAGCTTAATGGATAGGTTCATGAAGTTATTATTTAAAACGTAAATTTTTACTAAATATTTAATGATGAAAATACTCATAAACATAATGTACACAAATATTTGTAGACTGCATATTTATAGAAGGAAAAAGAAGAAAAATAAAACCATTGCAGACTAATTAAATAATATCTAATTAAATGTGTATATAAAATGACTATTATCTGAAATGTTTAGTTATGGGAAAATGAATTTTCATGTATGTCACTCCAAGGAGTTCAGAGTATAGGTCCTTGCCGGCCTATCCATTGATGACCAAACGTTTCATTCAAAGTGTCTGTGACAAATACACTAAAGGTAAGGGTGCGCCATCTTGTTGGAAATGAAGTTGATGAATGTTTTGGAGTTCATCTAGCTGAAGAAAACAATAACAGATTAACCTATCGAGATACACAATTCCATTAATTGTCTTTTCAGCAAAGAAGATAGGCCCTATTAGACGATTTTTCATCACACCTACACCAAACATTAACTTTAAACAAGTCGCGTATTTTCTTAAAAATTGTATGTGGGTTGTCAGATCCCCATATGCTTGAATTGTGTCTGTTAACAGACCCATTGATATGGAATGTAGCTTTGTCTGAACAAATTATATCATCTAAAAATGATTGGTTTCGCAACATTTGAACAGCGAAATTAAAACGTTTTGCACCATCATCAGGTTTTAATTTCTGTAATAGCTGAATTTTATATGCCGTGTAATTTCCGTCATTTGTGTATAACTTTGTGGATTGTTATTTTTGAAATATCTAACTCTAGTCTTCGTCGAGGTATTGACTTCTTAGGACTTCTGATTGCAGATTGTCTAAAAACTTCAAATTTTTCGTCTGATACACTTGCCCCACCAGATGATTTCTGCTTTTGAACTGATCCAGTTTTTTCGAATTGTTTGAATTAACGTCTTATGTTATTTTCATGTTGTGGGTATTTTCTGTATGCGCATTGCACTGAAATTACAGACTTGAATTCAGCCAGCAACAAAAGACACTTTCCTTTTTCTTTATTAGAGAACACAATAACATACTCCACACAGAACATTCCATAAAACACAAAACACACTACCAAAACAATGCAAGAACTAATTTTAAGGTTACATACAACAGCTGTTAAACAAACTTTTGGGTTATTGGCTACCAGCGATACCAATACAAGAACACAAATTTTCTCTACTGTCTTCGTATGATTTAATGAAACCCCACTATTCTTTTATGATAACCTTGTATGGTGGAAAATGGAAAATAACTTAATTAAGTCAAATAAACTTTTACCAAGTGTCAAAGGAAAGTGTCTTTCCTTGTGCAGGATATAATAGAGCACAAAATTTATTTTAGTGAAATAATTCAAGATTTATTAAAAGAAATAAAAACTATGTAAGGAAAATGTATTATTTCCTATTTATTCAAAATTCTGTTTTCCTGTTTTGGCACTGATATGAAAATTAATCTTAATCTTACGAGGTCTTAAAAAAATTAAGCTTAAGCGATTTATATAAAATTGGCGCACAAACAAAGAGCCAATAGTTAGAGCATTAGTTTAGGTCTTAAAAAAAATTACCTTTTCATTAAGCAAACAAATTATTCTAAATACTTTGTGGTGACTTTATAACATCCTTTCTAATTAAGTGCCCATAGTTATTTTACATTTAAACTACCGAATCGCAATATTTGAATAAATAACGACCAAATGTGTCATCTTATACTAACATAAAACATTTGTTTTACTAATAAATTGTATAAACTTAACTCTTAATAAAAACATACTACTAATATTATAGAATATAATTTCATGTTCATTTAAAAATATATAAATTTGCATATGAGAGAGAAACTATATCAGTTTATTTTTGATTGTAGTGAAGTTAAAGAACTTTTAAAAACTGTAACAGAATATTTCAGAATGCTCAGTACACTTTGCAATTATTCCAATGTTGCTGTCGCCTTAACCAAATATTTTTTCAAAACTTTGTGAATATGGTTTCTGTAAGTTTTTAATGGAATATGATACATAAATGTAAATAGAATTTAGAAATATGCTATATAATATTTGCAGATTATAAATCTTTGTGGTAGATAATTTGCATATGTCTCATGAAAATGACTTGATTATTGTAGGTTTGTAATTTTATTAAATGCATGCAATAATCTAAACTGGAAAGTTTAATAAAAATTGACTGCACACGTTATGTGCATCATATATTAAATTTAGTACCAACACTGGCTTCGACAATTGTGGCTTTATATGTAAATTGTCAGTTGAAGTACACCTTGGTAATGCTGGAACTAATTTATATTGAAACAATGGTCGTTGAATTAACTGTGGTGAGTGCGCAACAATGCGCTAGTCTTGCAAATGCAACCGCAGCGTTTTGTTACATAGTGATGTGTTTTAAAGATGCGTTATACATTATTTTAGAAAAAACAAACAAGAAGTCAGCACTTTATTTTTTATTATGCCCACACATTAGTTCATGGAAAACTATTAAATTGATTATATCTTTGTTTTTGTTATACATTAATGGATAACTGATATAACCAAGGGAATGTTTTCCAAGCCTTCTGAAGTTTCGGAATTTTCAAAAAAATGATAAATGTATCCACAATGGTGATAGATATCAGACGGAAATATTTGTTTATACACGAGCGTGGGTGTATGTGTATATATTATATTTTCTTTTATACAAATCATTGATGAAAAAAGACTATTATTATAATACAAATTGTTCTGCCGCCTGTACTTACTTATAATACTTACTTATAATATATATATATATATAAATCACGTAATATTTTGTTTTAAAATTCTTTGTTTAAGAAAATATTTTTTAATCAAAGCTAAAATCAGTTTATCATAGCCTAATTATTCCAGTTTTATAAGGAATTTAAAAGATTAAACCTAACAAAGACCTTAATTAATCTATTCTTTCGGTTTATTTCCAGACATCGAGTTTTGAATTGAGTAATTGTTGTAATAAATTTAAGACTTAAGAATTAAAATGGACGTATTGAGTGCAATATTTTACCGGTAGCAAAATAAGGTTATAACAAAATTAAGTACATTTGTATATCTATGATGTATTGATGGTATTTTGAGAAATCGATAATAAATATTTTGTACTTCGTTCATGTACTTTCATATGATAAGTTTTTAATAATCATACACTAAGACAAATATAAAATCTGTGCCAGATGAGACTATCAGAAGACAATTTCATCCATACCTATATAACATACATATTTAATATTGATTTTCCGAAACATGTTTTTAAAACAACATTTTTATAGTTTGGAATAATAATATATAAGGAATATTGATGTTTTATATCGTGGAAAGCATAACCTAAGTAAGAAGAGAGTCAGTGAGAAAAGAATATGCAACATGTGTCAAAGCTAAATGTTCTTACTTAAAACATATACAGTATAAATAATTTATTTACAGTATTAAAGTACAATTTAAGCAATTTCTGTGAAATATGACTTATTTATTAAAGCAACAATTTATTATTAATCTAAAGTGGGAATTTAATTGTTAGAATTTATTTAATAAATACTTAAAGTTAAGTATGCAAATATCTTTTAGGTTTTGTTAATTTTATTTGTAGGACATATTATATACGCAAGTCCTATTAAAAAACAACCTAGTAACTATCAAATTTTAGAAATTGTTAATTATTTTAAAAATATTTTGTGATTGTATATATTTTTTGTTATGCATTTACGTTACTCAGTATAAAAAGGTACGTCGGTATTCAAATTTCATTTAATATTATATTAAAAACTCTTTTGTTCTTAATAATTTATTTAAAATTTGCACTGTTTTAAGAAAAGAGAATTAAAAAAAAAAATTGAAAGTATACAATGTTCAGCCTTAGAGTTAAAACCATTTGCCTAGTCCAAATTAAAAAAATATATATTTCTTGAAGATATGATAAATATAACTAGTTTCGGTAATTATATTTAGAAATAAGTTAATATCTTTCGTTAACGAATAATGGAAATTGTTTTAATACAAATATGATCAGAGTTTAAAGCTAAAATAATTTATTACGGATTGTATCCTTAAATACACGTTTATAAAATTGAAAAAATTACATTTGATCTTAGTTGTTCTTATAAACACAGAGACTTCATTGACATTATTCTTGCTTGGCTCTAGTTTATACTTTAACAAGACGTGAGTTAAACATATTAAGATTTGTTCTCTTGAAATGAGCAACATTTGTGGAAACTTTAATATCCAAATAAAATAAAACTTACACCTTTCCATTACAAATATTTTATTTGAACAAAAAGTCACCATATATTTCATAAGTTACCATCTTCAGTTCTTTACCGTTGTGTAATTGAACTTAAAGTCAAACGTTATACTAAATTAAATCCCAAAGTGAATAGCTTGAATAAAATTGAGGACTTTTATTTATTCATTTAATAAAACGATGATGGATAAAAAAATGTTTGTTGTGAACTTTTTTGTTTTTTACTTCATATGGTGTTTGAATGTTTAAAAATATTAATTATAAATGAACACAGACATTAGTTTAACTTGTTTTAACAAGGCAATAATTGTATAAATGCGTATTTAAATAGTAACAAGGTATAAGAAGAAGTGTTTCTTGTTAACACAACTAGGATATTTTCATAGCCATGGGACTTGAAGCTGGTCTTATTATTATATATTGGATAAAAGTAAGGAAGGAAGATTAAAGTGTCATCGAAATTTTGTTGATCGTCGTTTCTGTCGGAATATGACATGTAATTTAAATGAGGTCTCAACCTAAAAAGTTCCAAATCTTAAACTTTCCCGTATAAGAAAGTAAAGTTTGTTGTAAAAAAAGTTGTCAATTACTAGGAAACGGTTCCATGAAACTTACAAACTCGATTAAAATTATAAAAGTTTGAATAAGATAGCTTGCCTGGAGCTTGTTCTACTCCATCCATTGACATCACATGAGATGGTTTGGTAATGATTTTAACTGTAAAATGTAAAATAAATAAATGAAAGATGATATAAATTTTATTGGTACATTCTATTTATACATAATATTGGTGTCGTCTAAGTTGTTTAAGACCTTAATAAGTCAATATTTTACAATATCCGGAGGAATGAAATGGGAATAAAATTATGTCAAAACTCTCTTAATGTGTTGGCTAACATGGCATTTTTAGTTACATTCATTTTCGAAACAATTAAAAACCTTGAAATTTCCTACAAAATATAATTTTTCATTCCGTCATACTATCAGATAAAGAAATTGAAACAATGAAAATGTAAACAGCACATGAGGTGATATTTTCCTTGTGTATGAAATTTCTTTAAACAAGTTTTTTCACCAAATTTGGAGAATATTATTAATTTTTAAAGACCCAGAAGCTACAATATTAACAGATATCAAGAGTATAAATAAACAAAAATCATAAACTTTAAAAAAAAAGTTACCGTCATAGGACGGTAGACAGAACTTTAACCTCTGTATCTATTTAAAAAATTAATACAATTTTAAATTTTCAATAATATAATACAAGTATTAATATAATGGTTCATTTTTATTTTGACTATGTATGGGAGTCTGAGAAAGTTAGTGCAATATATATATATATATATATATAGCGCGGCTGCACGCACTTATGCATATACAGTACATATATTGTAAATACCTATATGAATCATCGCTCATTCTCTCTCCATGCTATCTATTGTCGTCTATATATATATATATAATTGATTCGAGTGAGGTACGATGATGTAACATGTGCGTGACACAAGATTTCATTAAAGCATCAAGCCAAAAAAGTACCCAACGAGCCAATAGAAGTTTTCATTTAAAAAATGAATTCAATATATGCGTGGATATTTCACACTTTTGATTGGACTGAAGATTGTAGAGTAAACATTCTCAACCTCTTATCTAATTTAGCATAAACACTTAAAAAGTTAACGAGTTCTTGGAACGAAACATGTTAGGTAGTTTCGTGCTGTTGTTTCTATAATAAGTCATAAAAATCGTAGTGTTGTTTATCTAAACTTTGTTAAAATAAATTAAAACAAAAATTTGTCAATAATTTTTTCTTTTTATTATTAATTTACGTTATCATAACAGTATAAATTTAGTGAAGTATATTTTCTTCTTGTTTTAGTTTTTCGATTTACACGCTTGAAATAACAAGATATTGTAGCTACCGACAATTTTTACGATTATGTCCCCTCAAATTTAAAATCTAATATAAAATATTCCCTAAATTTTTCTTACAAATATTAATCGAAATTTCAGTAAATTTATTGTAAAAAAAACAGTATTGTGTTCACAGCGAAATATTAATGAACACTTGTTAGTTTATAAATAATATTCAGTACTCATTTAAAAGAAAATTGCTTTTCTTATTTAACAGTTTATATCCCGCAGACTTAATTTGTCTTCCTAATAAAAATAAGTCTTCCTAGATAAAGAGAGAGATGCATTGATGCCGGTATTTCTTAACCATTGAAACCGTTATAAATGAACTTTTTAACAGAAAAAAGTATATAAAGGGATACTGTTTACGTTTAACCAACTTTTAATACTATAAATTGGATTTTACATATCCCACACTATTATGAAGAAATCAGATATTTAGAAAACAAATACATCGGGTTGATTTTTGTGAATATCCCGTAAGTTTTAGGGCGAGAGAAAAAAGTAAGGGTTCATAATGAAAGAACTTAAATAATCTAAAATACATATATATATATATATATATATATATATGTCGTATAGTTATCGTCCTTAAAAATCGACTCTTCGGAAATTTCGTCACTTATAAGTGTCTGTCAAAATTAGTATTTTAAAACACTTTTTTGACACTTTAATTTTACTTTTTCAGTAGAAATTTTGAGCTATTTTTACTGTATTTGTAAGTAGTAATATATTGCTTATGTATTAAAACAAGTTCTAATACACCGTGAGCACTAATAATGTTGTAATTGTTATAGAAATATTTTATGGTTGATAAGAAAAGTAGAAACGTTTCACTGGAAAGTACTCTAAATATAAGTATAATAATTTATAAAAAAAATAAATTAATATACAATGATGTATGACATAAAGTTTTGAATAAGAGGTCTAGTTTCATTTTCGATTTTTGAAATTTGCTCCTGAACCAGTACTATTGTTGACTTGGGTTTAGGTTAGCAGGCTATTCTTTGTGTTTCATCAAAATTAGATGGAAATCGGTT
The DNA here is from genome assembly GCA_963513935.1 of Aphrophora alni. Taxonomy (NCBI): domain Eukaryota; kingdom Metazoa; phylum Arthropoda; class Insecta; order Hemiptera; family Aphrophoridae; genus Aphrophora; species Aphrophora alni. The sequence goes on from OY740766.1 coordinate 96,651,003, forward strand.
ACATTAAATTTGTAAAATGTTGAACTCTACTGTTGGTGGTATTTTACATTTTTAGGTTTGTATATAGACAAATACGTAAACTGGATATTCCGACAGATAGTTGTGATATATATATTAATATAGTGATCAATATATTTTGTTTGCTTTCTTGTGAGATAAATTTGGTCAAAACTGTGTTAGCTGATTTTTATTATGTAGTATTTTTTATTTTGATCTTATTGCGCGCTATGTGTAAACGTAGAATTACAAACAATTGTTTTGCATTCATTATTACAAGGTAAACAACTCAATAGGTCCCACATTATAACAAAATGTATAAAACAGTTTCTTACCTTAATGGTAAACGATGTATGGGTTATTTTGAATCATTCATTATGGCTACATATTGCTATCTGGAAACTAGTAGGAGTGACTTTTGCAAAATAAATAATAATGGTACGAAAAGTATTTCTGGTCCAAACAAGATGGCAATTCTAAAAATCAACATAAGATTTGCTAGAATCATTAAATTACCGATAGTTGATGAACACCAAGATACATAGCCAAACCTGCTAACTTTACTACGCTGACTGAACGAATATCAAATTATCGGTAGAAAACTTTTGTATCAAATTCATTAAATTTATTATAAAATATATTTAACTATCGATACAAGAATATAATTGTGCTGTGCTATCTGAAGACGACCAATCATTATACAATATTAGAAATTTGGACGTTTCTTTTTGAGGTATTTTTTAATTAATATTACACTCTTTTAATATATTTTAGAAACACATCCCTAACTAATGTAAACATCCACAAGTTAAAAAATATACCTGTATTTATAAATTTAAAATTTCTCATAAATTTATATTTAAAAAGATTAATTCTTGGCTTTAAAAAATAATTTGAATTGATCTAGAAGAGAAAGCTTCAAGTCTTCAGCTACTTACAGACCACAATAGCAACGCCAAGATAGCGGATTATTTAACCATATAAAATGAACACATATGAGTTTCCAAGACAAAGCCTCTACTTGACTACAACAGCAACACCAAGATAGCAACTTCCCTTGGCCATGTAATAGGATTATCAATAAATAACTGGTCGTCAAATTTCATCCTTACTAGATATGGGGGGGGGGGAGGGGAAATAAAACAACCATTAAAAGCCATTAAAAAAAATGAGTTCCGAACAATTTATTGAATGTGAGCGTTGATATTGAACATGCTCTCACAACTTTTAATGACCACGAAAATAAAAACAATAGGCCATAATATATGTATATCTAATTAGCCCACAATAAAAGTAGGTAGGAACAGTCAGACTGTGTATGGATTGAAATATAATACAATTATATAACATTAAGGGATACACAATATTAATACTTTTTACGGTAAAAAGTATAAGGTTTGGAAATCGTAAGATAAGATACAGGTGTTATTTTGCTGTATTGGAAAACATTGTGAAGAAAGCGATAGTGTAACAAAATTTTGTTGATCGTCATTTCTCTTTGAATATGACATGTAAATTAAGTGAAGTCTCAACTTAAAAGTTGTGAATCTTAAACTTTCGGTATAAAAAAATTAAAGTTTATTGTAAATAAACGTTGTCAATTACTAGGAAATGGTTCTATGAAACTTTCAAACTCTATTAAAATTATAGAAGTTTGAAGAATCAAGCTGCTTTGTGTTTGTTGAGCGCCTCGTTCATTGAGATTTCAAAAGATGGTTTGGTAATCATTTAACTTGAAAATGTGAAGAAAATTTTTAACATGTTGCGGCACCATGAGATAGTTAATATTTTGCTATAAGTTCTGTGTAGTTAGTTTTAGCTAATTGACACATTTATATTTGCATTTACTCTACACTTAATACCGTGGAATTAAAATTTTTTCTTTTCTGAAAAAAAACTTTTCCGTAAAAATGCAATTGGTCAGTGTATTGTATATTTATTATTGGATTAATTTTCTAATATTAAATAGTATTAAGAATTATAATAAAAATATTAAATAAAATACCAAATATTGGCTTTAAAATACATTTGATTTCGCACATTCAAGTGAAGAAATTAACTAACATATTAAAATTTAAAAAGTAAATGAATGATATTTCCTACAATTTTAAAGCTATGGAATTTTTGTAATGTGTATTTCGATTGTTCAGCTAATGAATTAATTGTCGTTAAAAATAATTCTTCAAAAAATGTGGAAACGATAAGTTAAATACATAGAAGCGACGATAATTTATTATACAGAGTGTCCAGTAATTACGGGATCCAAACTTCACCAGGTGATTTTTCAAGTCAAAATATACAAGAAATGTCTAACAAAGCATAGTCCTATCTCGCTTAGTTTTCCGTCTGTCTGTCTGTTTGTGTTTTTTACTAAAACATGCTTAAAACTTTATATACCTGTTAGTTTAACAAAGACCAAATAAGGCTTGGCACGTTAGGTTAGATCATAAAACAAACCTTCTCAGTTGAATAAAAAATATTGAAGCTGCTTTTATACAGTTTTTATAATATTTGACCTTCTAAGTATGGTTTTATTTCACTCTTTAACTCCTAAACCGGAGTTTATGGTTAGATCGCGACCTATATGTTTACTCGTATACAAAAAGTAATCACTTTTACAAATAAAACTCTTAATAAAATATCGCTACCAACATTGGAGTTTAAAAATTCGTACTCAGTTAAAATATATTGTAAATAATTTTTTAATGTACATGTATAATCTCCAACTGTGCGCATATTTGTATATAAGATAAACACATTTTAGTTGGTTTACTTTTTTATTACAGAGAATGAAAATTACTTTCGAAATAACAGAAAACTTTAGAATGCTCAGTACACTTCAAACTAAACCTTTGCGTGTCGTCCTGTGTTGTCTGGGCTTAACAAGGTATTACTTCAAAGGTTTGTGCATATGGTTCGTGTATGTCTGTAGTGTTCTTTACCACATAACTGTAAGAAACATGCAGTACTATTTAATGTTTATAGATTATATAACAAAAGAAATGTTTTTGGTAAATACTTCAAACAATATATATCAAGACTAGATTTTTCTTGATGTGTCGTGTTAATAAATAAAACTAGCAATCTATCTAACCTGTAAATTTGTCAATATATTAATTGCAAGTAATGTGCATAGTTCACACATATTTAGTAAACAGTGGCATCGACCGTTATTAAAACCTTATAAATTGTCAGGTAATGAACAAAGTGGTAATGGCGAGGCTAATTTATATGTAAATAATTGTCGTTGAAATAAGTGTAGCGAATGTGTAACAATGTGCTATTTGTGTAAATAGAACTAAAATCGTTTTGTTACATAGAGATTTGCTGAGTATTAGGTGGTGTCAGTCTTAAAATTAGTTTAGTAATAAAAAGAAGTAAGAAATAAGCACTTTATTTTAGTTGTTAGATCACACATTAGTCAATTATATCAAGGGGGACTGACAAACCATTAAAACTGAATTGATTATATCATTCATTTTGTTATAAATAAATGGGTATTCGATATATCGATTCAAAGAAGTAAAATTTTATATTTATCTAAAACTCTCAAGAGTTTTCTCACAGCCTCAACCTTTTGAAAGTTTCCATGAAGGCCACCGAATTTTTAAAAGAAATATGCGAGTTCATGCTGCGAGTATGTATTTACGTCCATTAAAAAAAATTCGGAATATAATATCTTTATCATACTTATTATTTGTCTATATTTCTGTAAAATACAGTTAAAATATCCATTAAAAACTATAAAATTTCAAAAGTTAACATTTTTGTAATAGAAACTTAAATCAGTTACCTACCTACACTTTATCGACTTACTCAAATGCTATAAAGCATTAAAAGGTTTGAACCCAGCAAAAACCTTAAGTAATCTATTCTTTCCGATAAGTTCCAGACAACGAGATTTGAATTGAGTAATTGATGCAATAAATTTAAATATTAAGAATTAAATGTCGACATATTGAGCCCAATATTTTACCTATAGTAAGGTAAGGATTTAACGAAATTAATTACATTTGATGTAGTGATGATAATTCAATATGTGAAAGGTAATTTGTTTTTCTTGTGTTCATATAATTTTATATAAAATATTTTCAATTGCCGATACACAGGAACCAGTATACATTCTGCGCCAGAAGTCCTATCAAATACTACCTATGCAATATACAATTACAAGTTTTAATTTTTTAATATATTTTAGAAAGTTGTCCTTAACCAAAGTCATTTTCTAGAAGATAAAAAGTAAAACTCTATGTTCAAATTTTGAATTCCAATGAAAGGTAAAAAACATACAATGAATCAATAAAACTAATGAAAACAAATCAAGTAGTAGCACATTTCTAGTATTTTCCCTCAAACTATATTACATACTACATAACAACTACAAATGATGACTTACTTATTGAAATAAGTCATCAAATCAAGTCACTCTTCATTTGATGATTAAACTTTCCACATGTGTTGCTCATTTCAAGTAAAGATATTTTCTCTAATCAGGTTTACAAGTCGGATATAATTGAATATAAGTTAATAAGAAAAGTTGAAATTGTTTATGTCTTTTTCATGGTAATTTTGTTACAAGTTATAAGTAGAAATGTTTCTTGTTATAAGAAAGGTTTTTACAGCTGGTCTTATTTTAATGCTTGGGATATACGCAAGAGTGAGAGGGTTAAAGTATCATCAAAATCTTTTTAATCATCGTTTCTGTCCAAATAAATTAACGTAAATTTAATTGAGGTTTTATTTTATAAGTTCTGAATTTAAAACTTTATCGCATATAAAAAGTTTAGTTTTTTGTAGAAACCAGTTGTCGGTTATGAGGAAGTGGTTCTTTGAAACTTGCAAACTTGATTTGATGAAGAAAAGCTTACCTGGAATCCATCCGTCGAGAGCTCAAGAGATGTAGTTATAAAATAGCTAGGAAAATCTGAAGAAAAATAATAATAATTCTTTAAAAGTATAATTATGAACTTTTTACTGCACTTTTGATGTAGAAATTAAAACATTGAAGTAAATGAGAAGAAATGATCCTAAAATTTAAATGTTCCACATATTGTAAGATACATTTTAAGTTTTCTGCTTAATGAACTGATTTCTTTTGAAACGGAATTTTTAACTAAATTTGGAGATGATCGATATATTTGTTGTTGGACAAAAATGTTACAATAAATGATGGTATATACATATAAATATACTTTTTTTGTACGGGCGTTTTTGGTGTCTTAAGAGGAAGACGGCCAAATATTAGTCAAACAATAGTTCAAGTTTCTTCCATACAGGATCCTTAACGATTAGTTTGGCAAAAAAATCCATTCAAAAATAAAATAAAAATGTAAATAATATGTTTTAAAATAGACATTTATTTAAATTTTAAAAACGTTAGTGTTGGGAAGTATACAACTTTACTTTATTCTATTGTACTTTGCGATTACGGAGTGAATGTTTTATACTATCAATTTAACGAATTTAAACTTGGGTCGATGAATGGCACTGTTTTCTACAACTTATTGTTTTAACTTTAGAAAACTTTCAAAGTGTTACTTAGAGCTCAGATGTTGTTAGGAGAGATTGTTTTCAATGATTCAAGTCAAATAGCTATTCTACTCTTATACCTAATAATTAATTGGTATTGTGGTTGAGTATTCATTTATTTCCTACATTAATGAAATGTTATTTTATAAAACTTGATGAAACTTAATTTTATGAAGTTGTAAGTCTTATTTATCTTTTTAAATATGAAATTATTAGGTTGTTCTTTGTGAATTGTCTAGAAAAAAAGACTATTATTTATAGTAAATAAATTAACATAAAAATGTCAATAACTGCCTTAATTGTGAGTTGAAAATTGTGACGCAATTGATGTTTGAGACGAATAAATTCTCTATTGACTATCCAATTTAGCCTAAAGACTTAAAACTTTAGAAGTCCTTGAAACGTAAATTGTGTTTTACTAGGGTTGCCTGCTTTTATTTTTAGATTAAGTTTTTCTCTACTTTGTCATAATTGACCAAGTTTATACATCTTTATTAACAGAACAAGTCTTTAATTCTCCCAAATAACGTACAAAAAATCATCTCCCTGTCTTTACTTCACAACGCAAAAATTAAAGTTATTGAAGTACATTTGTTTTACTTTCTTGGTTAGAATTGTCTATTTATTTTATGTATTTTGTCCTATAAGCAATACGTAAACTATAATTGTAGTTCAGTTCGTTTTACAGTTCCGAATGAATTGTTAAGATTGTCGATAATTCATTATTGTTATTAAAAACACTTATGTTTATTTTCAATAGAAAACTTTTTAACTTTTACAAGTGTTAAAGTGATCTACGATCTATACAAATTTTAAATATTTTAAAATGATGATTTAAAAAACAGCCGAGGATAATTTTTGCCTGGCTATGCTAGAGATATTAGGGCCTGTGTTCTTTTAATGTAGTATCATATTTATGATACTACATTAAAATTGCATTCTACATTTGTATGCTGAAGATCTTGAAACTTTCATTTACATTTTAAAGTCAGTGAAATTAAAAATTCAATAAAGTATGTGAATTACAAACAAAATATTTTTCATTTGGTCGAATAACATAGTTTCAAAGTAAAAATTGAAAACGCAACCTCTTGTTATTCGCTATTCTCAACTAACGAGTACCATTGAATGAGACAAATTATCTAAACTAAAAATTGATGACGATGTTTGACAGTATTGTAATAGTGTAAGGTATTTAGGACTGAAAATTAATAACAGACCTAGTTGAACGGAATACGTGACTGCGACATGTAACACAGTATATACAAGTTACTCTTTAAAGAAAATGAACGATTTCTTGTAAAATCTTTGATAATCCCATAATTTACATACTGTGACACTGTAGTCAGTGACATGACTATTGAAATGGGTGGAAAATTGCAGCAAAATTATTGTGTAAGATTTATGTTTAATATAAGTTATGCTCATTTTATAAATAAATATTTCTTTTTAAAAACTAGATCATTTAAGAAAGTTCCATAGGTACTGTTACATACTGTAATGTAAAATGAAATGAGTGGTTACACACTTGGCAAAAAAGTTTGTGTTTTTGTCCAATATTAGTACTAAATGTATTAGAAAGAGGTCAAAGCTTTTATTATACCAAATCACAGAAATGTTGTAAAAAAACAAATCCTTCACAGTGTCCGTGTGTCGTTTGTAGAAAAGTTTCCTAGACTCTTTAAAATCTCTTAATAGGTCGGGGGAGGGGGTGGCAAGAAAAAAAATCTTGAGACTTGCGATTCTCTCGTCACTTGTCAGTTTTACTTTCTTTAATTTATCTAGCTGAAATTAAACTACTGTTTGTATGAACATTTCTCAGGACGTGCTGTTTGGAAGAAATCAGGTTTATTGAATTCTGTTATTGTTATCTTATAATTATTCAAGATTAAAATATTTATTAAAAATACATTCTACGTATTTTTACATTCTTATTTTTTTCATTCTTACTTAATTTTTTATTTATTGTTACTAGTTTTATTGAGCAAAAACTGAAGAAGAATAACTTTTAATGCCGTTTTATACATTAAGTTATTTTTAATTAAGTCATTTTTAAATTTGATTATTGGTTAGTACCATTTAAGTTTATTTCACTATCTTTAAAGGTTTATATTTATTTATAGTTCAGAATAAGTTTTTTTTAGTGATTCTACTTTTTGTGTGAATAATGTCTTTTTTTTATCAAGTTTCAAATTTATTTCTATTCATTTTTACTTATTAAATACTACTTAATAACATGTAATAATAAAGAGATAATATTCAATAAAATAATTAAACTCTTTGTTATTTTAATCTGGCCCAACAGGTATCTAACCTTTCCATTGTTTGAACACGTACAGCTTCTTGTTAACTCTTGTTATAGAAATTGCATATGCAACTCTAACTGGCCTGAACTTGTAAATCCTGTCTGTACATGACACATTCACTTTGAATATTTTCTAAATTATTTCTTCTTGTATCGAATTGGTAAAAATCCAAACCATTGCACTGGATCATTGGTTACACTCGGTATGATGGAAATATTTAATACTAAATATATATATATATATATATATATATATATATATATATATATATATATATATATATATATATATTTAGTATTAAATAGTTACACTCGGTAGGATGGAAATATTTAATACTAAATATATATATATATATATATATATATATATATATATATATATATGTGTGTGTGTGTGTGTGTGTGTGTGTGTGTGTGTGTGTGTGTGTGTGTGTGTGTGTTTTGCAACGCCTAGTTAGTGTGACAATTTAATGTAACGCTTTGCAATATAAGGAAACGTACCAACCCTGGCGGTCAATACAAAAAATTGTATTCTCTTAATTTTCTTTTCCTTATCAATTTAACTCGAATTTACTAGCTCACTTTTCGTTTGATGTGAACCACTCTATCCCAAGGTCACGCCGTGTAGAAGAGTTAGTTCTATACGCAATTGAAGTAATATATGAAATTTAGGAATTCTTATCCTAGAGTACAACACATATAAATATTTTTTCCGTAGTTCTGAAATACACACACAATTATATTTCTGAGTTATAGATAAAATGAATTTGATAAGGCTTTTGTATATATTATGTTTTACTTACTTATTTTTTTGAATAAAACACATTTAAAATTTCTTCTTTTCTTCTTTAATGTGAATTTAACAAATAATTTTGTGTAGTCAACAACTAAATAGCTTCTACTTTTGAATGTTAACTTATACCTAACACATTTATTTTTATATATACAGATCGTTGAATGATCAGAGAAAATCCAAAACTAACTAATAGTATAATAATAGTATTTCACTTCAGACACTTCGAAGGTCATACTGATGCTGAAGTCCTGATTCTGTATGATGAAATCTGCGTTGTCTGCTGGCGTTGTATTCTCTTCTATAAGTTGTAAGTCTGATGGTTGAATACGTGGTTATTTGACACCTTATTTGACGTGAAGAGACGTCTTCTCTCCTCAGTGTGTTGTAAAAAAAGTTTTATGTTTTGACAAAATAAGGGTCGCTTATTTTGGAGCTTTCTTGTTCAGACTTGTTGACTTAGGATTCTGTATGTCGCTACTCTTTTATTGGGACATACACTTGGTTTGGCCTTAGCAACAATTCTTAAATGTAGATTCTTATAGTGGATTTTCATTATTTTTATATCATTGAAAAAATTGCATGAAAAGTTGAATTTTTCAGACCGTTTCATAACCCCAATTTAATTACACATTTTTCATTTATGACAAAATTTTGATTAAATATACAGTAAGTTAATCTTCAACACTTTCTTAGCCTAACATACAGTACATATATTATAACATACAGTATATAAAAATTTTTTACTATTTCGATCATTCTTCTAATTAATATATTTTTATACACATTTTCTTGATCTAACAAATTCGTTATCAAATTTACATTCCATTGTTCTCTGATCCTTTTGTCCATGTATTTATTTAAAAAAAAATTATTAACACTTCACATTTACTCCTCACTATACAGTTTGACCAGATTAAACTATTTTGAAATATTTATTTTATTTTTTTACGTAAACAAATATCCTTCCTAATATTATACTTTTGTCTTTGGTCATTCTTACGTAAATCTAAATGATTGATTAGCTAGAGTTAATAGTTATTAAATAGATTTTACATTTAAACATTGCACTACTTATTATCGTAGGATATCTATTGTAACTATCCACTCACCCCTCTTTTCTTGCTAAGCATTGGCCGACCTACTTTCATTCCTTTATATTTGTAGAGTTTTGTTTACTTTAACCTCACTCAGCTGCTTCATTAAAAGTTGAATTGTATTGTCCTGTCGTACGTTGACCTACTTCGTTCTACCACCTGTTATGTTTTGTTTAATCGATCAGATGTTTTTACGTAACTTTAGTTTCGTTGATATTTGGTCGATTTCGTATCTTATTTTGGTCTTAATTTTATTAATAATGTCTTTTATCTCATATCGTCCTTTTATTTTATTCGAAACTGTGTCTTTGACCTCGTACGTCTTCCTTTCCATAGTCTACAGTACAAGAACATATTTTTTCAGTCTCATTTTTCTCGAGATTTGCTTTGTTTGCGTTTAAGATCAGTATTTGATCCCCCCCCCCACTCCTTGGACGAAACCTTGTCTCCTTTTTTTTTACGCAGGTTCGTTTTTCCTCCTCTGTTTCTCCTGGTTCTGTTTCCTATTCTTCTCATTCTTTCATACATTCTCGCTTCTTGGTTTCCTACGTATCAATGGTTCTCAACTTTTGATATTCTGGGAAATACCTTTCTCATACATAACTAGGCTTCTGAATTTTCTGTAATTGTATGGGCACAATCCTGTGGTTTCATAAGGCGTCTTGTTTATCAATTATTCTACGAATTCTAAATTTCATTTCCATGTTTGTTGGGAATCATGACAGTGGGTTCGCAACAACCTCCCAATTTCTCTATTAACCCTTTCAGGTCAGCTAACTTCTGTAGTCCCTAATTTACGTTTTAAAATTTTTAATTTTGGTTTTCCGTCTTCTAAATTTTCTCTACCCTTTTCACAATTTGTTATTATTTCCTTTCTAAATTTTATCTTCATCCTTTGTCCTTTTCGTGAAAATGTTCTCTTTTTGAACTTCATTATGAATCCATTTATTTGTCTTTTTTGATTATTGTCTTTTCTGTATTTCTCTTATATTTCTTGGTTCTTATATTTCTCTCCCCACTCTTTCTTCATTTACTTTTTCCCGTGTGTTTAATTTTTGTAATATTTTTTCATTCCATTTTTGTTCATTTAATTCATTTATACTCCCTTTTCCGATTTATTCTTTCTTTTTATCCGCTTCTCTTCTTCTTGTACGTTTTTGTCTCTTTTCGGTCTGGCCTCGTCCTCCCCACTTGGTTTCAGTTCTGACGTGGTTGCTTCAGAAAACAAATTAACTCGTGTTTCTCGTTTACTTGAATTTGGGTCTCCTTTTTTGGCAGTAGTTTCTTGATGTAATTTCCTCTTATTCTTGACGGTAATTTAACCTTGTTAGTATACCTAATTTTAGTCTTAGAAATTTGAATTTGACCCAAAGCATTTTCTTAATTTTTCACTACCTTTATGTCTTTCTTAAAGTCAGTCACGATGTAATCTTTGTCTACTTGGAATTGTATAAACCGTCGTTCCACGTTAATAATCGGATTGAACTCACAGAGTAATTTACATTATGTTAACTCTACTATTAATTTTTTCTACTATCATAAATTCTCCCTCTGTTTCATTTCCTTCAATTAACATAGGTATTACAGCCTGCTAATTATTCTTTGATTTTGGTTTTCATGGTTGTAACTATCTCGACGTTAGCTACTGGAAGCTCTAAAAACTTTTCTTCTTTTTTAACCTTATTACTTTAAAAATATTCTTGCACGAAGGACATTGAAGCTCCCGTGTTTATTTCCATCTTTAGCTTTGACTAATATTTCTGGAAATTTCGGCAATTCACTGAATTTATTTAAGTTAATTCTTTTCTTCCATTACATCCGTTTTTACTTCGCAATTTAATAACCTGAAGTTTTAATCTTTGTTTAGTTTATTTCTATCCCCTTTTTAATTTGATATACTTCATCATTTTGTCTCTCCTTTACCCCACAATTCAGTTTTCCTTTTGCTTCATATCTTGGGATGTCACAAATTAGTTTTTTGGAACTTTAGGTGAGATACCTTGATTTTTGACGGACCAGGTAAATGGGTTTTTACGTATTGCTTTGTGGTTCCCATAGGATTTAGGATTAGAAGGTAAGTATTGTCTTTGAAAGTCTCTATACATCTTTCTAGGTTGATTTCCTGATTTAACACAGGATTTAGTCTATGAGACCCAATGATTTATGTTCTTTTCTGTAATGCATACGATTACAATGGATTTGAAAGGAAATTCACAATATGTATATTAAGTTAATTAATATTATTTTAACATGTTTTATAAAATGGATCTTAGTATTCAGTGAAAAGGCGTGAAAGGTACATTTTTAGCGAAATATTACGATTTGTCCTAATTGTTGTTTTAAGTGTAAATATTATAAATTATCACTATATATGTTTATATCCCTAATGGTATAAATTTTATTGATTTCAACATATTTTTTATAAATACCTTAAGTATTCAATAAACATACAAGCGGAGATTAAATTATGCGGTTCATATTATTATAAAGAACTTGTGTATTATTGTAAATTCGTTGCATTAGGTTAGCAAGGGTTTTGAACACTTCAGGAAGTGTTACTTATCCATGGAACAACACTATACTTGGTACAGTACAAATTAATAATATTCATCATGTTCTGATATTTGTAAACCAGAATGTCAGAACATTTTACTAACTCGTAGTCACATGCATTGTTTCCTCTCGCACTCATTGCAGAAGTATTTGAACATCATCATGCCTGAGGTAACTCTGGCACAAACTATTTACTCCAGTGTTGGTTTTATTTAAATATTTAAAATGGCGTGTTTACTCGGTCTACTCTGCGCGAGTTACAACGTTTTATTTTTATATCCTTACAGAAATAACTAAAATCAATTTTTATTACTGTGACTGCCCTTAAAAATGAAGTAAGTACTAAATTAAACACAGGAAAACACTCTATGACTAACATGATATACATGATAAAATAAAACTTGAACAGAATTCTCACAAATAATACGTTTATTTATTAAAACACGTTTCAACGACAAAGTTGCTATCTTCGATGATGCACGTGCTTCGATAACTAAACTATTAATGTTATGTTATATATTTTGGACTCGCAAGTCAAGCTTAATATATTTATAACTAATATATATATATAGATATATATATATATATATATATATAACAAAATTATTCTAGGTAAAATGTTAAGGGCGTCCAAGGCAATGCCTTTGTGGTACTATCTTTGGGAAACTAAAAAAAAAACCTGATCCCTTCCATAATATACAATTAGACCACCCCCCACCCATCCACACAGAGAGAGAGAGAGAGAGAGAGAGAGAGAGAGAGAGAGAGAGAGAGAGAGAGAGAGAGAGAGAGAGAGAGAGAGAGAGAGAGAGAGAGAGAGAGAGAGAGAGAGAGAGAGAGAGAGAGAGAGAGAGAGAGAGAGAGAGAGAGAGAGAGAGAGAGAGAGAGAGAGAGAGAGAGAGAGAGAGAGAGAGAGAGAGAGAGAGAGAGAGAGAGAGAGAGAGAGAGAGAGAGAGAGAGAGAGAGAGAGAGAGAGAGAGAGAGAGAGAGAGAGAGAGAGGGGGAGAGAGAGAGAGGGAGAGAGAGAGAGGGAGAGAGAGAGAGGGAGAGAGAGAGAGAGAGAGAGAGAGAGAGAGAGAGAGAATCGTAAAATATACTCATATCAGACACATAAATAACCTTTCCACTAATAACCAACCCATTAATATCAGATATATGTTACAAATCTTCAAAACATGGTAATAAAAATAAACAATCTCCTATTTTTAAACAAAAGAAATAGTATCGGTTGCATTTTTGTATTTAAAAGGGTATTTTATATCCTGAGTGCTATAAAACAAACTTTTTTAAAGAAGATACTTGTCGGTCTTGAAACTGAAAAAAAATTAATAAAAAGCGTTTTGTAGCATTGCCATATATGTTACTTTTGCAGTTCTTTACAACTATTATAAAACAATGTTCAAACTTTATAAACTAATAAGTACATTAAAGGATATAAATATATATAAATGGATATAAATAGAGAATTTGAAGATTATTGATTAATTATTTTTTTCATTATCAATCTTATAAATGGTTTTTGGGCAGTAATTATGGGTTTTAAATTGAAAATATAAGCTCTCTCCCAACATAACAGCTCATAATATATCCTTGTTTGCATTAGAAATAAATAGAGCGTTCTTAATAAAATTAAGTATTTTATAACAGCTCCAATTATGATTTAAAAAAAAATTTTAGAACAGGTTTTTGTGCACAACCGAACCAATTCCGTGTGTCCTTAGATACTACAATTTAGTAAAATTTTATAAAAATCGTTATAGCCAATTTTGAGAAAATCGTAAATTGAGATTTGCCCATAACATAGGTAGCCTACATAAAAAATTTTGAATATCGATCAAATGTAAACAATTTCTGGAGATATAGGCAAAATATTAATACACCAAAAACGATATTTTCGAGAAAAAAATCCACACATATATACTTTTACCCACTCACATAACTTATTACAGACGTTCTGTGAGCGAGATGCCTACACCTACAACTAACTTGATACAATTTATTTTTATAAATAAGAGTTACTTACATAACACATGTAAGTGTAGTAGTTGAAACACTTAATGGTCTAAGGAATTTTAAAAAAGTGAGTTGCGACATAATTTTATTCACTTGTCATTTGAAGTTAAACACGATATCAATGACAAAAGTTTAGACAAACTGCTGAAATTTGGTATGAGGTCTTTTCGTGTGCTTACGGACTCTGCATAAAATTTAGAAAATCTAATTAAACCTTGACAATGAAGACCATTTTAAATAGTCCATATGTTTTGGGTCATTCAGTACATTGACTTAAAACACTATTTTCCAGATTTTGATCGTATAATGATAATGCTCCAATTACTTATCATGAACAATAGCAAAGTTATTTCCTCCAACAGTCCCAAATAAATCAGACTTCTCAAGAAAATGTTATATTTACACAGTTAAGAGGCTCTCCTGCAGCTCGAATCACTGACAAGAACATAAAATTGGAGGGTTTTCACACATAGAGAGTGTTAGAATAGTATGGAAAAAAAACTTGTATTTTTTTGAACAAAAAAGAGAAACGAAATAAAAATTGAGGACACTTGATGGTGAAACAAAACTACATTTTGGTGTACATAACATGTGTCCTGATAAAGCGGAATAATTAGTGTTATACGTCAAAATTTTAAAATAAATCCATCACAAAAAGTACACTTCCAAGTTCTTTTTTCATTAAGTGTTAATTTCCGATATAATAAATAAAATCATTTTATAAACCAGATTGACCGAATTTGATCATTATTACAATACGATGTTGTTCTTTCATTAATTAATTAATTGGAGTATTAATTTTAGGTAACAGGGCTGATAAATTATTTTTAATTCCAGAAACTTATGAATGGTTATGAATATAATATTCTTAATATGTAACCTAATAATGAATACTAAAACCTATAAAATGTATGTT
This sequence comes from Aphrophora alni, assembly GCA_963513935.1. Lineage (NCBI taxonomy): Eukaryota > Metazoa > Arthropoda > Insecta > Hemiptera > Aphrophoridae > Aphrophora > Aphrophora alni. The sequence continues at coordinate 96,666,206 of OY740766.1, forward strand.
AACGTTTAGAAAAAAAAATACTTATATCCTCTAGAGCCCCTCTTTTTAGATAGGGGAAATTGGGTTGTGTAAAATGTTAGAACCAAATATGGTTTACTATAAAAGCACCATTAATTTTAGAAAAAGTCACTTCTACTCATGCCCAGATAGAAAAATGTTGGGGGTGAAGAGGGGAAATGACCCGTTCACATTCTTTAGAGTCTTGGCATAATCATATAAATCGGAACTGTCGTATACGTGCTTATCGTATAGATGAGATGGTTATCCCAGGCAAATACATTCAACATTCCACAAAAGAAAGCTCTACTACTCACAGTCAATGAGTTCTTGATTTCATGAGTACACTTTTGTCCTAATTAGATTATTATTTTTAGTAAAATTTGATCATTAATCTTTTTTAGTACATCATCTTCAAAACACGAAGTTTACATTACTTACCAGCTATACAAATAACATAAGCTAGTATCAATAAAATTCACAACAAAGTTTATTTTTATTGGCGAAGCGAAGTTCTGATTTAATTCTATTACTTAAGATTTCCTTTATAAATTTGTCCATTTGAGACGGTTAAAACCAAAAGCGTGTGAAATTTAGGAATTAAGTTTAATTGCGTTTTGGCTGAAAAGTACGTTTCAAGATTTTTATATTTATCTTTCGTTTATAATGACGGCTACTTAAAACAGTTGTAGCACGGTTTCAAAATGGACGCAGATGTTCCTACCCCACTGAGCGTGATACAAATATTAACCGTTACAGTATCAACGAGCCATCAGAAGCAGTTGTATAAAATATTTTTAATTAAAAAAAATTAATTATAACTATTTCTTAAATGTTTCTCATTCAAAGTTCTTACCTGAATTAATTACCTTAAATTAAAAAACTTCCTCATTCAATGGTTTTTTGATAATTTTATTTATATGAGTTGAAAAGTTTTCAAGTGTCATAAGATTAGAATATTTTATTTTCATAGCAGTTGCACATTTCTGTTCCGAACTTTCATACAACAAATTATGTAATCAATGTGATTTAGTATAAAATATAAACGAATTGTGTCACCCAGGCCTCATCAGTTGTCGATTAAAATAAAACGTGTTCATTTGTCTTTTTTAAGATTTCCTGGAATCTGTTGTCAAAGTTTCCCTGTAGTTCTGGTTTATCAGGAAACAACGTGAATAATAATTAGAAAAGAACTTAAATATTATTTTATTAGACATTTTCAAAGTATCGTTATTGTGATTGGAATACAAATGTTTTATGTTAAGGAAATTAAAAGAAAAATATAACATTCTTGATTCTGTTAATTGTGATTTATAAGTATAACAATTTTGTAGTAACAATTAGTATCCCTTGATTATACAACTATAAAAAAGTAATAGACATTTTAACTATTATAAAATTTTACCTTTTAACCTTTTTAAAGTATAAATTTTTCATTCAAGGTAAAGACTTCTTTTACAACTCTTCCACTATATGCAAGTCTAATATTCTAGGGCTCTCTTCTGATTTTATAATCATTCAAATTTTTAACATAAAGATAAAAATAAAAATAAACAAATAAACACACACCAAACAGATATAAATAACCCATATTTGACACATGCAATTACACATTGTGTATTAATACAATATGTAGAGGGTTTATAGCAATTTGACTTTACGTTGTCAAAGCAACAAGTAAATGACCACAACATGACTGAGGAAGGAACCAAAGCCTTGATGAGAAAAAAATTCATCCATAGTTCGATAAGGTTATATTTAACACATTTTCGTAACAAATTATCTGTTTATATAGTACGTAATAATAACATTTAAGTATTCAAATATAGTAGAGTATTTCATTTTGGGGAGTGAGTTATTTCTGAAATAAAATCGAGCTTTCATTATAGATTATAGAAAATCGCAGGTCATTTTCAAAATTTTAACTATAATTTTCGATATGCATTTGCTATGTCTTTGCAAGATTTAAGTCTGAATCTTAATTCAGCGATGTTTCACCGAAATCGCACCGCCTATTTTGAGAAAGTCAATATTGGGAATACTTTAAGGTTTCTCGGTTTTCGGGGTTTTTACGGAACTTCAGAATGGATATTTTAGACAAATTCATTGTTGACTAGATGAGATAAAAAATTATCTAAATACCACTATTAATAATATTATTCTTTTGCTTACAATATAAACCCAAAAATGAACAGCTATGAGTGGCCTAGGTAAAAATGGACACGTACACATTTTTAAAAATATTGAGTTTGAATTTGACACGAGTTTTTAGAGGAGTAAATTGGAAAGGCATGTACGGCCACGTCAGCTATTTTAAATACATATAACGGTTTGTTAAAATTGACAGGTTTTCACAAGGAAATTTAAATACGTATTTATATTACTTGTATATGAGTTTATTATGAACGTAATATATTGTATTATTTGCATTTTAATCTCCAACATACACAGAACTTTAATGACATAAATTTCCATTATTGTGAGGGTAAAAGGAAAATACAAAAAAATGCTAAATATTTGAAGGAGATCAACAAAGTCACACAGGCATTTTATACAATGGAGTATATCACTATTTTAAAACTATTGATTTAAAGAGATCATTTGTTCTTAGTAAACAACTTGATGTATCTCTTATAATCAAAGCAAAAATTGTCATTTTATTTAATAAAATAATGTAATAGTTTACTGAATTAAAGTAAAAGATTCTAAATGTGGCTCTAGGTACAAATAAGGTTCGACATGAACCTATTTAAAAAATACGTACATACTCCATCAAAATAAATGCTCTATTACAGTAAATGAATTTAGAAGCATTTTAAAATACTTATCTAAAATAATTGAAAATAAAATTATTTTTGTAATTAATACAGTTATTAAACGTCATTATTTAAATTAAATAAATAATTGTTGCAAAAAAATATTTTCACACCATATTATAGCCTACATATTTATATTGGTAAAAATAAAATAAATTTAACAGTTATAATTAAAATAACGTCTAAAATAATATAAAAGAAAGAGAGATATATCATATATTTTAAATCACTTGTTTGACTGAGAAAGACATAAAATGGAAATATATGAGAAAAGATTTAAAGTAATTTTAAAATTGGAAATATATTTGTGATAAACATGATTTTTTAAAATAATCACAAATAGATTTGAGGTTATGAAACCTATGTTTCTTGTATGAACTGGATTAGTGGTGGGCATTAACGCTAATAACGGTCAACGTTAACACCTTTCAACGTTGAGCGTGAATAACTGTTGAAAAAAACTGCTAACGTTTACCTGCCAGAAAGAACAGAAGACCAAGCGTCTTTGGTCAGTGTGCACGTGTAAAATAGTAAAATAGTAGGCTACAGCAGAAACATAAGTTTATTCGTTGATGAATAAACGTTGACGTTAATTGACTCGCTTTAGTTGCTCAACTACAGACAGAGATGTACGTGTAGCTGGGTGCGCGCGCATCGAGTGGTCCGTTAAACTAACAAACAACCACTGATGCGTCATCTGCAAGCACTAAACAGTTGATCAACGTTAGCAGTTAATGCACTTCTTCGTCAACTGCGTTGAGCGTTGACGATGGTCAACGTTGACGGTTAGCTGTTACCCGTTAACGGACACAGCACTAAACTGGATGCCTACAAAATGTGAATTTAAAGAAAAATAATTTACGATTTTTTTAATGATAAAACAAAAAAGTCAGACGTGAAGAATTTTTCTAAAAATAAATATAGGAATCTGGTCTCAGGATTGCTCATGGGCGTGGCCTTGTTTTGTTGAATGCCATTACATTTGTTTATTAAAGTAAATGGACAAAACGCCAACATGAGGATTTGGGAAATTGAAACCCACATGAATATGTTAACTGCACGTACGCAACAGTTCGAGTTATATATATTGGTATGAGTTTAAGGAATGTAGTATTCGGATTTTTTTTTTGGATTAAAAGTATCTTTACGAGATACTATGTTGTCTAGACAAGAGCAAGAGTTATTTTTGAAAACTAAAGGGATATTGAAAACTATTTCTGGTTAAAATAATTTGGCGCTTTTAATATTACCAAAAAGATATGATAGAATAATTGAACATATTGCGGAATGTCATTATGGTACGGTGTCAACGAAATTACTATTAGATACGTTTACTGAATTTTGTATGTTTACATCTAGTTACACAAGATAGTGCTGCCGTACACATACCTAAGTAAGGCTCATTCACTGGGATCGTGTCAATGAGTCGCCTCTGTACTTGTAACTTCATGCATTTTTTTGATGGAGGTTAGAGTTACAAATTAAAAGTCAGGGAATAATATAGTTATTATTCGTAATATAACGTTCATATTGGTACCAAAACATGTGTTTTGGCAAAATATTCAAAGAGAATTTTTATTTTACTAAACGTAACAGTTTACTCTATTAAACTGTAATGAACTACACTTGTGGAAACTTCAATCACCAAAAGAATGAAAACACAATTTTCCACAAAAAACACTTTATTTGTGTAATACAAATACAAAACGACGTTTCAATGACCAAGTTATCATTCTCAGTTGCTATGTTGACACAAACACTAGTGTCATGTAGTACACGTAGCAATGGAGTATGGATGACTTGGTAATTGAAACGTCGCCTTGTGTTTGTATTGCACAAATACGGTGTTTGTTTTTTTATGTGTGGAAAATTGTGTTTTCATTCAATTAGTGATAGTTTACTATATCGCTCAAAAGGTTTTTAATATCTCAAAAAGGTCAAAAGCTCCAATCTCAATTTTTAAATCAACACTCATACTAACGTACAGATTACAGCAGCAACGAACACGATGATAATTAAAAATCACTTTTCTAGATTCATTGGAACTGAAATATAAATATCAGTCTAGAAACGGAAGACATGATTTTTTCTGTTAAAATATTTTGTGCTAAGTAAGGAACTAAGGTTTATCTGGATTTTGTCCGAACCTAACACAGATAATAGAATTAGATAAAAATCTAATAGATCCCAACTTTCAGAATTTCGTCAGGTTAGAGTGTGAAGAGACATCAACAGACAGGGTTATAAGCAAGGCAGGTACAATATTGTAATTTTCAATTTTTAATTTACATAAATTGCTATTTAGTTTGATAAATTGAATAACATCTTTATATTTTCACTACGATTTTTCATAAACCTTTATAACCTCACAAGAAATGTCTTAATGCAATATAACCTCTAGTTGTTATTATAAATGGTCTGAAAACCTATCGAATGCTTATTTATTTAATGAATCAAAATAAGTAGAAATACGCTTCCAAAATTCTTTTTCGTTTTTAATGGCTTCCTTCAACATTCGAATTTCGAATACAAATACTCGAAATTTTGTTTCAAATGTATGAACTAATTATTTAATCATATATTTCTAATTTTTCACCATTTATGCCAATGAGCAGAAAATAGGTGTGTTTTGTCACCTAGTATAAAATAATATCACAACGTATGGTTCATTAACTAACGTAGTTAATTGCAAATCATGGTCTTAATATCAGAAACTCCGTGATTTAAACCGATAGAACAGATAGACGAAAACGAAGAATTTTTATGACAAGTGTTCTTTTGAGAATTTGATTTTCACCTACTCAATTGATAGATAAAATTTACTAATAACCATCGCCCTGTAACATGAGTGTATCCAGTATACAGACAACAGGCAAACAATGTTTAGTGTTTAGACAACAAGTTTAAACTATTATTGATATTTAAACAATGTAAAATTTTGCAATTAAAAATTGTGAGAAATAAATTATTTACTTTCTTGTGGAGTTTCATTTAAAATAGTTTCAGACATTAAACTTGTTTATTAAATATTTGATATCTGAAGTTCTGGATAATTTTATTTAATCTAGCAAGAATTTTACATTCCTGCATTTGAAATCAATCGAAATAGTCTAAGTACATATTATGTTGTGTTGATTTATAAATAATAGCAAAAACCAAAGCAAACAAAACCATTCTATTAAATAGCCAATGAAATAAATACAAAGTATCCTTAATACATCCGTACTGCATATTCACAAGAAAATTACAACCTATATAAAAAGAAAAGTTTTCTTACAATGTTTTATTCTAGTTTCAATGTCCATTTTATTTAATTTATACAACGTGCTACAATTTATAATTAACCAGAGTTAAAGTCATAGCAACTTATCACATAATTAATTTTAAATAGTTATTAAATATGTAGATTGTTAAAATAATTGTATAAATAAAAATATAATGTTAGTGAACAACAGCGGATTTTTTAGATGTAACGACAAATTTAAAAGGCGCTTTTGAAACAAGGATTGAATGTTTAGTTATTTACTTTTGCCTGTAACGTGAAAGCCACCAAGGTTTAATCTTCTCAACATTGACAAACTTCGACTCCAACGTTTAAACCCCCTTTTGACGAACGTTTAAATAGAAACCGCAGTAATAAAGCAGTTCTATTTACAGTTTGGCAAACAAATAATTCCCATCTATGGAGTATTGATTGATGTTCCATATTCTAGGAAAGAAATCAACTTATTCGGAAATATATTATATTAGATTTAATTCGACTTGAAGGAAAGCTACGCAGGAAACTAAATTTAATAAGACGATGTTGTAAGAAAAATTACTGGAGTGAAAATAATGTATATAAATATGCCATATTCATAACGAAAAGAATAAGTTCACATTAATAATTAAATATAATATTTAGGTCAATATAGCATACAGGGTGATTCAAAATTATGGTAAACATTATTGTAGATGATTAAAGATCCTTTTTGGATATTAATTTTTTTTCTTTTGTATTTCTATGTCAAAGGTTAACTGAGTTATCTACAAAAAACTGAAAACATATTATCTTGGTAATTATATAACTATAACACCCAAAATTAGTCTAAAAACGACATTTTTTGAATTGTAAAAAATAAATAAGATAAAATCCATTGCTTTGAAATGCATTACAAATGCAGAAGTGGCTCTTAACCATTTCATTATAGCGACTTTTAGTATGCTTCAATAATACTAAAAAAGAAATATATATATACATATCAAATCGTATTTATTTTTACAGTTCTTTAGTCAGGGCCATATTTTAGTTTAAAATGTAGAGAAAACCTGCTTAGGTTAAGGGTTAGTCGTTTTGTAATAATTATTTCTTTATAAAAGGTAACATTTTCAATTGTGACCAAACAAAACAAGAGAACTACGAGTGTATGTTTACAAATTTAAAACTGTTTCCAGGTACACACAAGGAATGTGAACTGTTTTAAATCAGATGAATGAATAAACAGATCATTTTATATAAAGCCAACACTTTCCGTTTAAATAAAACCAAAACTCGAGTAAATAGTTCGTACCAGTGTTAATTCTGTCTTCAAGATCAGCACAAAATGTAAAATAAATCTTCCTCACGAAGGACATACATCCGTTATGTAATTATGAAAAAAAAAACATAATTATCAACATACCGCATCCGAGATGGAGTGTTTTTACATTCTAGTGTTTGCTCTTCTCAAAATAACCAAAATACAATGTAGTGTGATCAAATTTCTTATATTCATAACATAGATAGTGAAGGAAAAATACAATTTGGTGTTTAGTTTTATTTAAAATATGTATTTGAATTTTTTATTTCATATGTTGAAACCGCATCTAAAAAACATTTATATTAACACCAATAATATTAAATCACTTATTCAATGTAGCAGCAAATAAAACATATCTTGTATTAGTAAAGTGGATGAACAGGAAATTTCATCTGTTGCATTAAAAGAACTTATGAATATTATAAAACATAATTTAAGCTCAAGAAAATCACCAGATTAGATTTAATATCTGGACAAATTATGAAAAATCTCTGACATTGCTCTTATTAAGCTAAAATTCTTGAAAAATGCCTGTTTCAAACTACAATATATACCTAGTCATTGAAAGATTGCAGAGGTACTCTAATTAAAACTTGGAAAGACACCAGCTGAAGTTACATCTTACAGGCCGATATCATCGCTACCGGTTATGTCAGGAATTTTTGAGAGGTTACTTATAAAAAAAAATAGATAGAACCTGTCATTCAAGAGAGAAAACTGATCCCTTCGCATCAATTTGGTTTCCGACGTAAACATTCAAGAATTGATCAGATTTATCGGATTACTACTATAATTGAAAATGTTTTTAATGAAAGAAATGTGTGTTCAGCGGTCTTCCTAGATGTATCTCAGGCATGTATTGCAGAGCTAAATGTGATGATTTTATACTCTTTTCTTCTTCCATTTATATAAGGCGATAATGACCGAGAGGTTTTTGCCTCTAAACAAGAAAAACTGCATTGAGATAAGTTTGCCTTCCATATCCTTAAAGCAATCACTTACAACAGAAATCAACTTAGTCGCGGAATGTATAAAGATGTTTATTAGATTTAAGTTGACTTGGAGTAAAGATCGGGAGAAAACTAAATTTGATAACATGTGCCTTCGGAAGATTTACTTAAGCCTATGTATTTTGTATAAAGATATAAAAATAAAAACACAAATGAATTATTTAATAATAATAAATACATATTATTTGCAGTTTAGTATACAGAGTGGAATTTGACATAGTTCACAAGTGTAATCTTTGGACCAAAATAATTTTTTTTTAAATCATAAAAACAGTTTCGGAAACTGTCTGTTGTTTGTGTTTAAAACAAAAACATTAAAAACTATTCATAATTCGAGTTGAAATTTGGTTTATACATTTTAAAAGCTACATTTGATCAGTATACTAAGAATCAAAACTTTATTTTAAAATTTGTCAAAATGGCGACCGTTTGAAATTTTTAATATTGAATGTATCGAAAACCATTAACTTTACAAATAATGTAATTGGCTGACATTTTGAAAATTTATAAGATAAAATTTGGTTTTTGGTTTACTTCTAAAAATGTATATAGTAAACATAATAAATGCGTATGCCAAATTTGAAGTCAATATATTTACTAATTCCAAAGTTAATATGTTTTTCAAAATATAAAATTGCTGATTGTCTGGAAAATAAAAGTTTCCGGACCTATGTTTATATTAACTTTCTCCATTATTTTGGCCCAAGTAGTACAACTAACTGTTAAGCATTTTAATGATACCTTAATTCAGGATATAAATAAACTATCACCTCAGGATACCATATCATCAACCACAAGATCCTGACCGCCACCATAATAGTCACACACTTCAAACTGCCAATCACATGACCCATTTCATCCATGTCCCATTTCATCCATCAATGAAATTGTAACTCATGTAATTTAAGAAAATATTCAGTCTACATATGTGTATTCAAGTGTAGTGCTAAATATACAATATAATAAACAAGTGAAGCAGAAGAAATAAGAAAAGTGGTTGCTACAAAATGGAAGAAAAAGAAGGGAGAGGATTACGAGATCATAGTTGGTGAGGATACAAAAAAGCCAGACATCTTTAACAAGGGCTCTACAAATTTATTAATACCATCTCAAGAGAGATATAAACTGGTGATACCAAATCATAAAACACTTAAGAGCAGTAACCAGTATCAAGACGAAATTTTAAAGAGAAGAGTTGGTAATTATAATAACAACAAATTTGGTAAGTGGCCAACTTCAACTAAACCTCCATCCTCCATCAAATAGCTACTTCAAACAAACATCTTGTGCACATAAAATAATATAAGAATAAAGGACTATAAACTGATACTTCAATTGAACATTTAAATTTTAAAATTAATTCATATGCTACTAATATTCATAAATTATAAAATTAGCCTTCATCTTTACATATTTTCACACAAGCCTATCACCCATACTTAGATTTAAGCATCACTCAAATAATGTGTTAGTATTACTATTTATTATCTTTGACTTACCGCCAGCAATCCTTGATTAATTCTTTTATTAGTTTATATAGTCATATATTTCATACACTACACGTGTTTCGGACATTATCGTCCATCGTCGGGTGATAACACTTAGTTAAAATATTCAACACAAAATACAAGTATACACATAACATTCACGCACAAGAAACACAATATTTTCTTTTAAACTCGCCACGATAAATTTGGTATTCTTCCATGCGGTTCATATAGTTTCCCTTTTTACAATTTTGTAGTATTTGCATGTTTATTTCCATGTTATCATATTTATGATAATTATTTATCAAGTGTTCCGCAAACTTGGATTTTTCAGGGTGTTTTAGCGCTTGAATGTGTTCTTTATATCGTGATTTAAACGAGCGTCCTGTCTGTCCTACGTAAAATTTATTACATGAGCTACAGTTCAATCTATATACACCAGTATTTGTGTATTTATCCTGATTATTGGTTATGTTCCTACTTAGTATTTGGTTCAGGTTGGAATTGGTTTTGTACGCTATTTTGTAATCCTGTTGTCTGAATATATTAGCTATTACGTTATTGAATTTGGGGTTGTGTTGTATTGTTACAAACCTGTTGTCCTTTTTTACTATATTCATAGTACTGTTTCTCTTTTGTTTCATTTTTTTGAGTATATTGTCTACTATTGTCGGTTTGTATCCATTTTGGTGTGCAATATGTTTTATTGTGTTTAGTTCCTCTATGTAATCGGATTCTTCCATAGTAATTGATATTAATCTGTTGACCATGTGGTTGTAGGCCGCCATTTCATGTGTAATCAGATGGTTGGATGTGGTGTGAATGGTCTGGTCTGTGTTTGTAGGTTTTCTAAAGATTTTGAATTTATGTTTCCCCTCTATTCTTGATATTGTCAGGTCCAGATAGTTTAACGCGTTATTTTGTTCAACTTCATGTGTAAATTTTATGTTTGGGTGTATTTTATTCATGTAAGTATTTAGTTCCTAGATCTGTCTGTTACTACCTCTGAACAACATTACTACATCATCAACATATCTGTAGTAATATATTATGCTGTCGCAGAATTTGCTTTGTTTATCCAGAATGAAGTTATTTTCAAAGTGGTTAAGGTATGTTTCAGCTAAGATTCCCGATAAGGGAGAGCCCATCGGGACTCCTTTAGTTTGGATATAATATTGTCCGTTGTGTTGAAAATAATTCTGTCTTGTAATTTCCTTAATGCAATTGATAGTATCTGTGATTTCCGGTTTGCTGAGTTTATTGTGTTTGCTTAAATTGTCTTGTATTATTTCTATTGTTTCATGGACTGGTATGTTAGTGTATGTGTTAAACGACGATGGACGATAATGTCCGAAACACATGTAGTGATTGAAATATATGACAATATAAACTAATAAAAGAATTAATCAAGGATTGCTGGCGGTAAGTCAAAGATAATAAATAGTTATTCAAGCATATCCGGTTACTCTAGACTATCATTATGATGTTAGTATTAAGTTATCCTTTAGGTTTTACCTAAAACAAGTGATTATCTAGTTTTGTTATTAGCTTTATATAACAAGGCATTTAATTAAAATACAATACCCGAGATTAAATAAATGTTTTAAACTTAAGATATTTGCATTATGATATAATATCAGAATCATATTAATAAATACAGTCATATTTTTATTTCACCCATTTCTTTAATTTATTATCTCGTATGTTGGTTTCTTATTAAAAATTCTGTATATTCAATTGTTTTATGAATATTTTAGGAAAATTAGTATTATAATATTTTTTGTCAAATGAAATGAAAAAGTTAAAGATTTGTTTTAAACAGATTGTGATTGTATATCTTTTCACAGTTCGTTAGTCAGGAGGATATTTTAGTTTAAAATTGAGATAAAACAGCTTAGCGTAATCAGTTAAAATATAAAAGTTTTTCTATATTTTAATTTTATATAGTTTGTAACAATATTAACGGTGTCCAAATAAAAGAGTAGAATACTATTTATATCGCTTAATCGTACCTTTGCGGTCATTTATGTATAAAAACTAAACACGACGTTTCGAAAATATAAATTAACTTTCGTTATCAAGAGTTAATTGAAGTTTCATAATAAGGAAAACAAGGATTCAAATAATCACTTTTTTGTGGTTCGGAATCTTGTTTCCTTATTGTGAATATCGCCACAATGCTCCTTGGATATTGAAACTTCATATTACAGTATAGTCTAAAGTAAACGGACAATCCTATCAGCCAAACCACTATAGAAATAAGCTCATTATGGCTTCCGTTAATAAAAATTATTCTACTTTAAAAATAAGACTGAAAGTTTGCAGCTTCATGATGTGATCGAGGACTTTATTATTTAAAGAGGGGGCAAATGGTTGTTTACCTTGACAAAACAGTCAGGACAACTTTCTCTTGTCTAGAGTTGCTTGTCGTCCTTTTGCCTACATGTTTCATTTTATCTGATCACATTAGCTTTTTGACTGCTCAGGCCTAGTTTTAGTCTTGAGCTCTTTTCTTTCATAATTACGGTTAGTTTATTTGAATGTCTTCAACTAGAGCTTTTGATACAAGTAAAAAATTAAGATTTTTCACGACTAACACATACACCAATATATGTGTACAACAAGTTAAGATGAGTTATGTATTCAATACTATTTCGATCTACTGCCAAATGAAGTTCTCTTTAAAGAACCAAATTACAATGTCGGGTGTACAATTTGACAAAATTGTATAAATTTTAAAACCATTTTATGAAATAGTTGTAATTAGGTGTATTGTCAATTGTTCCCAAAATGTGAGTTATAAAAAAAGAATATCTGAATATATTTAATGTTATGTTCGACCATTATAAGTATCCTAATCATTTTTACTTCGTTGACAGCTGTTTCGCAAATAATCGTTTTTTGTATACGTTATCCGAAGCTATAATATATATCTGTATATATGACGCAATTTTGTATTTTTAATTAAACTAAGAATTATCAGTTTGCGTAGGCTATAGTTTTACAGTGTTTAGGACACACAAGCGTAACAACTAATAAGAAGTACATGTGTACAATGTGTCCCACTAAGAAGTACATGCAATTACTTATTCCTCAACCAATTCTTTTGAAACTTTACATACTTTTTATTAAAGTTACAGTAAAGTTGTGTGAAAATTTCAACATACTGTTATTTATAGAAACAAAATGGCGGAATCACAAAAAAACAACTTCTATGCCTCTATACTTTTACGCCATTTACTCTTATAGGTTCGATTCAAATTAAACAACAATAACATTAAAACAGGAACTTATAATATATTTCTTTGTGTACAATTTTATTGTCATTTGTAGTTGCAAAATAATTTCTGTATTGAGTAAAAAGTAAAGTGTTGTGCGCGGGCCATTGTTTTTATTAAAGTAGCAGAAACAATTTTAACAATTTCAGATTGCCTTTCCAGGTGTTAAACCATCAACTACTTACTCAATAATTAAGTGGAACTATTTCTTTTTGGAAACGGGAAGAGTAGTGAAAAAATACACTCGATCTCCTTATAAGGGAAGAGAAGAACTGATATGCGCTTCATTTCTCCGTTCTCCAGGTAAACCAAAATTTCTTAGAAACTGGAACTCGCAAATCTTCAGTGCGGAGTGTCGTAGAGAAAATCTAAATTACATTTTACAAATGCCACCTATTCCGTTAACTAGGTGTCAATATAAATCAACTATTTATAATAATTATTATAAATATGAAGCCACATAATCTAGTTGAAAATGATCGGAACCGAAGCGTGGAGTTCTTTTCCAGCATCATTACGTTTCATGAGACTGATCCTGATTGGCATTACCCCCCCCCCCCAACAAGTCAACTTTCTACCGCAATGGTGTTGTAAATAGAGATAAATATAAATATTACAACATCAATAACCCTTTCGTTTTTAATCAGAAACTTCTTAAATCAAAATAAGTTACTGTCTGGGCGCCTGCGACTGCTAATGGCGTGCTATCTTATTACATTTCAGACAGCACTATGACTGAAAAGAGGTACGGTACGCACAAGTTTTAAGTCAACATTTTACGGTTCTGAAAATGGTTCAAGCTATTGATGATGCTTCGCCCCCACAATGGAAATTCAGTCAAACAAATACAAAATAACAATCTTCCTGGACGTTGTATTATTAGTGACAATCAGTTCCTAGATTGGCCACCACGGTCTCCTGACTTAACTGTAGGTGACTTTTTCTTATGGGACTATTTAAGAGTACACACATAGTTTCAACAACGATGAGGATTTAAAGAGCTTTATCGAAGAGGATCTCAAAGAATTACTTTACTTGAACATATGATTCATTTGTTAGGCGTTGTTATCAGTGTGTCGATGTGGATGGGATTTCACTAATAAATTTAAAACAAATAATTCGTTTTGTGTTCGTATAAAATATAATTGTGTTCGTATAAAATTAGGTTTGTAGTAATACAAGTTTTTCTGCAAACGTAATAAAAGCGATAGCCTACTTTATTTCAACGGCTCTTTTTTAGGTTGCCAACATTTTGTTTTTATAAACACCAGTATGTTGAAATTATCGCATAATATTTTAGGTAACTTTATAAAAATTAAATACGGATTCAAAAGAATTGGTTAAGGAAAAGAAATTGATATGAGATCAAAAGCTTGTACCATTCTTTTCTTATTAACGACGTTCATGAATAAACAATATATCTTCAAAACTTACAAAGTACACTTCATCAAATATAGCCAAATATAATTAAGTTAATTTAAATAATAAATATGTTTCATGTATGTTAATAAGGTTATGTTAATAATTTATTGATCACTTAAAATTGAGAAATAGAGTTAAGTTGAGTACAAAGGGTGTTAAACAGACCTTACCTTGAACAAGTAAGTTTTGTAAAATTTATTAATATATAACAAACGTTTAATCACAATTGTGAATGCAACAATGAAACAGATTTATTCATTCAGTAAAAATTAAATAGAGGGTGTTTCGAAACTCTTGTCGGATACTTTAGGGGATTGTTCCTGGATTTGAAGTAAACAGATAACTAACATTAATTTGTTTGAAACAAGCTTAGTTGTCTGTTGTCCCCCATTTTGTGTTTTGTACAAAAAACATTATTTTTAGAAACAAATTAGATATTAAATTCGGTATACAAATTTTTAAAGTGAACATTAATCAAAGTTCACTTTTAACAGTTTTTGAGATATTCAACGTGAAATAATTTAAACTATCGCCATTATGAAAAAATAGAAATCAAGTAAATCATTGTAAGATACAATACAAACTATAAAGCGAATGGTACAATGAGCAACTTAAAATAAAAATGAGCAACAATAAAACATGGTAAATTATACAATGGATGTTATTATTATTAATATTATAAAACATCATAATTTATAAAATATTTCATTTCGGTTTTAGGATAATTTTGGCTATTGTTGACAATTGCTAAGAAACTATGTTTCCACTTTTTTAAATAATTTATCGTTTATATTTTGAGCTACATAAAAATAAAAATTAAAAAATTTGGATACATATTTGTTATCACCATTCCGTCTATAGATTATTACTAAATATATTATTAATATGACTTACCGTCAACAATAGTCAATATTCTTTTCTTGTTAATACCGTACTACGGCCGTTTCGGCTATTCCGCCATTAACGAGTGTTTGCTGGGTAGTTCCCGTTGCCATTATTTAAAAATACACAAATACACACACACAACACATAACAGAAAAAAAAATTGAAATTATGTTTTTTTAATGAAATTAAATGATTTCAAATGAGCGATTATTTAAAAAAGCTTAAAAATTGTAATAAAATAAACTTAATGGCAATCGTATAACAAGAAATTTGAACAAACTGAATCTAGCTTTAAAAAATGGCATCTTTCTCTTTTCCTTGTTTGATATTATTACCTATAATCAAAACTTATTACCATTTAGTAATTATGAAGTATGTTGTGTTTATAAAGCCTAGGTTTAGAAAATTCATAACATTTTGATATTGAGAGAACTTTAAAATTGAAAATAAATAATAAAAAAATTGATTAATAAAATTTTAAACGAAACAAAAATTAATTTTACTATATTCAAGGAGTATATGATACTATAATTCCCTTTTACTTATTTTGTCAAGTTGTCGTGATGTTAGTAGGTGAATTTCGTTGCATTAATTAGGGAAAAGAAAAACTTGAAAACTTACCAATGGCACATATTTGTTTAAAACTTTTTATAAAGTTTGCAAAGAACACTTTAAAGTCTTAGAACTTTGTTATAAAGAGAGATATGAAAACTACAAAGAAACTTTTTGCATTTCATGAAGTCGTAATCTCCTAAGAATTAAGGCTAAATTGGATAGGAATCGAAACGGATCCTCAGACAAACATGTAACCACTAGAATTTTTGATTTAATAAATTTTAAAAAAACAAATAATACCAACAATAATTTGTAAAAATCAGTAATCAAAATGTACAGTAAATAAATTTCCATAAAGTCCAATATCCGTGAATATAATTTAATTTCACCGTTTTGATGGAAACAAAGATTTGTTTTGATATTTATAAACTGACGTGTAATATCTGTAACGCAGCTGATGTAGATCGAACAGGCCGTGGGTTAGACTCTCCTAACGCAAGTAGTGTCAGATATTTATTTTAATGGTAATTGTAAGATTCTCCTTTTCAAAGCCAAAAATAGGAAATTAAATGCATTGGAAATTTTATAAATTAAACGAAGATTATTTTTTAAAGAAACTAGTTTAATTTCGTATGCATTTGTCACAAATTTCCTTCAACCTTTCTCTAGATCCTACGACCCTCCCAAATCCCGTCATAAATTATACTTGAAATTTATTTTTATTATAAGTAATTGTTCTAATTATATATATAAATCGTTTATATTTTAATAGCTTTCCTTAGTGTTAAACTACCTCGTAAATGCTGTAACTTGTAAAACCATGCTAGGTAAGACTCAATAAATTGTAGAATTTTACAAAATATTGTGTTTGTGGCTTATTTAACATGAAGCTTTACCAATTTACTTCGGTCGTACTAAATCGTATAAACAGGGACAATATTTAAAAGGCTGATTAATTATAGATGATCATGAAATTGTTGCTAGAACTGAGAGCATTGGTGGTAGACATGGTATATCTGGATTTATAGGAAGGAAACTTGGCCTAATAATAAACGTAAAGGAGACCAAGTATATGCGTGTTATAAGAGAAGGTATCCATGGAACAATCTGAAGCTTAGGCCGTACAAATTAAAACGATTCCACCTATCTTGAATCAGTGAACTGTCAAATCAATGTATGTCAGAAAGTAGCACGAAGAATTGTGGCCGTTATAAATGTTACTTTGGAATATAACACAAATTTTGAGGAATTATTAGTAACATATAAATAAATAAAGTATGACTGTCAAAAAGCTATGTCCTGCCCTGACATACGGAGCTTAAGTATGGTTGATGTCACGTACCATATATTTGAGTAAAATATTTTAAAGAGATTGTACAGTCAAATTAGAAGGGAAAATCTAGAAGAAGCTTAATTAGAAGGGCAAATGTACAGAGCTTTGTACGGCAATATATGTAAAGTTAGGGTAACTTTATAGGGTGGGTCATGTTACACGACTGTGAGATCCTAAAGAAGGTGATGGAAAAGCTGCTTCATGGGAAGAAGAGCATTGACAGACCAAGGACAAGATAGTTGAATCGGGTGATTTTTGATGCGAGGAATGTTCTAGGAAGTCGAACAAGTTTCACAAGACAGGATTAACTGGCGGTGGTTGTTACACTACGGATGTATGTATGAATGATTCGCCTGCCCAATGATTTACTACAAATACCTACTCTTCCTCATTCCACACTCCATTAATGCTGACAAAATCTGAATTTGAGTACTGTTTTCTTCAAGATAAAAATAAGATTAATTAAAATAAATATGTTTCCTAAAACATACATTTACTAACTTAGGATATCTGTCTTTCATGTACTACGGCCAAGTATTTTGTAATATATGTATTTTTTGAATCCTATAAATAGTACATCATGTAGTGATATGAAAGAATTCTTACTTTTATATATATATGTGTTGTATTCTGTGAGATAATCAATGATAATACTAATAGGAATGACAATGATTTGTAGTAAAGATGCAAAAGAGGACTATAATCTATGACTACACTAAGTCGGTGTAGCATCGCCAGCGTTACTTGAGATTGCCAGACAAGTAACCACTATTAATAAGCCTCTGATGAGAATTTTATTGTACCTAACTTGTTAATATCAAAAACTCATGTTATTTTGATAAATAGCCAGAAATTTACATTAAATACATTTATATTAAAGAACAAATATTATATTTATTGTGCGAGGTGAGTGTTTAATTTGACAATCTTGATGATCCAATCTACTTCCAATCCAATTTAGTGTAATCACTAGGTTGATTAGTTATTGAAACTAAAAAATGCTCTTTATTAGAATAATTTATGCTTTTGTTTTTATAATAAATTTAATAAGTGTTGTGTTTTTTAAACTTTGATGTTATGAAATATTAAATATTTTTCAACAGTCTTCACATTTCACGTTTGCTTTTCTCAAACTACAAAATTCTGGTGCTAACTTTACTTCAACAAACAAATGTTAACAATTGTCTACTTCCGTGTGTAAAATTATCAAACTGTAAAAAGTGAAGGTTGCCACTCCATACTCAATGATATAGAGTTGGATTAAATTTCATCATGCAATATATGGACAAACTAATTTTTTTTCGTTTTTCACAAATTATTTTTGTGTGTAATATTAAAAAAAACAATTTGTTATACCGGTAGTTTATACTTAATTATAAAAGAGAATAAAGTGAAATCTTCTTGATCGTATTTTTTCTTAAATGTCTACAATTTATTTAAAATAATAATAATCAATATAATAACCAATATTAAAATAATCAATTTTATTTAACGTTTTAAATTCAAGTGTTTTAATTCATGGACAAGTGTAATTGTTTTCTTTTGATATGTAAATTTAAAATTAATATTTAACATATTTTCGTTCGTGTTTTTATTATAATATTGAAATTAATTATCCGATAGAAATAGTCCTTCATAAGATTTAAAACATTCCAAAACATATTTTAATGGAATGTTTAATCCTAATTTACGTTTGTTGCCATAACAACCAAACACTATTGACTAGACCCAGGATGTATACTCATGTAAAATTAATTTGTTATGAGCTAATATACCTTTTTAGGTTATATACCTTTAGTACCTTTAATATACCTTTAGTTACTTAGATGAAACTCCATGTCTAAACTTATCATATCAGCAACATGGATCAGTACATGGATGATATTACAAATAAAAGGAAACTTATGCTTATTGACATTAGTCAATAATAATTAATTATAGTCAAGGTTTCGTTCACAATTTTTATTTTCAGCTTTGTTTTTATAATGTCATATTTTTGCTTCATGTATTTTTATAACTTAAAGTAATTCTACAACTAAAATGAACATTAAAAAAAAACCCCATTACTATTTACTTTGATAGATAATAGAATTAACTTTTATTAAGCTAGGTAATTATGAAGTTTTAATTTCCATCTACAATAAATCTTAATAAACCTCCCTTGATTTGCCAGTACAGATAGCATTCGTTGGCATCCGAAGTGGCCTCCCTAGTTCTATTCTAATTATCTATGTTTCTGTTAGAATTAGGTTATACATTTTTTATATTGCTCAAATATTCAATTTTTTCAAAACATATTTATTTATTTACCGAACTCATAATATTTATGTACTGTAAGAAGATAAATTTACATTTGGTTCGGAATATTTCTATTTGTAAATTATTATATTACCGATATAAAATAATCTACAGCACAGCATAAACATCTTATACCACAAACAAAAAATACTTTCTTTCCTGAGTTAAACTTAATAATTTCATTTTTTTTTTAAACACTTGAAGACTATTCGTTTCCCGAACTTTTTATTTTATGTCATACGATTGGTTTAAAGTCCAAGATAAAAACATCTCTTAGAAGATTTCATTATCATTACTTTAATGCAACTTGTTATTTATTTCAATATTAAAACCAACAGTAGCCTAAGTAACCTATACAAAGAATGCGAGGCATCTTCAAAGTTTTAGCTGATAAAAACACTAAAAACACATTCGCACTAGGTCCGTACTCGTTCCACTGTGTGTTTTCAGTAATTCTTGAATTCTTATATTTTAGTTTTCCCTTTTTACATGTAAAATATGTTGAAATATGAAAATAAATTGATACAATTTTAAAATGTATTCTTAGTGATATGCAGTTGACAATTAAAGCAATTTAAAATAATCAATAATTAACAAGTTTAAAACATGCTACAATATGAAATAATTATAGAAATAGAGTGTGTCCCTATTGAAAAAATTAGACACCGGTATTAAAAATATGTTTACAATCAATATATTTATTATTGTAATTTAATTAATAATAATAGTTCATTGAATAATATTCCTCACTTCTTTTATTTATTAATATATTATATTCAGTAAATTGTTCTTGAAAACCCAATATGACTACTGCCTAATGCGCTCTCGATGCATGACAGTATTCATAAACCAAGAATAAATCGTAAATAATACCACAAGTACTGTACACTTGAAGAAAACGCCACTTATATAGACAATTAATTCAAATTAAATTTTGTATGGGTGAATTACTAGTTGCATCCTTATTGTGATTTGCCAATCGTTGGGATTACAGTGATAGTAAATATTGGGTTTTAACCATCGATATATATAAACACCGAATGCTGACCGCCTTAATATAAAAAAATGATCCTGTACCCCCACCACTGGGTTGGACGGGTAAAGGGTCGCTGTTTACAGTTTACTCTAATTCACGTTGATGCACAAATTTACAAGTTATATTATAGTTATCAAGTTTTACAGCAAATTTCAGAGAACAAAACAATACAGATTTTATGTTAATAACAATATATTTTATATTTTTTGAAACTTTAAATGGTTTTAATGTTTGTAAATAAAAACATCAAAAATGTTATGAGTATAAATGTTTCTAATATTTTGACCAGGTAAGCACTTCCCTTGAGAATATCTTAAATGCAAATCAAAATTTGTTTTTCATTGAATTCTTTTTATATGGGAGTTAGTTATGCTTTGTTCATCTAATTACATTTAATACTTTGGAGCAGCACTGCATACTTAGAGGTAGCTCCAGCGGCTATGCCATGGAACAGTACGCTAATAATTTTAAGTGGGCGCCATTTTGAAAACAAAAATAACATTGTACTTATATGAAACGGCTTTGTTAGAAACAATCTTATCATTAAATTTTATAACAATAAGTACACATATGTTTCCGTAAATGCGAAACTAACAAACTAACATTCAGAAAAAATGACAAGTGATTAAATTAAAAGATTACTTCGCTTTAATTGTGAAAAGTGATATTAAAAAAAACATTGAATAATATGATCTCTATTATTGCTTATAATAAATTAATAAAATTTACATGAAATATGGCAATGTAGGAACAGTGTCAAGTGAAGATAATAAAATAATACATTGAATATTAGCCAATGGTAAATATATTATTATATTTCTAACAAAAATGATTTAAAATTGGCATATTCCAGTGTAACAAAGCTAAACTAATTTGTTTCAAACATAATAATCTAATTATCAATTGTTTCCTTATTTAATAATATAATTTGTATTAGCAAACAAATGTGTTTATAATACTTTAGAGTAAGTAAATTATCTAAACCCATCAATTTTTTTTCTATTCACAAAATCATAAAATTATGTTTCTGATACATGTTTACTGTCGATTATACAAGTTGACGATAAATTGCAATATTTATTTTACGTCTGATATTCTGTTATATTACCAAATGAAATAAAACACAATTTTACACAACAAACACTTTATCGTAACAAGACGACGTTTCAGTGATAAGTCGTCATCTTCAGTTGTTAAATATACACAAACCTACTCAAGAGTGAAATGCAGAGAAGAGGCTACTTCTCCAAGCAGATAGCACCAGTGAAACAATGTTACCGTCAATTGTCTTCACAATTATAAGTAATGACATATAATCAGAAGAATAACATAAAGTAATAATAACATGTTTTATATTATTTTGTATTTTAGTGTCAAAAAGTTTAGTTTGTATATAACAACTGAAGATGATATAAATTAGTCATCGAAACGTCGTGTTGTTTTACAAATAAAGTGATTGTTGTGAGTTTTCTTTCATTTGGTGATTGAAAATTCCATTGGTATTGCTCATTCAAGTGAATTTTGTAGTGTATTTAAAGTGATTAATATTAAAAAATATATGTATTTTCCTCGCATTATTTAATTTAAATTTGCTTACATTATTATGAATTATTTTAAAAAGTAAACAAACCTTTTAACATTTTTTAATTATTTATGTATATGTTATTAACAATTAGTTTTTCATGCATTGTCTTTATATTTCTATAATGTAATTTTTAAATAGTTTACATACTTTGACTGCTATCTTCCTGCCTTTGTTATTAATGGAGATGGCAACGTGTTAGACTTACAGTGCATAAAACTCATAAACCACATACACAAACATAATATTCGATAGCGCATAACTTTTTATGATAATGTATTATTTCCATGAGGCGTGTTATATTATTCAAACAGATTCACAATAATAACCTTGTTCTATTTAATATCTGTTGTCCTGGAGGGTTCTGCTTTTATTCCAGGGAGAATTTCGCATGGCTGCATTTAAAATCAATCGACTGTTCACAATATCGACAAAAAAATAAATACCATTTGTATATCTACTCATATAGTAAGGTATTCATATTTTATTAACATTGTAAATAAATGTAATCAAAATACATTAATTTAACAAGAAATATAACAAATGGAACAGAACTTTCCACAAAACTTCTATACTATATTATTATGTAAATATGATTTTTTAGTGCATGCTCTTCGACAGTATTTATAGGAAGCAATCAGTTAATAAAATTGTTATAGGGTAAATTATTGTTATCGAACAACAACTTTTTGAAATTAATAGAATTCCTAACGATAAATTTTTAAGTCTTATTATAAACAACTAGGTGAATGTTCTGTTATTTACTTTTGCAAGAAACGTGAAATGCCCTGAAGATATAATCTTCTCAACCTTGGCAAATCTCGATTCCAACTTCTACTTATGACGAACGTTTAAACAGAAACCACAGTAATAAAGCTGTTCTATTTACAGTTAGACAACCAAATAATTCTCATCTTTGGAGTACTGAGACAAGTTTGCTGTTCGTTCAACCAGTTAGAAAGAAATAACTTGATCTGGAATTATATTAGATGTATATTTTATTTAAGTTAACTAGGAGTAAATATGGGTAAAAAACTAAATTGTTTTAACATTTTAACAGCATATTGAAATCACCTTAATATATACAAAAAAGTAAAATTAATAATGATAAATAATAACTAGATATCAATAAAATAACATTACTTACTTGAAATTTAGCTTAATTTACAAAATGATTTTTTTTACTGAAATATATTAAGATTATTTTTTTTACAATCTAAATAAGTGTTTATTATTATTAAAGGACATAATTATTCAAGATTTTAAATTTGATTCAAAAGGAGTGTATTTTGATTTATTTTCACAATTGTTAAACGGTCATAGAATGAAGATTCATTTCAGTCTTTTGGGCTACAAACTTTTAACACTTCAGATATATTATAGTAAAACTTATAAAATCTTATTTGATAGTATAAAATAGTTTGTGCTTTTACAAAGGATAACATTAAACGGAATGGCTGGATAAATTAAAATTCACAACTTGATAATTTTAGAATTATTAATCTTACCGATATTTTTTAAAACTCGAAAAGCATAAAATATTTTTTATAAATTTTAGTTGCTTTGTCTCAAGTGAATACACAAAGGCAAATCAGTTGTGGTTATTATTTATGATTCTTCTCCAGAAAAAAAAAATACTTAGAAAAACACAACTATAAGAGTGACGAGATTAACAATTTTCTTAATTTATTCATATTTAGAAATGTTTTCAATGGTCCCTAATAATAATAATAGAGTAATATCTTTACATGCATATTTGCAGAAAAAGTTTTCAGGCACAAACAAAGAATGTGCACTGTTTTAAATCAGTGGACTCAATAAACATGGTATTTTAATTAAAGGAAACTTTTCTGTTTATACAAAACCAAAACTAGAGTAAATAGTTTGTACGAGAGTTAGCTCAGGCTTGATGTGTTCAAATACTTCTGCAATCAGTACGAGGGAAACAGTGGATGTAAACATATGAACATAGCAGAGGACGTTCTGTATATAAGTGATTATTTTCGAAATAATTTTATCCCCGCTTACTTGTTATTATCTCAAGTAATTATATTATAGGCCTACATTCCATACAACTGATATTCTCAGATTTTGGTAAATATTTGTTAGTTACTTTAATATATCAAGTTATGTTTAAGCTATGACGAGATATTACTGTTAAGTAATTCAATAAAACAAATTAATTTCTAACATTAATGAATTAAATATATTAATAATTGTAATAATGCAGTATTTTGCTTTTGAATGCAAAAAGTTAGAATTTTACATTTACAGAAATAATAAACTTATTATGCATAACATACGAAGTGAATCAAGAGACCGAAATCAGCAAAAGAGTTAAAACGTGTGTGTGTGTGTGTGTGTGTGTGTGTGTGTGTGTGTGTGTGTGTGTGTGTGTGTGTTTGAGAGAAAGAGTATTAATTTACTTACAGACGTACAAATTACATTCTCAAAATAATCTAAATACATTTGAAATATGTAATCCTATGCTCAGCGAGCGAGAGAAGCCAGTTTGTTTAGACAATACTTCCACTTGAGAATATGAAGTTATATGACGGGATGTATTAATTTGGAAATTTGGAAGGTGTTTAAGTCACGTCACTTCTACGTGCCCGCTGACTATTTTTAACTGAGTTTAAGGGAGAGAGAGAAAGATAGACAAGGATGTTCACTATCTTTGTTTTTTTATTTAATAAAATACTTATATTTCTAGGTGAATATTTAATATTTTTTCAAATTTTTGCTAATCAATTTGAGGCCGCACTAATTTTTTTAGAAGAGAATAATAATTTTCGATTTTACTGACCAGTTGTTTGGAATGAAACTATGAGTTTACAGAATTCACAAAAGTGTTCGAAAAGGAATTGTTTATAAAAATATATATTGTTAGTAAAAAGTGCTCGGAAAATGTCCGCACCATTGTTACTTTATACAACTGTTTATAGATCTGCTGTTTTTCTTTGTTACATATTTTCTTTAACAGATTTAAGATTATAACTCATCTCCTGTTTTAAACAGGTGGCATAAAACATGATATTAGTTCCCAATTTTTTATAAATCAAGTTTTTCAATTAGTTGAATTGTAAATACTGAAATTATTAATTAATTTTTTTAGCAATGTAATGAACTTTCTTTTAGATTTAGGAATAGTTGTTCTGCTCCTAAATAAAAAGATTTAATTTAGATTTGGATCCGGCTTACAATCAGAAATTGAATGAAACACAATTGGATAATAATTTCCGGAGTTTATAGAACATATATTTTTTTAAACAAACTTTTTAGAACCATTTTTGCAGTTGTAAAAACGAATTAGAAATAGTTGTTTACTTACCTTACTTTTATTTTATGTCAATCAAATTTCAGTTCAGTGTTGCCTGACACTAAACGTATGATTTAATATTTTAGGTTATTATTTGATTTACTGTAAAATTGGGGTTAATAACAAATTATCGTAAGCAAAACGGTTGTAATTTATGTGTCTGGAGAGTTATTGTTCAGAGAACCTATAGAGCAAGTAGTAAAACGTTCGTCATACAATGTAAAAATTAATGTAATAATAATATATTTGAAAAGTTGAGAGTTATTAAACAGAAATAGATAACGTGTGACTTCTATTATAGTCGAGTTGTTAATATAGCTCCTGTTTACTGTGGCTGTGTTAATAAACCATCAATCTAAATAGAGACGAGTTGAATGCTAATCTTGACAAGTCTCCACGAAATTGTTAACTCTCAACAACGCCCATGCAATAATGAATGTAGCCCTGCTATAATAGTAATTGGCAAGGACCAAATATTGTTTAAAATGTTTTATTAATTATAGCGTTTGAGAATCTATCTTCTATTTTTCAGACCGAGGAAAGTAACATGTAATAATAATTATTAATAGACAAATATTTCATTATTAGTCCGCAATATTGGTTCCCAAGCAACGAAATTTTGATTATATAAAATTGTTTATAATTTTTGGGACAAGATTGACTTTCTTTCTTGTTTTGTTTCTTAAAAATAATGTACTGTAATCAATATGACTGTAATCAGACTTTTCAAAATACAGCTATTTTATATAGCACAAAAAGGTTTAAGGCAATTGGTTATTAAACAATACAATCCAAATATTCCTAATATTACAACCAGTGTAAACACTTTTTTCAATAGTTTCATGACAAGCAAATATATTGACAAACACAAACAGATAAAATACACCATTTTTGAAGAGACTGATTAATCTTTGAGAAATTAAATATGTAGAATTTTATTTTACATTTAGAGCTATCATTTTTAAATTGTAAAAGATATTGAATAATTTTGAGAAACAGAACCCTTAAAAAGGTTAATTTCGAAAAAAATTTTCATAATTTTTTATATACGAAATTAGTTGAGTATAATTAATTACAAATCAACAAAATTCGTACAGTATTAAAAAAAGTTTGACCGTGTGTATTAACTGCAAAACTAGTTAGGAATCATCTGCAAAGATGAATAGTAATAAAAGGAGACATCTCATTTGGAAATTTTTATTTAAAAAACTTAATATCGACTCTTTAACTCATCACAAAACAAAAAATATCATTATAGGAAACAATCCATAACTAAACAAGTACTAAAAATCAATTTTTACTGCTGACCAATTTTTTTCTTGAAACCCAATGAAATTTAATTCATTTAATGTCCTGTGTTTGATTATGACTTGGATTTTTTAATGGTTAATTAGAATAATCTTGTACTTGATACATCTACTATTTTAAATTGTTTGTGAAAGTTTGCTAAAATATATGAGGAATTTAAATGATACTTATACATTAGCATATTACAAACACATTGTGTTGTATTATTTACAATTTGATATTCAGTGTTCATAGTATTTTACAGCATAAATATCCAATATACATAAAGTGTAGAAGGAAAATACAATAAAATGCTAAGTAATCTGAAGAAGAAAACGTCGCCTCACAATTGCATTGTAAAAAGGAATACAATACTAGAAAGCTATCGGTTTTACAAGTTCATTTGTTCTTAGTTCACAACTTGTTGCACACTGTTTTATTCTTGTAGAAAAAGAAAGATTTAATAAGTAATAGTGCAATAGGTTACTTATAATAAGGGTTTAATAACTTATAAATAGGCTGTTAAAAATTTAATTTTTTGAATTTTTTTTCCATTTTGAACTCCTACAAACCTCCTAAAAACGAGCATTAAGTCTCTCAAGGAATTTTCAAAAAAACTTTGAAATGACTTCAGTTGAACTTCCCCGAATTGATGTAGATAACATAAATAAATATTTTGAATCATATTTATAAGACAATTAAGATTCGAAAACTGTAGTTGAATTTTTTAAATAATTTCTTATATTTTCTCCATATACATTTTAATAAAATGTGAATGTTTATATTTGTATAGTTATTACTACAGTAAACTACAGCAATATTTATACTTGTATAAAGATGGAGTTATTGAAACATGGATGATTTCTTATCTCATCTATATGGTTTCGTTTCTTCCTGCCCTACTCACTTTGCCGCCATTCTCTAGCTTTTACAATGTAAAATCAAATAAATCATTTTTATATAATATTTAGTTAAATACAGTTTTTTAAGATGTAACAAATAACGAATTCCTGTACGTGGTACAATTTCTTTTATTTTTATAAAGCGTGTTATGTTATTAAAACGATTTCACAACAATATTTTGATATCTGGAATCCTGTAAGTAATTTTTTACCTTAACGACAATTTCGCATGACTGCATTTGAGTAAAATGACTGTTCACACAATATCGACAAATTATGAAATGCTATTAGTGAATATCTACCTATGTAAAATATGTGCGTGTTTTATAAACAATAGAAAAGAGCTGTAATCAAGCGCTGACTTTTAACCAGAAAATTAAATAAAGCGTGTAGAAACTTTACGTACAAACGACATATTAAACAATCACGACAATATACGCTAGTTAAAGTTAAAAGAAATGCCAACGAATTATATTAAATTAGAGTTTTAATGTTATTTGTTTAGTGCAATGTTTATTAGCCAAATATTACCAAATTGTTAAAGGTAAGGAATTGCTACATTAAAAATTGCAAGAGAAAAAACTATGCAACGACAAATTTAGATTAGGTTAGGTATGTAAAAATCAATTGCCGTGCGTTAGTCTCGCAAAATCTCGAAACGGCTTGACCGATTTAAATGTTTCATTTTTTGTTTTGTTCGTCTTAATTGGGGGGGGGGGGGGTGGTTTTGGTAAAAGGTTTTTGCAAAATTCTCTAAGGGCTTCGCCCTACACGACTTTAAAGTTTTAATGTTAATCTTATATAGGTTGATTTGTTTTGATTTTATCAGATGGCTATTGCTCTTTAGTTATCAGCTGGTATAGCAGAACACATTTTGTAAACATATCAGTTATTTAATAAAACAATAACAAATAGATGTAGATGAAAGACAAAAACACAAATTGTTCGTATTAGATGACAAATATACTGCAAGAAAGTTAAACAACAGTAATAACATAGTTATCAGTACAAAGAGGTTTATATTTTACACTCCAAAGTTTATGGTGTGAAATTCTAGTCTGCAATGTTTAGGAAAGAGATATAATATTTGCACTTGTAATGGTAACTAATAATATACAGACGACACTTCTTATAAAATATTTTAAAGCTTAAATTTATTAAAAAAAAGAACGGCGATTTTATAATCTTGTATTATATATACCTTTTAATGAAACAAACCCCTGATGAAATTATATAATAAAACAGAATGATAATGAAAACATTCTTGACCTAGTTCTTATTGTAATTATGTATTTTATCCTTTGTTGTAAACCTCCTTAAAATTGCCTTAAGGAACTTTAACCTACTCCTTTTTTCTATATTGATATTTATGCTTTTTAATAACGTTTTAAAAGACTTCATTCAATGTTTTTTATTGTAATTGTAATTTAAGTAATTATTTTGTATGAGGAATACTTAAAAATTGTTTTTTTATAATAATAAATTTATGTGAATGTAAATAATACAGAATGCAAGACCAGTACTTTATACATTCACCGAAGACAAACAAAAACTAAGTTAGATTTTTCCAATACAAGTATCTATCTTTTATTTCGAGACAATAAAAAACACAAATTTAAATATGATTAAGTGATTAACATTAGATAAAATAACCAATCGTTTATAAGATAGTGGCTCTTAAGAGTCGTTTTAAATATAGAATTTTCTGCCTTTGAATAAAAAATAATTACATAATAAATTTAATAAATGTAAATTATTAAACAATTTTGACGGTTAGGATTCTGATTTCACAATAAAATTTATAATTTTATAAATTCTGTAACCATTAAAAAAAATTTAATGTCATTTTACTATTAAAATGTTTTTTTATTAAAAGTTCAGTTTTAATTTTAGGGCTGACCTATTATCTATTATAGCGATAACTTTGAGAAACCAACATCTTCTAAATTGTTGCATATTTTAAATAATTACGAATAGTAAAGTTTTCTAAAATGTGATGATGTATGGAATCATCTAATAAAACAAACATATACGTTTGCATTTGAACATTTTTGTGTTTTTTCCTGTGAAACTCCGTTTTGGGGAAGAGAAATTATTTTATATACCAAAAGTACTTCCAGCTGCCTAATGGGTGTATTCCAATTTTTGTTTCTTAGCTCTTATTTGTTCAAAAGTAATCAAGTAATTTTTATACTTTTCTAATAATCGTAATGCATAATAATGTGTATTAAAAAGTTGATCAGAAGGACGCCATGATATATACAACGCACAATATCACATAATATATATATAAATATATATATATATATAAATATATATATATATATATATATATATATAGTAAATAAGTCACCATATTTATGTATATTACTACAAATGTAGAAAATTTTGTGCATTACATATCGTTTAAACCGACTGACAATTCTGATTCCTTAAAACGTTGGAGACTGAATACACAACTTGAGCGTGTAGGGATTGGAAACGTAAGAAGGAGAAGATGTACAACAATGTAAGGAATTCATTTAAATTCGTTCAATGCAAGTAGTTTTACCTTTGATATTTTTTTGATTTCATCTTCAGTGTGTTTATCGCCAATATAAGTCAATTAGCACACACGTACCGCCAATACCTCAAAACGTAAAGCGAGTTGCAGGTGAAGATGTATGTTTGCATAATTTACGTGTTCCGAATGACCAAAGAGCCGCAATCCCCACTTGACCGAACACAATCAATTTAGAGTCATCTATTATCCAGCATCGAAGTGAGTGCATGCGTTGTAAATATTTTAACTTATCAACTGGGAATGCCAATTGTGGATTTCAATTCTCTGCTAGGTGTATATGGAAAATGAAAGCAATATTCAACCATGGCAATAAATATAAAAATCTATATGTATTGAATGTTTATAGCCTCGTTATATATACTCGTGTGGTGTCAAAAATAAACAAATATAAAGTTCCTCACAATGTTGTCAGGTTATCTAATAAAAGTCATGAAAATTTAACCTTAAATTTGTTATCCAGGGAATTCTGATCAATAGTTTCAAAATGGAAACATACAAAATCTCCAAAATAACATTTATATGTTAGCTTTGATATACTGTTTTGATTTAATAATCTGAAAGAACAACATCACATACGGTTTTAAGGATAAATATACAAATTTTAATTTTGGGAAAATTAAATAAACATTACCCCTTATATTGGGGTACCGCTTTTGTCTAACATAAATACAGAATTATTCAAAACGTTTTTTAATATTAAGGAACAAATTAGTTGAGATTATATAATTTGATTAATCTACTAATATTCATTATAGTTTTAAAATGAGGTTCTTTCAAATGTCGCGAAAAAACATAATAAGTGTTTTAATATGGATTTCTGAGATTATATTTTCAGGTTATAAATGAAAAAAAAAAAAAAAAAAAAAAAAAAAAACGATTTTTTTGTAGTTACAACCAAAATCTCTGGTCTGAAATGTCGTCAGATATTTTAAATTTGCATAATGGTTCCTATTAAAGTATAATTTTGAAAAAAAGTTTAAAAAATTAACAAATCTGAATAATATGGGAAGTGGTAACTTGTTTGACTTCCTTTGTAGAAAATAACCTATAAACATAATTGTAAACCAGTTCATTAAAAAACCAGGTTTACGGGTTTAAAAAATATACCCACAATCCACTTCTAAATAGTAAGTGATAGAAATGTCTTCATCTGAGTTGAAGTTACAAGCTTCAGTGAACCAAGAAATGAGCATGTGCAATATCTGCTATTAGGTAACAATGAAATTGTCAAAAAAAGCATTTTATGAGAGTAAAAACACGAAATACGTCTACCAGAGCGAGGTTTTTCAGGAATTATTACTGTTCTTAAAAATAAACTAATTTAATTTATTTGGCTCAAAAAAGTTGTCTATATGTTTAAATTATTTATTGGTATTATTTAGAATCGAATTTGATAGAACTTTCCGTAAGAGATTCAGATTAAAATAGACCAATCATTTTCTGAAGTCTTAAAACCGAATTAATTATGTTTAAAAATTCAAGCGTATTGCACACTATTTACTTGTTTTTAAAAAGAATACCTAGACAATATTGAAAATAAGAACGAAGAATAAAAATTTACAATGGTCTAAGTGCAGAAGATGATGATATTCTGTAAAGACTGTTAATATTATAACACCCTTCTTTAAAATGCAAAAAATAATTATTTTACTTCATATAATTATCATGTTACAATTATGTAAATATGTATTTTGCATACATTTGCTATTATTATTAGAGATGCAAAATTTTATAATATAATAAGCTACACTATATAAGTATCATTAAAATTTAAAAAATCAAAAAACAAAAGAAATTAAAAAAATTTAATACAAACTTTTAGACGAAATGTAAGTTATAAGGTTTTAAATAAAAATATTACACAGACATGTATTTTGATTTTATATATTATTGATTAAATACTTAATTTGATTTACGATGTTAGTTAATAAAAACTCTAAATATCAGATATTATTACTTTTCAATAAAAAAAATTAAAATATTTAATCATATAGCTTATGGTATTACATAAACTAAATACATAATGTTAAACTTATAAAATGCTGATGTCCGTTAAACAATTTATTATTTGTAGTAAAATGTTGATCCTTTTGTTATATCAGCATTTCCTCTGGGGTCACCGGTGACTAATAATCTTCTCTTATATTTGAACTAATTTTATTCCCTGATATCTGTGATTGGCACTGTTGTTCGTGTAGCAAAACTATACCAGATCTTAACATGCAACGCAATTGGTTTTGAATGACACTCTTAACTTATTTATTGTGTCAAAAAGGGAACGGCGCGACGTGGCTTAGTTAGATTAAGCACTCGTCTAGCTCTCTGCTGTTTAGACTTGTAAACTGTTCAAAGTAGCGCAAGAGAAGCAAAATGACAAACAAAAAAGAGGCAGTTTGAGTAATTATTTACTGTGATTTAAGATACTTAGTAATTTTTCCTAATCAACTGACATATAGTAAAGATGTTATACAGAAAGTCAAATGTTTGAGTTGATTGTGGTACAAATATTCGTTAAGTCCATATGCAACGCATTATGAACGTCATTTATAGAGTTTGTAACAGCAACGCGAACTTTTTCCTACTTTACTATTACTTCTTGGTAATAAATAAAGAAACAATATGCAAATTGAAAATTGTTTCAACGCTTTTCAAGAGACACGCATGAAACGCCATTTTTCTTTCTGGATTGATAACATCTTGATGTATAATACACAGTTTATTAAAATACCTCATAACTGCATAAATAATT
This sequence comes from Aphrophora alni, assembly GCA_963513935.1. Classification (NCBI taxonomy): domain Eukaryota; kingdom Metazoa; phylum Arthropoda; class Insecta; order Hemiptera; family Aphrophoridae; genus Aphrophora; species Aphrophora alni. The sequence goes on from OY740766.1 coordinate 96,699,284, forward strand.
CCGATATTATTTTTATTGTTTATTCTTATTAAAAAACCTAAAAAAAACTTGCACTAACTTTCTCACGTCTCATCCTTGAAAACTGAATAAAAATTAACCAAAATTATTAACTATGGATAACATCTTGGAAAACATAAACGCGTTCTTAAATATTATAGTGTAATCAAGCTTTTAACGACGAGGAGGGGAGAGGTCATGTCTCATTTTGGATTTTGCCAATTATTCCAAAACCATAATATTACATTATTTGTGATTATGCACACGGGTTTGGGTTAGTAAACGTTACATTTCACTGAAATTTGACGGCACAGCTCCAATACTGATAACTCACGAAGTGGAATTTTTTGATAGGACGACCTTGGACACTTTTTGGAAACTCTTGAGGATAATTTCATCAATATTATTAGAGCATATTTTGGAAAATCGTAAATTTTGTATCTTTTTCTTATCACAAATGTTTAGTTATCGGACCAATGAAAAAACACACAGTCCCCATTTTAGGTCTAAATATGACTACATAGTCTATTAAAATCATTCCATACGGTTGAGCACTGAGGGCGACAGACAGACATCACTCCACCACAAGTGTTTTGTCAAATGAAAGTCGAGATGAATTCTTATAATATTTTTAACTTTATTTTTTAATTTGTTTTTGTTGTTGTAAAGCGTAATAATCTAATTATATACGAAATTACTGTTCAATCTATGTTGTCTGTGTAGAAATAGGAACAGAAATGAGATGTTAATTGATGACGTAAAACATTTCTCGACAAACATTCACACAAAAACAAATAAATAATAAATGAGGATCTTGAATTCACGTCTTGTTAACAAGAATGTACTGTTCATTTTACTTGAACTAGACAAATTGAGCCATTAGAGTAATGGTCTGCAGGAAGAAGGAACAGGTTTGTTTTATCTTAAATTGGTTTAACCTGTACAACTTATTTCACTACATGAGAGTTTTGCTAGTTTTGTTAGACGCACCCAATCAATACGGTGTCGTTTTCAAGCCTAACATCGTTAGATTTATGCATTAATTCCCTTGTTTTGTTAACTTCATTAGGTTTTATTTATTTCCATTAGTTTTAAAAATCTCCTTCAGATTCAACTTTTAATTTTAAAAAAGCTTTTATTGACATCAATTAAAATTAATTTTAATATTTTTCGTATTTCTTCATTTGTATTTAATAGGAAGGAGTTTATGTTAACATAACCAGTTTTAGGTTTAATACATATCTTACCCTTAAAACTGACAAATGTTAAAAGTTCTTTTTTGTAACAAATATAATATTTCCAAGATATCCATTTGACCCATTATCATAATCCATTTGATATTTTTTACCCAAATATCCAATGTGGGAAAACAAAAATCTGTTGGAGAGTGATAGAAAGGTAGAACCGCCCTCTGTATAATCTTAAAAACAACATCAAATTGAAATTATATTATCGCATACCAATAATATATTAAAAAATATATAAGAAAGGAAACAAGAGTAAATAAATAGCCCATATAATAATTAGTTCAAAATGTGTTTGTAAATAGAAGGAACGTTATGTTTCTCAAATCTAATTTAGTCAATAAAGTTTTGCACAAATATAAATATCAAAATAAAAAATAAATGGAAATAAAACACATTAAGAATAAAAAATATAATACCATTTTTTGGGTAGATTGCAAAGATTAAAAGCTTTTAAAGATCACATTGTATTTCAGCTTCTCGGTAAGCATTTAACGACAAAATGACAATCGTAATTGTTATCCTTTGTTACACATGGAGAGACATAAAATTAATTTTAATCTGTCACAAAGAAGGGTTAATTAGTTACCAGATTTAGTGGTATCAAACAGCATGGAAGATAATAATCATTTCGCTACTCGTATTCATTACGAAAGGAATGTTGATCATAGTGAAACAGATTAATAATAAGGAAGCAATGTTCTCTTCTTATGGATTAGTAACATTTAATGTAATCAAATTGTAATCACTCAGGATGTGTATGTACAATAATTATTTATACATTTATATAGATTATACTACATATTTAATTATAGTTAATCTTGATTTTTGTTTAATTGGTCTACGTTTGTTAGTATCTGTCTTTATATGATTTTATAATGAGTAATAAGAATCTGTTTAAATTGTTTGTGCTTTGTGAAATCTTCTTGTGATACATTCAAAGAAGATAGAAAAGAATTAATAATTTGTCTTTTGGTGATTCAGTATTCACCGAGCAGCAAAAACATGATAAATTCCTAATGTGTTTTAATGTTTTTGTGTTTACATTTTTTTCCCCGATCATTAGATTGGTGTAAATTACAAACTGAGTTATTTCGTGCTAATGGAGGAAGTAGCTAAACAGAACTAACTAAAGATCGTTTCAAATGATGGCATTTTGAAATTTACACTCTTTTAAAATTTGTCTTATTTAACTAAAATAATAGTAAATCATTGCTTATTTGCCAATCTAAATTCTATTAAAAAGTAACACTATTAAAATTAGATTTTTAGTAGTAATTGTTTTATTGGTAATAGAAATAATTAAGCAATATTTCATTTAGTTTTAAAGCTAAATAAAATGAGTTAATATGGGATTTTAAAACCGAAAAGATAGAACTAATCTCAAATTTAAACAAATTCGAAATCGATAGCTACTTTAAAAACTACTATTCTTTTTTTTGTTTCAAAAAGGTTCAAATATTCTAATAATGATAGTCCCTAAAGAAAACTATTTGTAAAATCTTCAGAGCAACTTCTGTCTGCTATTTGGTATTTCTAACAAACAATTGCTATTTATAATGATATAAAAATAAATTGAAAATTTTAATGATATATATTTATCACTTTTAATTGGATTGTTTAAAATCTTTAAAACCTAAAAGATAGAACTAATCTCAAATTTGAACAAATTTGAACAAATTTGAAATCAACAGCTACTTTAAAAACTATTCTTATTTTTTGTTTCAAAAAGTTTCATATATTCTAATAATGATAGTCCTTAAAGAAAACTGTTTGTAACATCTTCAGAGGAACTTCTGTCTGCTATTTGGTATTTCTAACAAACATCTGCTATTTATAATGATATAAAAATTAATTGAACATTTTAATGATATATTTATTTTATCACTTTTAATTGGATTGTTTATAAACTCGGTTCTAAGTTAATAAAAATAAAACACTGCCTAATATTACACAATTTTTGCCCCGTCATTATTTCCACCCAACTCATGTTGTGCCACCTCAATGAGCTGAGTCATTGTACCGCAATTAATAAAGCACAGCATTTGCAACCCTTCAGCCCCTCCATGTCAGGTAAGCTAAAAGCAACATGTCAAGCTACAATACAGCTAATGCAAAACAATACTCTGCCTCTACATTTTAGTCTAACACAACAATAGTATAACAAATGTGTCTGATTTTGATACAGAAATTTATTAACAAAACAACTTTGTGTCATTTTTGTTTAAAATATGAAATTCGATTCATAATTTGAAGATTAATAATTCAAGGTTTTCAGGTAATGCCAATAATTAAACAGCCAAAAATTGGGAATCGTGCTGATGTAAAAAGAGTGGGTACATTTATACCGTATGATGTAAGAAAGAGACTGATATAAGTAAAACTTTAAATACGACAAATATGTTTAAGATAAATTTTTATCAGTCGAAGTTAGTAGAGAAAACAAAAATTTAAACACTCAAGTTTACTACTCTAGAATGATTTAAGTGCGTCAAAACCTTATAATTTTAACATGCACTATAGTACTGTGTAAAATATCGGATAATTCTTGTAATGCTAGTAATAGGATTGTAATAAAGTAGAAAACAGCTCTACTGTATTTTGTAAATAAACAGGTTGCAAGTTGATGTTGAAAATAAATCATATTAGTGTTGTATCAGATGTCTTTCAATAAGCCATCTGGAAAGCTGTTCATCAAATTTTACCGGTTAGATACCGGCTTTGTTAGAAGAAAATTAAAACTTAAATTTGACTGTTATTTTGATTTGTTTAACATTTAGAGTAATTCCTTTTAGGTTTGACGGACTTGTATCTAATAGGAAGATTTATCATTGCACACACTACGAAGAGATAAAATACATTGTAATAATGAAAATGTTCTTACAACCTCTATGTAATACTGCATACAATATCATATGTTATGAGAAGTTTGATGAATCTCATACGTCAAAGAACGTATATACCAGTGTTTAGAATATGTTATTACTGTTCTATCTTGTCTTGCACCCTAACCTATAAAAGAAAATTGGATTAACGGTTTGATAAAACCCCCATTAATGGGCAAGTTCATGATTAATAAATACAAAATGGGACCCGTCTTTGTTTGTGTTATCAATAGAATATTTTAAGTAAGTTATCTGATACCGAATAGTATACACGTCTTGAACATTTTTGAATTTAATTTAAGTTAAGTTAATATAGCGTTTGTTTTCAGATTATTAGATTTGAATACCGTGATGCATTCACGCAGTTTAAAATAACTGATACTTCTCCTTCTTAAATACAAAGTCTATGATTGTAGAAGTTTTTATCAACTTATGCTAGTCTTCAATAGATGACATAAAAAACAACAACATATTATGTGTTTTAGATTTTTTTTTAAAGTTCTGATATTAGATATCGGGAGTCCCTTGTGGACGATAGTGACTGAAGCATAACTTTTAAGACATAAAAAGTTATATATAGAAAGAAATAAGCTACCACAGTTAAATGATGAGGATGTATTTTACCAAGATAATCTTATGAATAAGGAAGTATGACTAGAGAGTGATGAATTATATGGCTTTGTGAAGTCTGTACATACTTTTGGCAAATTAGGAAACAGTGATTATTTTACAAGTTTCATTTTGTAAAATTGTTAAACATTGGACGGTTAAACCAATTTTTTTAAATAATAACTATGATACAAAATTCATGACACAAAACGTATTAAACATGATCATTGGTAACACTGCAACGTCTTACTACTGGAGCTATTTTTTTTTATGCGTAGGATTTTTAAATTTAGAAACATAACGGACACATCTAACGTAGAAATCCTGATAAATATATTATAAAATTCAGAGATTTATAGTTTTGAACATTATTCACTTAAACCATATAGTTTTCATACTACTAAAAAAAATGTATAAAACAGTATTTTACTTTTATTTAAACACTCATACTAAAATTTTCGTCTAAAAATTTGATTAAAAATCATAAAACATTCGAATTTATAAATATTTTGAAATTATAACTTCACTATATTTTTTCTGTTATTCAGTTTTATCTTTACTATTGTATTATTTGCGCGCATGAGAAAAAAAATTGTTAATATATGAAAGGTTGAGGTTAGAAGTACGTATCTTGAGAGTTTATACTTCCAAGTCTAGAAAATAATCTTTGTTTCTGGAAAAGTCGTTGTAAAAGCATAGCACAGAACTACGGAGATAATTTCAAACTTTGAAACTTCTCGCAAAATTAAAACTTTAAGTCTTAATAGTTTATTGTGATTGCAAATTTTGAAAGTTTATAGTGTTCCGTTTAGACAAACTCCTATTACACATAAGAAAAGGAAGACTTTCACCTGGTAGTTTTTAAGGTTATGGTCAATATACATTGCTACCAAAATTTTTTTTGTGTGTGTTTATAGAAAGTTTACCAATATAATAACATGTTTGCCAAATTGCTAGCTACGAAGCACTAAAGTTAAGGATGGCTTGTAATCTGCCATCTGCCTTGCAAATATTCAGAATTATAGTGAACATTAGCGAGATCTATTCTTTGGTTCTTTCACTAAATTTTAAAAAAACTAGAAAACCCGATCTTATTTTAATATAAAACATTAGAAATAACAAAAACCAAAAATTCGTAGCTGACTTGGTAGAAAGAAAATTTCAATGATCCTCTCTGAACTTAAGTTATATTATCGATAAGTTGCAAACGTAAACCTTTTAAAGGAGAAACAATATTTTTGAAAAAAGCAGGTTAAATTGTTCGTCGCTTTCAAATATATCGTTTTATATTTTAAAATAGTAAAATTATTTATTAAAATTTAAGTAATAACAAATTACTAGAGAAAATATTTTACTATGTACCCCATAATTATTATTGTTAGTTCCCCATAATTAATTTAGAGAAAAGGTTATTGCCTGTCTTCTAATTTTGAGATTAAGCGAATTGATATCGGTTTTTGTGTGACAATATTCTTATTTTTAATACTGTACTAGAAAAACAAATGTTGTGATAAACATTTCCAGAGTTAATAAATGTTTAAAAAAAAATTTATATCCGGCCTAATTAGGCTAAAGTTTAACATTTTGGCATGTAAAAGTTATTCTACCAACGTGTCTAACGGATTCGTACATTTAAGCCTTCATTCAAACATTTTAAATAACTTAGTGTGGGAGTTTTTGTAAAGGTGATTAAAGCAGATTATAAATCATATTTTTATAGTTCTTTCAACACAGTTGATCTTTAACAGTGAAAATAGATATTAAATGTTATTAATTGTCAACTTAAATAATAATTCCTTTATACCAGTCCTTCAATTTTAATCCAATTAAAGCAAATAATTTATTATATAAGTATTAAATATAATAAATTATTTGCTTTAATTGGATTAAAATTACAATAATTACAATTTTAAATTAACTTTAAGTTCTGTGATTTTTGTAAAATGTGATACTCAAACGAACTAAAATTTTTAGATAAATATAGAAATTATAATTAGACCAAATAACCGTTAATGTTCACGGGTGTTATAAACTAAAATATAAACTGTATAAAAGTGATTCTATTGCATAAAGTGATTAATCGATATTCCATGTAGATTTACTGAACAGGTTTTTCTTAAAATAATGGATGGTAGTAGACATTATTTAGCTCAGAGGATGTGAAATTGATAGAATATTATAAAAATAAAGCTTTATGATGGGGTTATAAATAAAATATTTGTATTAGTAGTTAACGCGTGATGATTTAATGAAGTTGGTCTCCAAACATGATATGATGTTCATTAATCAGTTGAAAGTAAATTTCGTTTGTTGAGAATTTTTAACTGTGTGTGTGATTATAGGGAGGGACAGTTCTTTGCTTTGTGGAAAAATATTAAACTAGGAATTCATAGTAATTTAGTTTAAATTTTGTACATTTTATCATTTGAAAAATTAAAATTGTTTGTTTAACAATAATTCGTATAATTATTGAGGAGTTCATGGAATGGATTTATGAAGCTATAAGCTAAGAGTTTGGAATTGATTACTTGAAAATAAAAAGTGCATTTTATGACAATAAAAATGCTATTAATTAGGTTATTCCTACCATCTTATGTTTAAATTAATGTGCATAATATAACAATTATTAATAAATAAGTTTTAATAATAACTTTAGAGGAAAAGAAAAGAAAAAAGTCTTACCACGAAAGAGGTTTCTTATAAATGATACCTATCCTTCTGTGAATTAAACAAATTTTATTTAATTGGCTTCAATACGATTTGTATAGCCTATTTAAAATCAAAAACATTTCTAATTTTAAAAATAAAAATTTGTAGGATTTTCCATTTGGCACTGTTTTGAATAAAATTATATGTAGCTCAAACACAATTTCTGAGGTCATAAAAATTAACTTGCACATGCTATTTGTTTTTAACATGAGAAAAACCTAAAATTAAAATTTAATAATGATATAATTTTAATTTTAATAATTAATTATATAATAATCATGTAAAATAATGTAAGAATAAAAGTTAACAAAGGTCAAAGTGTAGGAGATGAGGATATTCTGTCGAGAATTTCTTAATGTAGTTAATGTTGTAAAAAGCTTCTATAAAGTGCACAAAACTGTAACTTTACATAATTATCATAATTAGTATTGAGTAAATTTATTTACATAATCTGGTAGTATAAGAGATGCAACATTTCATATTATTATAAGCTTTGCATTATATGTTATTAAAATTTAGTGAAAAAACAAAAAAAAAGATTGTAAAAGCTTAATCCGTAGACGAAATGTGTACATTTTAATATTACACGTGTGTGTATTGTTACTATATATCTCATTGATTTAGCACCTAATTTAATTTACAGTGATGTTAATTAACAATTAGTGGAAATATTGTTCGATTTTAAAAATAATAATATAATAAATAGTTAATCATATATTTAACTTTTATTGTATAACAAAATGTTCAAAAAGAGAAAATGATAAAATGCTGTTTATAAAATAACTTATTGTCTGTAACAAATTTTTGATCCGTTTGTTACATTTGTATTTCCTCCAGAGTCAATGGTGACTGATACTTTGCTATTGTATTTGTATTTCCTCCGGTTCCACCGGTACCTGATACTTTGCTATTGTATTTGTATTTCCTCCGGTTCCACCGGTACCTGATACTTTGCTATTGTATTTGTATTTCCTCCGGTTCCACCGGTACCTGATACTTTGGTATTGTATTTGTATTTCCTCCGGTTCCACCGGTACCTGATACTTTGGTATTGTATTTGTATTTCCTCCGGTTCCACCGGTAACTGATACTTTGGTCGTGTATTTGTATGTCCTCCGGTTCCACCGGTAACTGATACATTGTTCTTGTATTTGTATTTCCCCTGGAGCTACTGGTGACTGATACTTTGCTATTGTATTTCTAATTCCTCAGGTGCTATCGGTAACTGACACTTTGCTATTTTATTTTTATTTCCTTCTGGGCTATCGGTAACTGATACTATGCTATTGTATTTGTATTTCCTCCGGGGTCCACCAGTAACTGACACTTTTCTCTTGTATTTTAACTAATTTTATTTCCTGATATCTGTATTGACACTCTGTTATTCGTGTAATAAAACCAAATCGGAGCGTAACAAACCACGTGATTGGTTTTGAATAACACTCGTAACCTGTTTATCGGATTGACAATAAACTTACGGTGATAATGACTGGAATGGTTATTCACGTTAAAAAAAAAAATATATATATATATATATATATATATATATATTAACGTGATATATATATTTAATCTATAAGGAGCGACGTGGCCCAATTATCTTTAAGCGCTCCACTAGTTCACTATTGTTTGGACTTTTAACCCGTCATCAATAATAAAATTGTTAACAGAAAAAAGCATTATTTGATTTGATTGTGATTCCCCGCTGAATGAAGTGCATTATGAGTTTTATACCACCCATTAAATGATTTGTTTTGTATGGTTATGTTTACGTATGAAACCCAGTACTCACTATTCAGAAAACTCACATTCTGCTAGGTAAATGGAAACCAGTTAAGTCACCCATTGGGCAAACACCCAGTGTTTCATTCCTGCCAAGTGTTATCTTATCGAAATGATTTCTGCCTATTTTTAAACATAAAACATCATTATCTTAGAGCACCCAGCCCATTACATTCTTTCCCTAAACTGCACATAGTAGATATAAGCTGCAATACAATTATTGACAACAAAAAATCTTATTAATGAGCTTATCTCAATACTGTCGAGATAGCACATCTTTTGAACGGCAGTTATAAAATAAGTAACAGCAACAAAAACTTTTGCCATTATGTACTTCTCAGTAATAAACAATAAAACAATATGAAAATTTAAAAATGGTTCAATGATATTCAAGAAACACGAACAATTCAAATTTCCCATCCTGGATTGATAACATCTTACAGCAATGTACAGTTTATTTAAACACCAGATAACAGAATAAATAACATCTATCTAGGAAAGATTCGCGTTGTAACGTCGGCGAATTGGTAGTGTGAAATAGTTCTTTTTATAAATCGTTGGATCACCGGATCGATTAGAAAACACCACTTTACTCTAGAAATAATATAGATATGAATTCTTGTAAAAAGATAAAATTTAACTTATTTGTAAAACATTCACACAAAAACACATAAATGATACATGAGGATCCTAAATCCGGGTCTTGGTAACAAGAATGGGCTGCTCATTTTACTTGAACTAGACAAATGGATCTATTATAGTAATGGTCTGCAGCAAGAAGAAACACTTTTGTTTTGTCTTAAAGTGGTTTATGCATGTGTAAACTATATTTTACCACATAAAACAAGTATTGTTCTCAAGTTTATTGTTAGGGAAGCACAATTTTTATGCAATAGACTATTATAAAACGAAATACTTACAAACATAACAATAATCCGTACATGGATTTTCAATAGACTAATGAACAGTGTTTTTAAAAGCCTAGAATTTAAGCACACCACTATATTTATGCTTCATTTGTTTCTTTAAATGATATTATGGGCAGTGATAGCATAACCAATTTTAATAAAATATAGAGATTTATCATTTATGTAAAGGTTCATATATTTACTTACATATCGGATGCAGGAAAACAAAAATGTATTGGAGAGAGATAGAAAGGTCTCTGAATAATTTGAAACACAAAGGTCAAATTGAAATTCTTTGACCAAAACTTTATTATTATTAAAATATGATTCCATCATTGATTTATGTAAATATATGGAATGGAAGAAGAGAATAAGCCATCTATAAAGTTTACAAGTGGATCAATCATAGGAAAAAGTTAACCTTATATTGTTTCAGACATCTAATTTAATCGTCGTAGCTTTGTACAAATGCAGAATATGACAAATACAACAATTTTTGGAAACGATTCCAACAACGTTACTAAATGATTTTAAGCTCTTAATCGGCTTTTAAGGTGTATTTTCGCTTCTCTAGACGAATGTAACAACAAAATGACAATCGTAATACCATACTGTAGAAATTAATTAATTGATTGAGTTTTAACCTATCAAGTGGAAAGGTCAAACTGATTCAGAACTGACATCAAAAAGTAATGTGGAATAAAATGATTTCAATTCATTTTACTTAATTGTTCGTATTCAATATGAAAAATATAATGATACCGAAATGTATTAATAATCGATATAATAATAATAGGAAAATGTTTTGCTTATAAAGATTAATAACAATTAACATAATAAAATTGTAATCACTCAGGATGTGAATAACTGAGAATTATATATAAATTTATAGATTATACTAAACCTTTATAAACAGGATAATTCACAAAGAATTGAGGAAACCTTTATGACGTATTATACTAGAAAAAAATAGAGAAGAAGTTTGATATAACATAGGTTCTAAAACGTTTAGTTTCTATTCTATCCATCACTGTAAAATGTGTAACATAATATATATTAAAACTTTGAAAGTACGAATATAAGGTTTAATAATTTTGTACACGCATTAGGTGTGTTATGTTTTGCAAGTGTACCAAAAACAAAGACTTTATTATATATATATATATATATATATGTATTATATATATATATAATATATATTATAATAATAATATATATAATATATATATGTAATATATATATATATATATATATATATATATATATATATAATTATATTGCTAAGAGACTAAATCACCCAAGATTAGCATAAAAACAAAACATATATTTCATTTATTCATTAGGTATAAAATTTAAATATTCGAAGATTAAAATTATTGGAATTCAAAATAATTTGTTTTTAGGCTAATATTGAGTGTTTTACACAATTATGAAGAATTTAAATGTTTAGATTTTTTGAAAACTTAGTTTCCATTTGATCTACAGGGGAAAAAAACAATGTCACTTGTAATTATTTTGTATCGATTTTAGATATATTCGGAGTTAAATATTTTAAACGGCAATCATTTCTATAATATAGAAAATAAAGTATCTTTTTTCTTGGATTTGTAAAACGTAACATAAGAAAATGCGTGTACAAAATCTCAACTTATTATCTTATCCATTTCCAAAGCTACGTTGTTTTCTATACTTTTTTCTGTGTTTTACACTACCACCTTGAATAGTGTATAAGAATTATAATACATATACAGATCATACTACACCTTTATATATATTATAATATATTTATAACCCTTAAAGAATATATATATATATATATATATATATATTCTTTAAGGGTTATAAATATATTTATAGATTATATTGCCACTTTTCATATAATAGTTACTGTTCCATCGACATCTACCAAACATTTCAAAGGATATTTAAAAAAATAACAAATCAATAGTTTTAAGCATTCTTATATGTCTACTCTGTGCCAGACTTTAGAAAATTTAATTACTGTTCCACTACGTCTTGTTACTTTAACAAAAATTGATAAAACCCTCAACGTTTCCCACTTTTAAAAAGGCAAGTTCAAGGTTTACAAATACAAAATGGGGTAAATTTTTTAAATAAAATTTTAAGTAATTTATTTTATTCTCAGTATCCAGTATCACGTCATGAAAATGTTTACAATTCATTCAAAAACCTATGTTTTCTCATTATTAGATTTAAGAACCGTAATGCATGCACTCCTTTTAAAATCATGCATACTTCTTTCTCAGCAAACTATAATTAATTAAACGTTAAAAACAGTATGTCTTTCTTTAAAAACAAAGTTATGTTTGAATATTAGATATGCGAGTGGATTACGTCCTGTTAATGACTGGATAAAACTGCGATTATTTTATTAATTACATTTTTTTTCAAATTTGTCTATCATTCATTACTGGGTGGTATATATTAAACAAATTAAAATATTGAAATAGTTAAACAAATTTAAAAAAATAATCATGCTTCTGTTGCAGAAATTCACGATAGGTCGTATAAAATATTTCAAAAACAATACAGCTTGTGTGATTGAATTTTTTTTTATCGGAGGTCTAGAAATTAAATTTTTGGCCCACTAGGATTAGGGATTATTAGATCCAGGGAAAAACGAGAGTCAACAAATGAAAAATAAAAGTCGATAAAAAACTTTACTTTGTAATAAAATATTTTATAATGGTTTTGGGTTTCTGAAAATTCTAGTTTTTAAAATGTATCGCAACATAATATAACTTTTATATTACTTACAAATATATAGAAAGGCCTTATATAATGTTTTAAAAATAACCTGTACATATTTAGTAAGAAATAATACTAAAATTAAAGTAATTTATTATGCTTTTATATCTCTTAAATGAAGGGAATAGGACAAACTGATTTAATTTTACTGTTAATTTTTGAAAACATAAATTTATTAAAGAAATACCTTAATTTATATTATTACTTTACAATTCCAGATTAATAAAAATTTAATAAAGATATCCCTTTTTTGTTATTTATTCTTAATTTTATTTTGATAATGATTATTTTCTTGTTTTACCTTTTGCTATATCATGTATTAGATAATTATTATTTTTATTACTACTGTATTGATTATGTTGTAAGATTATGTATATGTTTTTGTTTTTACTATTACTTAGGTGACTCCAACTATATTATCTTAGGGCTTTGACAGTTGTATATAGTATTTTTTTTAAATAAATAAAACGGTATTTTCAATTAAAAGAATTGATATTAAATTTTTAATTAATTAATTTTTTTGTTAAAAATCGTAAAAAAAATAAATTCCTCAATATTTTGAAATTTAACCTCACTTTCTTGTTTCAGTTAGTTATTGCTTTTTCTTTATGAATGCCAATATTTATAATATGTTTCAATATATAAAAGGTTAAACATCTGTATAATAAATATATCTTGAGAGCCTACTTCGAAGTTTAGAAAATAATCTTTGTTGCTGAAGAGGTTGTTATAAAATCATGGTATAAAGCTAGGAAGATAATTTTAAACTTTGAAACTTCATTCAAAATTTAAACTTTTAGTCTTAACCGCATAATGTCATTGCAAATTTTGCAAGTTTAAAATTTTAAAGTACAGTATTATCATAATTATAAGTTATAAGATAAACAATAAGATAAGAAATATTTAACGTAAATTATGTCGTCGTAAAATTTATGATTGGTTAATTCACGAAAACCTTTACAATTTTAATGTAACAATACACAATTAGTGAGCAAGTGGATTACATAAAACTGGAACAAATCTATAAAAAACTCAGGCAGATTCAAAACAGCTGGAAATATATGTTATTGTTACGGTTATTGTGGTGTTTTTATTACGAATTTGTTTAATTAATTTTGTACTGTTGGTACTTTTGGAAAATATTGTGTATAGTAAACATTTCTTTAACTTAAAAATGATATAAAATTTAAATAAATCTATAAATAAGGATTGAAATAATTAAAATAAGTCTTAAAGGTTATTTTTAAATTTTTTAAAAATTGTTTTATTAAATTCTTCATGTTTTTCCAAACATATCTGTATGTAACACATGTATATTTAATTTAAATATAAACACATAAAACATGTTTTATAAAAATACTACGCAGTGAATTTTACTTCATTTGACCATAGGCGATCCAACAGTACGTTATATAAAATATCTTGGAGACGGGGAAAGCAATGGTTTTCAAGCAGTTGTAGATTCTAAACCTTATGAAGATGTAGGAATCAGTAAGTTAGAATGTATTGGACACGTGCAAAAACGAATGGGGTCCAGATTACGAAGGCTAAAAACCAAAATGAGAGGTAGTAAATTGTCGGACGGTAAACCTTTGAAGCTTTGTTTGTATGAATGAATTTTTGTTTGTAGAGGAAGGTTGACAGATGCTGTCATTAATAGTTTAGAAGTTTATTTTGGCAAAGCTATTCAGGAAAATATAGATGATGTCAATAAAATGAAGACAGCAGCTTGGGTAACGTATAAATTGTCCACTGACAACCGACCGCAAACAGGAACTGTGTCCAAAAGGCGAAACCTCTTGGTGTGAGCATCAAAGAGCACTTATCAGTGGTGAAAATTATACCCACAAAAATAGTGTCCCAGAGGCTGTGATGAAACTCATAAAACCTATTTTTAGAGATCTAACCGAACCCAACCTTTTGAAAAAATGTCTCCATGGCCGCAAACAAAATTGTAATGAATACTTGAACAATGTTATTTTGACTAGAATGCCAAAGAACAATTTTGGTAGGATTACAGATAATAGACGCGAGACGGATTTTAGAGGCAAAAAGAGCTATTAAAGTTCAAAATAAATAAAAAAGAAGACAGAAAAGAAACCTAAAACAAAAAAGGAAGACAAAGAAGAATAAAAGTGTGTTTCTGATAGTGCAGGGGAGATTTAGTGTGGTTTGATGTCTAATTGACTGTTTTTTGCCTCTAGCGAAAACTTTACTTTTTCTTAACTAAGTACACTTTTCTCCTAAACCGCTTGCACTATTTATTTGAATTTTTTTCCTGTCATACTTAGTATTATTACCAACAATGTTAACTTATTTTTATTTTGTATCTATGGTAGTTACAGTTAATAAAAAATTATAAATATCAGATTTTTTGCAGTTTTTAACGCTTTATAAAATAAGTTGTAAAAAAACTTTTTTTAAAGTTATAGTATTTATAATAGGTTAACGTGATAGATAAAGGTATGAAATGTATTAGAAAAAGATTTCAGAGCTGTAGTTAAAATAGGTTTTTGTTAAAGTGTACCTAAATTTGCCCGATTTAACATGCGGGCAAATAGGGACTACGTGGTTACAGTAAATGCTTGGAATTATCCTCCTCCTACATTCAAACATGACTCCACTCGAAGCTTAATGTTTTTAGATGTTAGCAAAACAAGTAGTGTGTTGATGTTAATATTTTGATGTCTCAAGTCTTGTATCGAAGATGTTCTTTGGACGATTTGAATAAATTCTGTTCTCTAAAAAACTCAAAGATAACAAACAGGAGAACTGAGGAGACATCAGACTGGCCAGAGATCTTTTGAAACAATGCGGTCTGAAAAAAATGATTACTATAACCACTGAAGATACTATTGTGGCAAGTTGTATCATCATTATTTCTATTTATTGACCCAACAATTTCTGTCGAGAACGTAATAGACGATTTTTTAACATCATCATGCTCTATTTATGTTTTTTCTACTTGTAAGGAAGTAGAATGAAGTTTTTTTCCAGTTTTCGTGTGATCGATAAAATTGTTGGCTTCTTTGAAATCAAACTAAATTAAAAAAATATTTGGGTAATAACCAATGAGTTCATTCAAAAGTACAGTGGCCAAACCACCACTATAAAAGTAAGTAAATAAATAACACATATCGTCATAGCAACCGCAACAATGACATCTATTGTCAGGTGTTTTAAATCTTCCAGAGATTTCTTTGACATATTTTATCAGGTTTTTCTAAATATATGTATTTATAAGTTGAATGCTAAATTAATATGGTAAAGGTTAACCTGGATTAATTTGTAAAAAACAAATAAGAGAATGTTAACAAATTTAATATTTCAAAAGTTTAGAATTTTCCTTATTTCTGAGAAAGCGACTTTCCTTTTCCTGTTGAATAATTAAATGAGTAAAATTATAGTAATGAAATTAAAAATGCTTAAGATCTCATTTTTTGTAAAACCAGGCCAAACAAATACAAATCAACGTGCATTCATTTTCCCTACGTTTATTTTTCCATACTTACCAGCTGAATATTTTCATTGCATTTTTGGTATTATATGGTCAATTAATTATGATCGAAGAAAAGGTTTAATTTTTGTAATTTTGAATTTCAGAGGATTAGAATGATTTCATAGAGATCACATAATTAGACACATAATATTGGTGAAGCTAATTTTCAGAAAATAATATTTAATCAATTTTTATTTTTATTTTACTCAAAAGACAAGTAATCACACGTTTTACCAAGTGTAGTCATATTGTACATGAGTATTGATTAAACGTTTATGTACAACAATTGAATGAAGCAGGACTGATATACAGACTTATATTCATCTTAGACTACTTAGGGTTGGGGGTCTTTATTATATATATTATAAGGCAATGGTGACAGAGTGGATATTTGTCTTTAAATAAACATAAATATTCATAGCATGTTAAACGTTTTGGTTCTTCCACTAATTTTCAAATATCCTTCGTTTTAAAGAAAATACTTGTAAAATAAAAAGTTAGAATTGACAATAAAAGTAGTAGGTTATGTGTGAGGAAGCAATTTCTATTCGTATAGTTTGATGAAACTCTAATGATGTTGGTATTAATGTTTTAAGGTCACCAAGTTGCAAACATAATCTATTATAGACTAATGTAGATCATAAAGGACGAAAAAAAAATCGTTAAATCGTTAGTAGGCCTATACATAATTTAAAGAGAATATTTTTGTCTTTTTCTAATTTAGAGTTGAAGATATTTTAAAAAAAATTGTATTATAATTACTTAAATTTATTTATTTTTATTATTTAGAGAAAAACTCAAATCTTGTGATCAAGATTACCAATATTAATAAAAATATAAAATAGATGCAAATCTGAACTAAATGCGCTAAAACCTATAATTTTAGAAGTTTCCACCAATTTTTCTTGTATCAAACTTGTTCGTACTTTAAAAAAAAACAATACTAATCAAAAAAGGAGAAATAGCATCTAGTTGCCAGTTTTTGTGAAGGCGATTACAAGAGTCAGACTTTCTTTGTAAGTTATTCGGTAGTAAAGTGTGTTTTAAGAGCTGGAGTTAGTATGAATGAGTAAATATTCTTAGTTTACATTAGTAATATTCTTGTAAGTATTTATACTTACAATAAATCAGCTAATACAATGTCGTAACAGTATTATTGAAATTATTATGAAAATATTGTATGAGATGTAAGTTGATATTTTTCATAGTACATAATGTAAAAGAAAGATGCTGAGACTCCCTCCCCCCGCTTAAGTTTCCTGTTCTCGCTGTTGTCAACCATCTTTGTTTAATCTCCACTTTAATTCACTTTACATGTCACAACTTAAACTGTAGTCTAAAACAAAAACAATTCTCTATTATCTTGAAAGATAATATTGTAGATTATAAATCACAGTGTTATGGTTTTACTAAAACATTGAGCTTTTTAACAAAGAAAATAGTGATTCCTATCGTCTTAAAATTATTAATCCCTTTAACTCTTTGCTGTCACCTCGATATACTGTCATAATGTAATCCAATTGTAACAATAATATGTTATTTTTAACACTATGTTGCGTTGTTGTGCAGAAAACTATCCAAATAACTTCAAGTTTTGTGAAATTTCTGTTAGATACTTTCCTCCTATAAATACATCTTATAGATAAATATAAAAATTTAATCAGACAAAATAGCTATTAATGTTCACTCCTGTTATTAACTAAAATATATCTGTATTAAAGTGATTATAATGCATAGATAAGTAGGTATTAATCCACAATGGATTGAGATTACTGTACATATTTTTGATTAAATTATATCAATGGCATTTTTGAGCCATTATTGAGCTCAGATAATCGAAAATAGCTTTAACGTTATAAAATAAAAGTTTTTATAACGACTAATAAATAAAATATATTTCAATTAGTAGTTAAGCTTTGCCGATTTAATAAAGTTGGTCCCCAAATATCGAAAGATGTTCATGAAACAGTGCAATATTAATTTATTTTCAGGACAATTAATTGTTAACTGTGTTCGTGAGGGGATATCCCTTGTGTTCTTCTCTTGTTAAATATTATAAAATCAGGAATTAGTTGAAAAGGTAGTAATTTTCTAAAACAATTTGTTCTATGAACAATATTCCTATATATTAGGATTATTTTTGTCAATGATGCTTCATAAAATTATTGTTTACAGTTAGTTTCTTTTATCACCTGTATTTTTGTTATATCTATTAGCTTAGGTTTATGTCTTTTGAAATAAATTGTTTGGCAAACTATAATTATTATGATTTATGTTTTTTTCATATAGCTTTAACGTTTTTCTTATATTGTACAAAATATTGTTATAACATTATATTGTTTAAAGTAGAATATATATGTAACTCTAATAAAAAAAATATAAATAATTGATATTGTGATGACAAAATTTCTCTGTATTGTTTGGTTTAACAAGTATAATTACATTAATTGTTTTCTTGTTTATTTATTTATGTATAAAGTGCAAATTAGAGCAATTTAGCAATATATCTATTTGATGTGTTAGTGAGGATTATTGTTTTTATGGTTCTGCATCTTATGTCAGTATTTGCATCCATTATTGTACATTTAGTAGATATAGATGATTGGAATAATAATTAATATAAAAATGTACTTCAATAAATCCTAGACATAAACCTTTTTTATTATAATCATAATTCCCGGAAGATTATGAGGACAGAACGACATCATAGCCCATCATAACAAATATACAAATATCGATCAGAGATAAAATATTTGATCACTGGGTTGAGAACTTGAATTATTCAAATTTATTGTAAATCTAAGCAGATATTTAACTTTTGAAACCAATACACCTAAAATGTATTGTTTAATTTAAAATTTGTATAGTTTTGAAAAATAAATTGTCAACTATAAATTACATACCATACCTAGGAACTTTATGGAATTATAAAATATTAGTAAGTAGAGTTAAATGATTATATTGAAATATTTATCTTCAAATACTCTAATAGCACAGGCTAAATTTATTAGCATTGGCCACTAATTTTGGTTTATTTGGATTGGTGTGTTTTTTACTTAATTTTTAGATGTGACTTACATGGCTGTTGGAAAACATTTTATAGGTTGCAATTATGGTCCAATTTTACTCATATTCGGCATTTAAGTTTGATTTTACGAATGAAAAAGCAGTTACTATATTTTATAATTGTGGAGAAAATTCAATAACTGGGTTAAACAAAATTCATCTTCAACAACGCCCAACAGTAAAATATTTACTTCAGCTTTAAAATCCTACAACGTTAAAATTGTTTCATAAACTATAGAAAGACAAAATTACACCTAAAAAACAATATTGTGAATAAAATAGCCTAACTTCAAAATTAGAAATAATCAGCAATAATAGTTTTAGAAAGTACAATTATATTGCAATTTTATTCAAACATAGTTGGTTTTATTATTATTTCATACAGGTGTAACTAAAAAAAAAAAATAATAATAATAAAAAATAATAATAATAAAATAAAAAACAGATGAGCAAATTTTAAAATGTTGTAGCTTGAAACATTTCTCAGTAGTTGCATTTTATCCAAGTCTAACACAACCCTGTAATATATATTTTTGTGCAACTTAGCGATGGTACATTTATCAACACCAAAGTAAAAGTTTTGGGTACGACAAAAATATTCTACTCTACCATCTTAGGTTATTAGTTGCATGCCAGATCATCTTAAATCTTTCCTCTTGTTGGAAATAAAATGACCCAGTCTCTTAATGTTTTCTGTACAGTCAACGGTTTTCAAGAATTTAATATAAAGAAAAATTTACTTTGTAGAATTACTTAATAAAGAAAGAGTTGATGCGAAAGAAGGAAAACCAAACAAATACAACAGTGTTTCGGTATTGCTACATTTTCCCATTTGTACGAATGAATAAATAATGAATTAGAGACAAACGCTATGTAGGGTCACTTTACACGACTTGTCAAATATCAAGCTACAAGGAAAAAGTATGTAATTGTTTAGTGTTTCTAGTGCTTTGTCCATGTTAAAAAGGGGATAAAACATAAATAAATTATGCCCTCTTCAAAGGAACATTCCTTGTCAAGTCCGGTCCTTTGTAAACTTCAAAAATGCTTTCTCTATTATGAAACAAGTAGATATATATTTCTGAAAGCCGTTCCTTCAGATTCAAATATAAACCAACGGCTTTGTTTGACATGCGATATATTGTCTGACCTTGAAGGGGAAACTCGATTCGGTCAGATCTCGTATTTCGGTAACTCTATGTTAAGTTTTTTCTGAGTTGTAAATAATTTTTTCTAGTTTACTATGTTTCCCTAATGCAGAACTTTAGTTTGCAACTGTCTTACAATCGATTTTACTAAATAAATACTCTTTTAAAATTATTTTAATTATTAAAAACAATACTGCGAAAATAGTGATATCATTAAATCATACAATACATGTAAAAAAAAATAATAAAAAAATAAATAATTTATATAGTTATAGTTTAGTTATTGTAGCTCGTGTATCACTGAGGATGGCGACTTGGTCGTTGAAACGCGTTTGATTAAATAAACGTAATTTTTATGATATTTCGTGTTGAGTTTTTTTTTCTATGTAACGGATATAAAGGACAACCAAATACGAATAAAGTAATGTAGAATGAATTTTGAAACAATATTAGGACTCATTTTATCTGTGTCTCTGGAAAATGTCAGGATCAGCTGGAAGCATTTGTTTTTCATCTGTTTATTTTCCAGTCTCTGTGAGGCGTTTCATCGAACAATTCTGCATTATTTGATTATAGAAATATTATTATTAATAATAATACATTATTTCTGTTAACCATTATGTCGGCAGTTAGTTTAAATCTATTAAAAAAACTAAAATGTCATTGACTAGAATTTTATTTTGGTTGGTCTAGATTTAAAATTATCGTCATCTGCAGTGTCATTGGCGATAGGCAGATATATATTAAAATATTGCGATTGGATTTATTCAAAGAAGTTGTCAAACCTTACGGTGATAGCTAATGTGACGTGAAACCACAACTAATAAACAATCCAGACTTCTCATGCAATGTGTAAGAGCTGTGCTTTAAGTTGCAGTCGCATCGGATTTTACATTTGAGTTCTCTTGTTGCTTGACTACCACTATCCCCTCTTCTATAACTCTCGTCCTTCGTCTATCCTCTACCTTACAGTACAGTGACTGGATTTTGTTGCCAGAGACCGACTCTAACTAGAATTGTATTTGTATAATAATATACATTTTATCATTAACAGTAACACAAAGTTTTGGTTATCTTCAACGGATTTAACTCTTATAATAATTATAATGCAGATTTAAGACATTAAAAAGTAATTCAGGATTTATTAATAAAGATTAAAAGAAAAATATTCTCATTAAAAATATAAGCAAACAAATTATAACGTACAAGTCAGAGTAAATGAGTTAATAAAATTACTTCTTTGAAAGAATCTCCTACTATGAACGCTTTCAATTTCATTTTTTTAAATCAATATTATTTGTTTTCAGAAAACGATGAGGTAAGCAAATTGTGGAGAGATACTTTCTTCAAACCCTCCTGAGAACGTTTAGTTGATTAGATAGGGGTACGTGATCCCCATCTCTAGCGCGTTGGCGGTTAATTTCTGTTTCTTCGCATTCCTTCATTGTTATTTGTACGCTTCAGTTTTACGAAAATATTTATTATACTTTATTGTAAGCACGTGAATCAAAGGAAAATATCAAACTAATAAATCACTGTTTTAAATACAAACTTAATAAAACTAAAAATCACATATATTTCATTTACTTTGCAGTTTTTTTAAAGGCAACATTATTAAAGAAAATGAAATGTTTTAACCAAAAAACTATAATGGTTTAATTTTACGTATTTATTAATTACCAATAGTCACGATATAAATATTATTGGATATCTCATAAGTCACTGCAATCTACAAAAAAAGTTTTGTTCAATAGTTTCCATTTTTGTAATATTGGCAATGCTAGTTGAACGTTAGTTGGAGATTGTTAAATTGGTAGTAAAAAAAAAAGTTATTTTTTATTTACCCAGTATACGAATTATAGGGTAAGTTTAGTAATCCCACAAAACTTCGGCTTCAATTTTATAATTGATTGTCATATTTCATGATCTCAGAAATCTGAAAAAAGGGATTTTAGACATACTACCCATTCGCCTTCATTATCGTCTGTACTAAGCACGATAGCGGCCTCAAGAACATTCAATTTGTTATGGAATCTTATTGAAATTCAGAAAAATAAAATTTAATACGGCAAAATAACAGTTATTTTGTTCATATTCGTGTGCTATTAAACTTAAAATTTACAGATTATAATTACGCATGTAAGTAATGATTACATATTATCTATGTTTACAAATTATGGCCAACAATGAAATTTCGAACGCCTCTCAAGAAAATGTTATTTCGTATAGTTAAAAGACCCGGACGTATCAAGTCATTTACACGAGAGAAGTGAGTGGTCGGTGTTTATATGTAGATCTACACATTTAACCAACTTCAAGAAGTAATGATGTAAACAATTACCAGGTTCAGAAAACCTGTATAACACCGTTATGCATACTATGTAAGACCCTACTAGATGTCTTACTATGTAGACCAATAATTGATCTACCAATACAATTTAACACTTCCTACAATGCCCAGAGAAAACTATTGAGCACTTCATTTACTTTTTACGCATGTAACACATTTTATGATGGGGCTGGGTAAAACCATGATGATGCAAATCAACTTGTTTATCAACGGTTTTGAATTTTGTAGTAGTAAAATTACATTAATGTAGGTTAGTAATATTGTAACTAACACACACGAAAGGTTTGTTGTTAAAACCAGTTCCAAGTGTGGAGTAAGTGCTGTTATTGAACAGTGGTAAGATAATTTTTAAAGTGAAATGTCATCGACAAGGAATATCTTTGATTTAATTAGGAAATTAAAAAACATGGGACAGATCATGAAGTGGACTCCTAAAAACTACGACAGAAAGAAGGAAGGAAGGAAATATTGTTTGGTATAAAGGCCATCTACTGTTAATCAATCAGGGAATTATTTCCAGGGTATTAAATACCAAAGAGTTAAGTATGGCGTAAGGTAGAGAGGGGCAAGTTGGTACGCGGACAAGTTGATACAGAAGGTGGCGTGACCTATTGCGAATACCCAGGTAGTCCACCATAGTGTAAGTGCGATCGGAAACTCAGTTCCTCCAATGTTCGTTTTCCCATGGGTTTTTTTGATCATTTTATAATCAACGGACCACCAGGCTGCATTGGTTCTTCCTACCCATCTAGATGGATAACGTGTGAATCTTTTTTGCAGTTTGTCAAGCACTTTCAGTGTCATGTAAAATCTTAGAAAGATCATCCCTGCTTCTTAGTTCTGGACAACCATAAATCCCATATGTCTATCCAAGTGCTCAACTTCTGCAAGGAAAACGGCATTGTAATGTTGTCTTTCCCTCCCTACACCTCCCACCGCTTACAATCTAAGTGTTTGGACCTTTTAAGAGATTCTATTTTGCTTCAGTTGATGACTGGTTGACTAATAATCCAGGCAAAACAGTAACTATCTATGACATTCCTGGCATTGTTCAAGTGGCAATTCCTAAGGCTATAAAACCTGCAAACATAGTATCTGGTTTCCAAGCAACAGGTATTACGCTGTTCAACAGAAACGTATTTACCGTGCTGACTTTCTGTCGAGTGCCGTAACTGACAAAGACATGTTGACGGACAGAGACAACAACCAAGATGTGCAGACTGGAACCAGTAATGTGCTACAGTCTCAGTCACTTCAAGCAGAACCAACATCGTCTGGTGGCTTATGCCTATCCACTGTCAGCCCTCAAGAAGTCCGTCCCTACCCTAAAGCTGGTGAACGAAAGAACTCGAAGAAACCTTTGAAGTCTGCCATACTAACAAGCACACCAGTCAAGGAAACATTAGAGAAAGAAGTTGCAGGAAGAGAAGCAAAGACAATTATACAGATAGAAAAGGCAAGGAAGAGGTTGTACTATAACTTGGTTGGATCGACAAAAAAATGACGCGAAAGAGAAAAAAGAGAAGAAGAAGAAAATAATTCGAAAGAAGACAGTTAAAATTGAATCAGAGTCTGAGGAAGAGGATGACGCCTTATGTCTTGTCTGTATGCAACCTTATTCTAATTCAAAACTACGACAAAACTGGATACAGTACATGCCATGTAAAAAATGGGCACATATTGAATGTGGAAAGGACTCAAAAATGTATATATGTTTTCACTGCACATCTGATTTTGCACTCTCTGATTCTGAATAGCTCTCTGAAACTAATTGCTCAGCCTTGTATTTTCATTTTTATATTTGAAATGTTGTTCAGCTAAATAAATACTTTTATATTCTTGGTACAAAGTTGTTATAAATTAACCTAATTGTATTATTATAAGATGTTATACACAGGTATAAACTTGCCCCCAACTAATATCAACTTTCCCCAATGTTGTTTGATTTTATTTCGAAAAGATTTTGGTGTGATGAAACAAAGTTCACTCTAATGGGACTTCCGGTATATTTTTTAATTTGAATTATCTTCTGAAATAAACGTATTTTTAGTTGTAGCCGTAGATAATATCTGTACTTTACGTTTTCAGTCATAGTGTCAATATAAATCTCAAAGTTAATAGTTTTCTTCTGAGCATCCATCGAGGTAAGTGAATTATCTACTATAGCAAAATATGAAATAAATATGATTCGTTTAACATTATTTAAATAGGTTGAATTTTAACCTTTTTGTATGATTTCGAATTTTTTTTTCTAATCAGACCCTGAAAAAATAATGGCATTATCATTAAAAATGAAACCACTAAGACTCCAAAAAAAAAAAAATCAGAAATGGTACTATCATGTTTATATCACATTAACTACAGTAGTATGTCATACAAACAGTATGCTCTTAAACAGTGACGAACCATATCTATTTAATTAAATATATCGCAACATGTACAGTAAATCTACTAAACATATAAATATGTGTTATAAAAACAAAAATGTTGTGTAATATTCTGTAAGTGGACTTTAATTAGTTAACCTGAAGATGCTGCCTGTGGCAGTGAAACGAATAAAAATATCGTTTAAAGAAGACTAAAATTGACTGAAAAAGGTATTTATCATAAAATTAATGTGGTTCTAAGGCTAAAAATGAATAAGCAAGTTTTACATGTTGTTTAACTCGTATATTCTCAACAAGTTTGCTGCAACCTAATAAAGTAATCGTAGTATTGTATTGTAAATAATTTTCGTTTTAATTAAACTTAGTTTAAATTTTTTAAATGAAATGATTTAATGTAGTTTTTAATTAGGAACATTGGAAGACGAGAAGTTTCATTTAATTTTGAAGAGAATAATATTTTCCTGTTTTACATAAAACTCCAGTACAAAGAAGTTCCTTGAAATAACATAGTTTTAATAAAGGAACATTGCTTATAAAGTCTCTTCAAGTGGTTGAGGTGAAATTAATTTGATTTATATTAATTGGATTTCTAGTTTCTGTACAAATTAAATTAACATCGCATTAAATTTCTCAGATACAACAAGACAGACAGACAGACGACAACATCGACGTTAAAAACATTTTTTGAATTAGGGAACCTCAAAACAAATACATCTAGCAGGAGCTTTTATTACGATTACTTAATTTCCATATTTTACGTGAGAAAATAAAATAACAACATTTTTTAAATGTAAAAATGCAGGAGTTTGTTTCTAATGTAGAGATCTAGATTGCTGTCGTAATAGAGAAGCATTAGCTGGAACAATGAAATGCTTTGAATAGAAAAAGAAGAAGAAGAGTTCATAGCTGTTCCTAGAGGTAAAGGAGGTAGGGGAAGACTGACACAAAGATACATGTATGATTTTGAAAAGGATTTAAGTAAGACGGGAGTTCTTCCCACTCTCTTACTCTACTGAGTCCGACATTATGAAATAGTTAAAGAGTAAATAAAAAAATTTGAATTCCCTGTAGTTGAAACGGGAACTGCACAATTACTTGCTCCTATTATTAAATATTTTTTTCAAATAAATCGTAGAATTGATCTCTCTCTCTCTCTTTCTGTCAATGGTGTATTCTACTAGTCAAGACTTCTAAACACAATTAGAGTGATAATAAACATAATGGAATGGACATTACGGAACTCATCTTGATCATACTTAACTTTAAATCAATCAAACAATGTTACTGATTGTGGATGCGATTAAGGTTTGTCATTCAATCATATCCACACAATTTTATTTACTTGAAATGTACTTTTTGCTCACGTTTTGAAATTGCAATAATCTAATGAAAGGAATCTAATCAAAACGAACACTGTACTTGAAAGAAAACTTCATTTCATTGACTAAGTAATCATCTTTAGTTATTGTTATACTGTATATAACTTTTATACTGACCGTGATTTTGTGATTTAAAATCACCTTAAAACTGTAAATTGATTGAATATTTACTACTTCAATATCTACATTTAACAAGTGACTATGATGATTTGATCTTTAAAACCATGCCTTTTTTCAAAGTTCTGTTTGTTTTTCAAAATTGTGTATTTTTCATTTGGTTTATAAAATTTAGGTTTAATATTTCAAGTTTTTAAAATAATTATAAAATAAATCATTTAAACATTTTTGTTTTTAATCGACAATTCTTGAAGGTTTTATAAGTAATTAAAATTTTAAAGTACACTAATTTAGTAAATTAATTTCAAACTTTTTATTGAAAATCAATTAAACTATATAGGTTATTTTAATAGCGCAAGGAATAGGTAAATTACATTCAATCTGAATTAAGAAAGCCTTAAATAAATTTGATTCCTATGTACAGGTTCATAGGTATATCCTATATTGTTTTCATATATTTGTGTCTTTATGTTGCCAAACAATAACAATTAACAGAAACGTCATAAAATACAATTTCCAAGGTAAATTATAAAATACCTAATCTATAATAACAACAAAAACAAAATTAAATGGAGGTCATATTATCACAATTACAACTAACAGTCTTCTTAACTCACTGTTTTCCAGATTTAACTCAAATATGATTTGATTTGACTTTCAGTACTTAAGATTCGTAGTTTTGTAAGGTAATATTGTTGCTTGATAAACTCTCAGTAAACTCCACGGCGCATTGCAATTTGTTATTCGAAGCAGGCCTAGGTCGGTTTTACTATGCATAAGAAAGGAACTGCTCGAGCGAAGTTATTTCTCCTTTCATTTTTGTTCCTTAATTTAAGTGACAAAGTAGACACCAATTACTTGGAGAACTCTTTTAATCTGTGAAGGTTTTGTTAAAAATTAATTTTCAGTAGAATTGTTGAAGAAACACATTAGATTCTTTAAATATTATATTTATTAATAGCCAAAGTGAGAGATAAAAATACTTGTTTATGGAAAGAATGTAGAGGGTATTAAAATCTTTCCTTTAAATGTGCAGTTGAAATTAATTTCATGTACAATTTTTTATTAAATTGCAAGTTATGTAATTACTGTTTGATTTTAGTAGTGTATTATTTTTGGGTAATTTACTAATTCGTATTCACAGTCACAATAATGTATTTAATTGACTACTTTGTAGTTACGCCTTAATAATTTAATCCTACTATTAATAGGATTATTATGATTTAACTAACGTAGATTTGGAATTTAAAATCCGAATAAACACAAAACATCCAAATGGCTTTAGATATAATAAATAGTATTAATTTATGGTTATTAATTCTGTACAGTGGTACAGAGGTACAGTGTCAGCCCAGAGACATGTTAGACTTCATTTGTGTGCGTGTGTTGTTTGTGTTATGTGTTTTTACAAATTGTGTTAAATGTTTTTAATTGTGTTTTGACCACCCGACGATGGACGTAAAAAGTCCGAAACACATGTAGTGGTAATATATATGTACAGAAGGAAAAACTTCAAAAAAAGGATTGCTGGCGGTGAGTAACATATTAAAAGTTATTTATAAGCATATACGGTGATCTAGATTTCCAATTGTAATATCATAAAAGACTAAAAATAATATTCATGAAATATCTATTAATGAAATATTATCTGAAAGAATATTTTCTTGAAGCTTTTTTATAAATCGCTTCTTGTATTTTATGTTTTACATGTTTTCTCTACAGATGTTCAAAATTATGCTTCAAAAATCTTCCTTCGGTGAACTGTTTGTACACTACGACTGTTCGATTTTTTAATTTATTCATCATAAAAAAGATCGGCTTGGATGGTTAAAATGATTTTTAAGAATTATAAATATTTTATTCCTTAAGTTTTGTAGTTGTATACCATGAAGCCCGTTTTTCTAACTTCGACTTTTTTTATGTAAAACACATTATACTTTCGGAATTGCAACTTTTGTGTAAATTGACGTTAGTTAAATTGAAATAATACATTTTTATCGTTTAGTACGTTATTCATTGAATAAAATTGTATATACATTAACTTTATATATATATATATATATATATATATATATATATATATATATATAATTTCAGTAGAGTAATGATGGTTAGATTGTGAGAGCGGGGTACCAGACTTTTGAGAATCCGGAACTCGAGCTGGATTGTGAGAAACGAGAGATGGGAGAAAATAATAGAATTCCCATGCTTCAATAAAGGGTTATAGATAGCGCCATGGAGAAATAATGATTAATATAGGCCAGAAATACAACATTAACTGAAAATGGTGGCAATAATTTTATTTTTTATTATTGTTTTATTATTTTTGCATATTTTTATCAAACTAGGTTTTTTCATGTTTTTTGGATGTTAAAACATAATTTTAATTTTAACTTGTGTAACTTAAACTTAAATGAAAAAAAGGTGCAACAAGAATGTCTTTAATTATAGTAAGACGAATTTCAATTATTACATCAATCCCTAATCAAGCTATAAAATTACCAATATCATAGTTTATGCTGGTACATCATTAAGAAAAGTTAAAGGAAAAATCCGTTTAAAAGCACCAGAAAGATGAATAATATTAAATCTGATATATATTTGAAATAAAAAATAATCCATTATACTAAATTTTAATGGATTATGGTGATTATGAATGATGAATGCTCATTATGGATTAAATTTTGTCCTTTGACAATTTTTTTTCTATCTAGGCCTATTGGTTAATTATATACTTTTTATCGCCATTTTTAAAATTATTTGTATATGAGTTTTACCAATAAGAAATTAAAATATATAAATTTCCATAACTTCCATGTGGTATATAAAATAAATCATAATTTGGCTTTTCGTAGAAAGATATTCTTTTACAAGTTCATTCCCCACAAAGCGGTGCATTTAATAAATGTTTAGACTATGCATTATTGGTAGGCCTTAGGCAACTTCTCGGGTTCAGCTCCAGTAATCGGGTTTCCATGTTTTATTCTTTATAAGATTGCTTTTCAAGTGTATTTCCATAAGAAAGTAGCTTCCTTGCCAACCTCTATTGTCAAGACTTACAGATTCGGTTTTATAAAATTGTGTATTGTAGCTATCATTTGAAATTTATGCTAACGCTAGGCTTTAACTTTATGTTTACGATAAAAATATTATATAATTTATGTATGAATATTTAACACTAAAGTACTTTTAGAGAGAGAGGGGGGATTCTTGTAATTAATTGTTAAGTAAAACTTTTTTTTCATGATTAAATTGTTAATTAACCACAATATGTTACAAACGTCATTTCTAATTATAAAAAAATGTTTTAACTGTTTAAGATTGTTAAAAGCAGTCACGAACGTTTTATTATCTTCTTCCATATTTATCCGTAATAGAATAATAATGTATTATATCAGTATTTCTTAGTTTGTTTTATAGCTTCACAATATACGTAATTATAGTCTATTGTAAATTATTATTAATAATAAAAATGTAACAGTTTAAAAAATAGCTTCAAGTTATTGTTAATTTATAGCACTCTGGAAAATAAAGTATTTGATTAATTAACTCAAATCTAAAATAATACTTGCTATTATTAATAAAATATTACATATAAAACGTTTTCATATTTTGGATCTCAAATAAAATTTTGCCCATAATATTCATATTTTTAATAAAAAAGTATCATGTATATTCTATATAATATAATACAAGAAACATTGTAAATTGTGTTTACAGTATAAAACAAAAGTAACAGAGGGAAACAAATTCAAACACATAAATGTAGTCAATTTAAATTGAACGCTGGAGCACACAATTCTAAAGTAAGTTGTACACAATAAAATAATCATATATACACTAAACATGCACATACACCCGCACACATAGCAATTAAGAACATATGCTCAGTAACGGATAACCTCACACCATAAATACCTGCCTGTATTGTAAATATTAACGAATTTTTGTGCTGAGTAATATATAATTGTAGACTTTCATTCAAGCAAATAATAAATATACTTACTAATGTAAACGTCTTATCTGTCTCCATAATCATCTTACCTGCAGAAAATAAAATCTTTTATTAGAATCGTTATATATTTGTAGTTATAAAAAACATTTTGTATCTACTCGTATTTCTACCATGTACTATTAAAGAAATAATTTGTAATGTTAACATAATGTAAAACACTTGTAATATTATTGTCTATATATAGAAACAGTGACGAAATTGATAAATGTTGCAAACAATAGTCCTATGTAAAATAGACACAGTAAAAACTATCTATCTTACAATGTAGGACATTTATTTAATTTTAATATAAATGTACACCTCCGTAAAATTAATGTGGAACATAATATTGTAGTTTTCAAGTAGATGTTTATACCATTGTTAATTTTCCATGATCCTAACAGCGTTTTGAACAGATCTGTATGTTATAAATTAAATAGTTTATTTTGAGGTTATGTTTATAATATTTCTCAAAACGAATAAAAAACTTGACCAACGGTAGCTAGTAAGTAAGAAACACTACATTACTTGTGATTTAGGATAGGTAGTTACTTGATACTACAACATATTGTATTAATACGAAATCATACTTAGTATTTTAATGGGCTGTGTAATAATGGCGTATTTATTGAAACAAATTAGTTATTATTAGA
Organism: Aphrophora alni; assembly: GCA_963513935.1. Lineage (NCBI taxonomy): Eukaryota > Metazoa > Arthropoda > Insecta > Hemiptera > Aphrophoridae > Aphrophora > Aphrophora alni. The sequence continues at coordinate 96,730,780 of OY740766.1, forward strand.
TAATTGCATCTAATTGCAATTAGATAAGTGACATAATGTTTTCTTCTTTATTATAGGAGTGTTTAGTATATTTGCAATCGAAGTTATTACATGATATAATTTAAATACACTTTGCAAAAAAGAATTTACAAACTGTCTTATACCTCCATTTACACAAACAAATTCAAACACAAAAATATATGTCAAAAATATACCCACATAAGAAAAAAAGATTTATATTAACACTTGCTTGACTTTTAAAGAACTGCACAGACGACAGAATGATAACATTCTCAAAACCAATTTTGTAAACTATGGACTTCAAAACAGATATTTCCGCTAAAATTCGAATTTTTTGACACTTCACATATCTTTCTCTACACTAGGTTACAATCACGTGAGAGGAAAAAAAAAGTGACAACAAATGCAAGCAAGACAGATCATTCATGAAATGTCTTGGGTCTCAAAACTCGATAACAAAAGAAATCACTATATCGAACACCTAGGAATGAAGAAATCGATACTAAACAACAGAAATCGATTAGTATTATGTGATTAACTGATTATTTTAATTTCATTATACTACTTTATAATCGTTACAATACATTTTAATAGAATGATTGGATATTAATTTAGTTTCATGTTAGACAAATCTTATTTAAGTATAAAGACGAAAATATTGTCCTTTACTGCATGAAATACAGAACAAAATTTTATTTCTACCAGCTTACGGTTTTAATAAATGCAAACTCTGAAAGTAATATTAGTTTCACGAAGTTAAAATACACTTGCTAAAATATGTATTTTCTCATAAGTTTTAACATAATACATTTTACTTTCTTTATAGATTTAAAAAACAATACATTACATAACATATATATATTTAAAGAAAGTGGAATTAATTTTGTACGTGTAATTACGTGGTTTGATCTCTAATTATATTTCAAATATCGTTAATAATCAATACCAAATCATTGTTTTATTATAATTCATTTTATTAGTCATTTAATACATTACTTTTACATGATACATTTAAAACTTTTAATTTTGAATTTTGGTAAAATCCTCAAATAGCAAGTAGGCCTACATACAATCCATGTTGTATTCCAACGGAAACTATAAAAATACAGAATCTTTGTAAATACAATTTTTATAAATTATTTTGCTTACCTTTCTTCTTATTTTTACATTGATTCAAATCTTTAGAAATACCTACTCTCCATCAAACCGCACCATTTGGGACCATCCGATTGATTACCGTAACACATAAAAATAACTTTTGACTCTACTTTGCTTCCCATTCCTAAACTTTAAGTATTATAGCCTAAATTAATCTAGGATATTCGGCTTTTATTAGATTAAACATTTTTTATTTAATCAGGGTATTAAAAAAGTACTACAGATAGGGAGAAATCATTAAGCATTCTAAATTTGTTACTAGAAATGCAAAACAACTGACTCACAATCACATTGAAAAATGTGTTTTTCCTGTTATGATTTTCGCGTCTAATATTATTACTGAGTTTATATTATTACTGAGTTGATTTATTACTGAGTTGAGTAACAAATAGAATATTAATAACGATTAATATTAACAATAAATATTACGCTACTATTAGAGTTTTAAGATCGTTATAGATTTGGATTTATTTTTATAAATATTGATTACACAGTTGTAGTTCAAAGTAAGTATAACATAAATATGAATACTAATAATTGAGTTAGACTTAAAAATCATTAATTTATTTAAATAAACAACACCTAAAGTAAGATATTATGAACTATGAACAAGCATTAGAATACTACCTTAACAGAATTTACAACTTACTCCTACTGCCTTTTTATTAAATTATAAGGTTTGGGAGATTTCTTCATAAAGGTCAGAAATAATATAAGTCTTTCGCTGTATCATTTCTCCTTAAACACTTTCCTCTTAAATTCTGAATATGCAAATTAAACGAAATACGTATTAAATTTAAGATTTGGTCTGTTTTTAAATAGCCTATATTCATTTACGTTTTTATAATGTGATCTCGCTAAATAATGCCATGCAGTTGCGTAATCTTTCATTACCAACAATTGACAACCTTAAGCCAGTTATATACAATGTAGGCCCTACTATTCAGTATACAGTAGAGTTGGTTGTTTTTAAATGCTGTTAACAAAAAACAGGTCATGAGTTGTCGAAAAAAAGGGTCTCAGACATTAATGTTAAAGGGTCGTACTACACTTTGAATTTTTATAAAATTATTCTTGTTTTGAAATTAAAATAATATTAAACTATTTTTTTATATTATTCTAGCATTAATTTTGATTTTCTTAAAATTAAATTTTAAAAACGATTATTTTAACTTAACAAACCTCTAGCCAATTATTTTATTATATTGTAGATAGTACGAAGTTCGAATGGACAAATAAACAAAAATTTAATTTTAAAATAGTATAAGACTATGAGCAAGAAATATATTTTATTTATACATTTTGCACTCAATTGTTTTCGTTGAAGTGCCAATTGAAGTATTGTTTTAGTTCACAATAATAACGGCTTTCGTCTACATTTTCAATCAGCAGATGTTTGTTAGTCGTTTGGTTATAATGCCATTGATGGTTATAATGTCACCTTCATTGTGGGTTCCATTTAGACATTGGTCATGTTCCTAACAATATAGACACATTATATCAACCTAAACTTCTTGATAACAGTTCAAACGTAAATAATACTCACCCTCTACAGGTTATGACTCAAAGTTGGAATATCATTTGTATATTTGTTTTACCCTCTTACCTCTGGAATTTTAATTGCTATTACATTTAATTCTTATTTATCATTTACTGTTGTTAGAATTTTATAATTTCTGATAAATTGTTTACTATCTGTTTCAATTTTTTGATATTTTTTTATTATTTTGTTCGTTATTAATTGTACGGTCAAGTTAGGTGCTTGATAATGTAGACATATTGCAGATAAGTAAATATCCTTTGAGTTGTTCTATATATTCTAAATTTTAGTGTCTATATCCGATTAATATATGTTCTGTTGATTTTATAATTCACATTTAAGAACTTTAATTCATAATATAGGATGTTCAATGCTTTGGTTACGGAAACATAATTGACAAATGGCTACAGTAATAATATCTTGTCATTCACTCGCATGGCATTATAGGCAGTTTTAAAAGTTCATTTACAAAAGGTGTACCAACTACAAAGCACACATATACACTCATGCAAATACAAACAAAACGACATTATAAATGTAACTTAAAGGCATAGATACATTAACTTAACACTGATGATAAAAATAATAAAAATCTTGAGATTTAGAAATAATCAGTGTAAATATGTAAATAATGTATTTATTGTTTACATTTCCACATGCACAAACAATACAGAAACAGGTTTATTTATTTAGATATTTACTTGTAAATATCCGTTTTGTACCCTCTAAACATCACAAAAGTAATGTCTTATGAAAAAATGTATTAAAAAACTTACATCTGGCATTTTGTATATTTACATAATAAAAAAAAATACAATTAAATTTTAAAAAAATGTAAATTCATATTGCGATATTGTTAAATTAATTTTGAGCAAATATTTTATAGTTTTTTTTGTATAACTTATCATTTTTATCTACGCTATGACATGATCCGCCTTCCCAGCTATGTTAATCTCACGATGTTGACGTGTTTCGGATATACTCCATTCTCAAAACACTTAGTAGTCGTTAAGCGTGTTGAGAATGGAGTATATCCGAAACGCGTAACAAAACGTGAGATTAACGAATCTGAGTAAGGAGGAAGATTGTACTCATTTTAATTTTAAATTGCAAACCGTCTAAAATACCAAAAACATGTCTTGGAGTTATTTAGGTAAAACTATGGAATCCGATGATAATGGCCATAAATGGAAGAAAGGTAAAAGCTTTTATACTTTTTTTTAAGTTCCCAAACCCACAAATAAAACTGTTTAACGTTTAATTTAGTATTTTCCCTTAACCTCTTTACATACTGCTCATTGGAATAATAATTTTTGTGCATAACATGGGCAATGGAAATGTTTCTACTATGTCTATTTATTAATTGTATTAAAAAACTGTTACATTTTCATTACTTTAAAGATGTTATTTGCCAGGATCCTATATTAATAGCACTCACTATATTGCGACAATATTCCCTTTAATCTGACACGTAAGCTAGAAACAAAATGTCAAACTGTCATAACTAATATAAAGCTAACTTTTAAGTTTATAAGAAGATAGACGCGCAATATGGGTCCTAAGAGTGACTTAATACACCAACATCAAAATATAACAGGTAATGTTAGATTATGTTATGGTGACTGAAATTATATATAAATTTGCAAATAATAATATGATTCGGATATACTACTACAGATGTAGACGATAAATTAGTAAAACACAGCTAAAAACAGAAGAGATCAGCAAGAAATTAATAGAATACTCGGATACACACACATGTAGGTCAGGAAATTTTATTGGATTTTTGTTTAAATCCTCTTATTTCTCGATGTATCTATTTTTGTATTAATTCACACAGATCAGCAAATGGCATACAATAGGGTATTATTACACAATCATATAGATCCTGACTTACATGCTAAATTGGATTAAAATTCAACTAAAACTCTGGTTACTAGAGATATTATTGTTGATTTATTTGTATAATAATGAGGTTATTTAAAAAATAATTTTCTTTTTACTGAAACTTGTCTTACATTTTAACATATAGTTGTATTTGGTTTAATAAAGATTTGAATGATGCACAAACTGAACTATCGTGTGACTTGAGACATATGCAGGTGAAAAAATATTTTTTTAAACTATTACAAAATTTTAAAATGCAGTAATCAATTTTTCTGGGTATCAAATGTTTTGTAAAACCGAGTTACTTGCCAAGGTCAAAGTTTCTAGATTTGGAACTAACTAGCACAAGCACATAAAGAACAAACACTCCAACATACGCACACAGACAACGTGGTGTAACATTACAGCTAACCGTAAGACTTTTCATTTGACACTCAGATTTTTTTTTTAATGAGAATATTTACATCAGTCGCTATTATAACAACTAATAAACGTGCCTAGAAAATGAAACAAACATGGCAAACATATTTGCGAAAAGCCTCAATAATATTTTTAAGATAAGAATCAAAAAATAAAATTGTGGTACATATATGATGAGCAGTTTAAACAGTTCTTTTAAAGAGAACTCTACTTTGAAGCCAGTCATGTGGCTATGTATTGGATTTTATGGATAAGATAAAGAATTGAAACGCAAAACAAAGTAATTCTTTAATACTTACATTTATTCTTTAAAATTTACATTTTTTATTGGAAGTGAGCAAGCTTTGAATCAATGTTTTTTTGTGCTAAAAAAAAAAAAAGTTTAAATTCATTTAACGCAAAACTGTGTAGTCAATACGTGCGATTAAACTTTGAATATTGTTTTATAGTTGGTCCAAAGAGTGGTAATTTGTTTCATGAACTATATATTTCAAGAAAACACATAGATAAAAACCATATATATATATATATATATATATATATATATATATATAAACAAATCCAAGTACCACGATGAAGCCACATATCGATCGATGTTGACGATTCTTTCTTCTCTAAAACCTGGAAACACGAGCAAATGAATCAAGAGACGTTTTACTCGGCGCTCTATCTTATTTAAAGGAGAAGTATGGAAGATGTTATGTGATTTAATTTGAATTATTGGGGGGAAAAGTTTAAAAGTATTAAATTGCTGCTATTTAAAAAAAAGTTCAACTTTGTAATATAAATTGTGGAAGTAAACTCCGATAATTTGGGCTATATTAATTCAGACATCACTTCACTTTTGTTCCGTAATAACAGCCGGAAATCTAGCTAGGAACTAGTCATTTGTTATCAAATGTTTACTTACCGTAGTAGTTTTTTGAAACTCTGAAATTTACTTCTGTATAAATAGTCGTGCCAAATATATTGGTCTCGTGATACAATGATCAAAAACATTTTTCATAGTGAATTGGTTTATCATGAAATTGTATGTGGGTTTTCTAAAAACCAATTCCAACTAATTGACATGTTCAGAAAGATGGAATTATATGTTGTCAGTTACGAAATATAGCATCGAGTGTAGCGATTTTATTGATTGAAACGCCACATGTTTGTCTGCTTCTTTGGTTTAAAATATTATTATTGACTTATCATGCAGCTCCGATGTGTATTTTACTTCATTATGATAACTTTTGTTCAGATTTTTTGGGAGCTTGTGGAAATCCTGCATTGAATATGTATTAAGGCCGCTGGAGTTCTACCATAAATGTTTTAAATTTGTGACAGTTTCTGAAGAAAGTCATTAAAAATAAAAATAAATCTTGAATACTGCACATTACTGTAATGCTGATATCAGGAAACTGTCAGCAGTGTATATTTCAGTAGTATTTATTTTTAACGCACTAAACCTTTGGTGTATAACATATTTTAACTAATGAATGCTAAATTGATTTGCAATAATTAATTCTTAACCCCAAATTTAATATCAATTTAACATGTTTAAATATTGTTAGCTATTGATTTTGTTTTAGTGATTTCTTAAAATAGTTCCATGTAAAGCTATTTAATTAAAGTTGGGTTGAGACTGAAATTGGCGAGGAAACGTAAGTTGTTTTAAAAAAGCTTGAAAATGTTCAACCGCCCTTCCTTTCAGAAAGTGAAAAGAACGCATTTTTGAGAATAATTTTAGAGCTAGAATTATCTAAAAAATTAAAACAATAACTTACATTGTATATATTATAACAAAGACACATCTGGCTTTTTAATACAAATGAACTTTATTGTTACAATCTCTTTCTTTCTATTATTATAATAATTTTTCACAATTAATTTCAATTTAATTTTAATTTGCTAAGGATGCACTTATCTAATTACAGCATTTGGCTAATTCCTTAATCTAACAAATGAAATACCCGCAATATTTCTTAACCTCAACAAATGAAAATACCTGAAATAAAGGACAATCACTAACCACAATCTAATAAGATTATACAATGCTTCCTTAACAATAAAAATTAAAGAAACTAAAAGTGTATCAAAATTGTTATTAGGCTGAATTATTTATAATGAATTTAATTTATTGTAATTTCTTTTATTTAAGTTATTTAGTAATTATGTGCCCAATTTAATTAATTTACTTAAATAAATTTAAGATTGATTTAAAATTAAAATTAAATGAAATTTCTCTCTAGTTCTTGTGGTTTTTTGTGACTATAATTTAAACTTCAGTTACTGTTGGTGGTTAATTATTTATACAAGTTTTCACATTCTACTTATCGAATCTGAAGTCCTTTCACAATCCGAAGCGTGGTTGTTCCAGCAGATAAGCTCGATGTTGATTTGGTGTCCAATAATCTCCTTTATTCTCGCTATTAAATATTAAAGTGTAGGGATGGTGAGGGGCATTGCACAATGTAGCTCAGACACTGACATGAGATATGGGATCTAGTCATGACAAAAAGCTTATCCCTTGCTTCACCAAGGATTCAGACATTCCCATTACTTTTATACAATTTCCATCTAATTCCCCCTTCTCCAATACGCTTGGGTAATATTTCATGTGTCATGAATTTCAAATTATACTAAAATTATATTATTAAAAGTATGAGTTACAAATGTGTAAGCCATCAATGATGAATTTCCACAACAAGAAAATATCTTAGTAGAATAATGTTTTAACGAATATTTTCAGTTGCAATCATCACACAGCTCGGACTTGTCGTCTTGTTGCGGTGTTTTCTAATTGTGAATGTTTTATCAATTATCGTCTATAACATTTTCCACAAGTTTTGTTCAATGTATTTAATTGATAGTTTTTAAGCAATTTGTTTTTGTACGACAAATTAAATTTAACTTGTGGATAAAGCGAGTTGAGGATATCTAACTGTATATGATGAGGTATAAATATTTAAATGTGATTTGTGTTTAGCAAATATTTTACTTTTCTTTTATATATTAATGTTATTATTAAATAGCAATACAGTCCCATGAAACAACAATATACATTTATAATAACAGAAATTTGGATATTCAGAAAATGACATTTTAAAATAACACAAATATGAGCCTACTGAAGCATTAATAATGTACAGTTAACAGTAACAGAAAGGATAAGTAACAGAAGCAATGATTATTAGAGGATGTTAAAGTCGTGGAACTGTGTTACTGTTGCCAAGGTTTTTTAAAACACAGTACGCTCTAAGCTACGTAAAAACAAAATTAAATAAGTAAATCTGAATCTACAATATCTTGTTAAAAGCAACACAGAGTAATATTTAGAAGCACGTTATAAATTATACTTTACAATAAGTTTTAAAGTTTATAAACAATTATTATTCGTTGAGGTAAGCAGCTTTTCCAGGACAAACTTGTATTAACACTTTGAACTGAGACCAAACTTGAGGTAACGTCAACTTATTATATCTACATTGATAAAATAACTTCAATATACGTTAATTATAAATACGTAAAGTTTCGTTTTAATTTTCAAATAAAAGTTGAGGAAAAAAAAATGCTATACTAACACAAGGTTTACCAGGTTTAGGAGGTATACTCGTAACGTAGTAGATTATCATAGGTTTAGTGTTAAAGTTGTTGTCATCTTTACTTTCGTTATTTTTACTTTATATACAATGTTTATGTAAACATTACAATTCATATGTGAGAATAGAAGAATACTTAAATATGTTCAATGAACCGTAGCAGTCACGTGATATTAGGAACAAGTCAGCTGTAAATATTTGTTCCGCTTGTTGTTGTTAAGTGACGCGCTCAATCTTTATTGACGTTATTTATAATGAAAGAATATTTTTTAAATTATCGTTGAGAAAATTTGTTTACCATTTTATTGTGTAACATCTATAAACCGTTTGTTTATTCGTTTGTTGTATTGGGTTTAACATCTATAAACTGTTTGTTTATTTAAAAACATCGTTTTTTTTTTTAGATTTTTAATCATTTAAATCAATTTTTGAAATACCCATAAATACACATTTAATCACCTTTTTAATTATGTTTGAAAATGTAATAAAAAACAATTAGAGAAAAGAATTATAATAAATGTTGAAATAAAGTAATGATAATAATAAATTATTATACAGCTGACTTTTTATTTTATATTGCTTAAACAAATCAAAACTACTGTCGAATGCAACTCTTTCTTTTGTTTTTTTCTGCTAAAGTATTTAGAACTATGTACAATGCTATATAACATATATAAACAGAATTTTATACAAATTAATCAAAAATTATATATGACTGGACTCCTAACTTGTATTATAAAGAGGTTTCAAAATTTACAAACAAAAACTCTCAAACAACTATATCCCAAAGAGAGATTTTAGCTAAATATAAGAATTTATCTAGGCACTTACCTCTGGTAAAAATTTAAATTTTACTATTCACACGAAGTTGTTTTAATTATAAAAAAAGTGATAACGGCATGGTTGTTAAATTTACATGATTTATGTTAGTTTCAAACAAATATCATTAATCCAATTTCTATGATGTATTTTACAATGAATCAACAATTGCTAGCTTTTGTCGAAACAAATAAATTCTTATCTAAGTTTTAGTTTCTTACTAATATAATATAATAAATTTGTAGAAATATAAGATGTTTATTGGAAAAACATTTTAAACTTATTAATTCCATCTGTAATTTTGTTCTGCATTGAGAGAAATATTCCAGATTTTCAACAGTAAATATTTTTAATGGGATTGCAAAATTTAATGTTATATAACGAATTAAAACCAAAATAAAATGTATTTACAAATAAATACGAGTATGTACATTTTTATAATTCACGTTATGAGATAATTGATAAATTTATATTACTAGTAAGGATAACGATTACTAAATTACTAATTTTATAACTAAAGCACTTTTTTAGAATTTAAAAACCCAAATGCATTTTATAACTTAAGCCGTTGTCAATAGATAAGAGATATTAAAATGTCAAACTGACAAAACAAACTCAAGTTTAGAAGTTGACATAGGTGACGGATTTATAAGTAATTTCTTCCAAACTGTCACGGATGTTAAAGAAATGCTTAAAAGAACAATAAACTTGAAGTTGAAAGAAATAAACACAATATAGATGTATAGGTATTGACGGTGAGTAAACTAGCAATGACTTATGATGACAGAGCTTATCGTTTATGCAATTATCAAAACATAAAATAGTTAGATCTAATCACTGTAATAAATGGTATTATTATAGTATAATTAAGTATATTATTAAATGTCATGTACGAATGATAACGCCTTATATTGCACGTACATAAAGACCATCTATCTTTCTATAGGCTACTAAGAGTTTGAACATGATGATAACAGAGTATGAATAGTTGTCTAACAATGTGGAGACGATTGTCTTCAATCAAACATGTTTCATGAGTATTCCTCACATATTTAATTTGTATTTATTAAAGATAACTACAATACATTATGTTTTTTCGTCATACTGCTTCAAAAACAGCTGTTTTCAATACATGTATTGAGATGTTAAAGTTGTTATTTTTAGTCCTAGGACCTAAAAACATCAGCTGTGGTCGAGGTCATCAGGTGTTACTTTGTTTAAAGGAATTAATTAACGATCGTAAAGCGTCTATAAAAACAACAGATACTCTCGATTGTAAATAACCGTTAAACAGCTGTTACCATCGATTTGTAGGTATAATAGGTTATACAATTTTAGTTTTTGTGAAATTGTTTTCTTATATTATTTACAGTATATCGAAAAATATAGTTCATCACTTGGACCAAAAGTGAAGCTTTTCGATCCTCGCTCATTTTCCGCCCTCGGCTCCGCCTCGGCCGTTAAACTGGAGCTTGTTTCGAAAAGCTTCACTTTTGGTCCTAGTGATGAAATATACTATTTCATAACAGAAATAGTACCTTTTCAAAGCTGTAAAAATATTTTAAAACTCAAATAACTGACATAACCTCGGATTATTTATTTTTAATTGAACAGTTTCGACAGTGATCACAATGGTTTACAAAGATTTAAAATATTTGCGGCTATACAAATGACATCTACTGACAGGTTATTAACGTAACGTTATCATTGCTGCGTGTATTGGCACAAAGGTCTTTGCGTGCGCCCACAGTATGGTCCTGTATAACGGAAGGGGATTATACTGACACGCGTTACGGCTGATATTTTATTTAGTTTGCGTGCAACAATGTGTGGTCGTGTTTCTGTTATATACTCTGGAGACATATTATACTTTAACAGATAGAAAGGGGGCTTTGAAGTTTCGATTACATGGGTAACGAAGGACAACTAGTACAAATTGATGACACAATTTGTGTTAAGCAAAAATAATTTATTTCCACAATTTGCATTCAATAACATGTTTTGTAGTGAAGAGGTGAATAACTTATTTAGGGGTTATTATTGCTGTTATTGAATGTAGATAAAGTAGCACTAGAATTTAATTTCGATTATAAAAGTTTTAATTGTCAAAAAATATTTTAAGCGTTTTTTTTCTTTTTTACTATTTTTATCAAAATTGTTAATTTGAATAATTTTATGAAATTTTAATTTATAAAAAAGTATCCATCATTGACTATAAATACACGAATGTAAAAACTAACATTTTCAACTTGTACAAAATATTCAGGAATGTGGGATGTTTTTATGGAATTTCCATGACAAACGCTGTAAACATATTTTTTCTTGGCCGTTTGTGGATATTATTTGTATATTTGAATAATACAAATTTATAGTATATATTTAAAATGTATATGTAAATAAAAACAATCACACGTATACCCTTCAAAAATATGTTGTTTAATCAATGAAATCAATAGTAAATTTGGGTTTAGATTAAATAAGAGATAACGCGAGATTAGCCAGATGTCATGCGACAGATAAGGGGAATACAGAAACATAACTTTTCATTTTGTGTATTACTAGCACCCATGTGCAGCAGGCGTTGCACAAAATAGTCCTCGTTTCATTACCAAGAGTGGGAAAACTCTAAGTAGACATTAGGTTAGACTACTACCACGCATGCGTGTAAATCTCTGCCCCTCTTATAAGTTGACATCCTTTCTTGAAATTGCTGTTTGTTTAAATTTTCAATTCAATACGTATTCCGTGCTTTTGACCTTCAACTGAAACACTCTCCTATCTACACTAGACCACTGCTCTGGGCTTGGGGCTTCTTTCCATTGTAGACTTTGTTGACTTCAAGTAACCTATACATCCGAATATCTAAAATTGATTAACACAATTATGAACATTATATTTTTTAAATACTGTAATACATTTTCGTTCTTTATCCACTTCATGAAACGAGTTAGGACACTGTAGCCAAATTTGTAGAATAATTGAACTACGTCTAACTATATTTTACGCATAGAATCATTATTATTTTTTTTATAACCCAACTTGAAGCGACGATGTTATATTTTTAAATTGTTATTAATTTGAATTAATTATGATGTATTTTATTTGTGACATGACAAAATCTAGGTATACATCTAAATAAATTGAGCTTTTGACAGAGAAATATTTAAATACAGTAGTGATACATACGTTTTACGGTAGTCTACTGCTAATTATTAAATTTATAAACGAGTGTAAAAGAATAATAAGAATTGACATTAAATAATAACAATAAATATGGTATAAAAATAGTTAGATAAAACTTCTTCTTCTCCCATCTGTAAAACCAAATAAAAACCAACAAAAACACATCCTCACCAAAAAATACAGTTAGGTAGTTATCAATGAATAAAATAAATAAGGCTATGAAAAAATAGTTAATTATTTCAATAAGGGTCAAATCTTGCTTTGCTTGTACCATAAACACATCCTTAAGAGTATAAACTATGTATGGGTCATTCAGGAATCATTTTTCAACTGTTTTAATACATCGTAACGCTATAATTATTATAAAAACAAGTTGGTTGACGCATTATGGTACTTATGATACACCTCAATCCAAACATAGTTTTATGAAATACTAAATATAACTCTATATTTAGCCATGTTGACTTGCTGCGCTTGTAAGATCCACTCAACCCTAAATGTGTATGTAAGCTGCAACCGTTCCTATGTCACTGAGAATCGATTTCTGTATGCCAATATAACTTTGTCATTAAAAAATGTGTCAGTTATTTCAAAGTCAAATGATTTTATTATTGAAGATATCATATAGTGTTGTAGTTGGTTTCTTACATACAGAATTAAATCTGGGAACGGAGATCTAACTGGAGGAGGTGGAGCAAGAGTAGTGAGGGCTTGAAGAGTCATCTATGATTGACAGCTTAAGTTATTTTTTAAGGTAAAATACGGAAATAATATAGACAATAAAATATCTATATATTGGTTGTCACTTAAAACTGTTCTTGCCAGTTGTTTAAAAAAAAAATCAACGGGTTTGTACATGCTCAAAAGATATAAATATTAAAATTCATGGGTCTATCATAATATTCGTGGCTTAGACAATAAATGGAATATATACTTCTTCGGAATGATTCATTCAGACAAAAAGGATGCAGAATATTAAAGATTATCACATTTCTCAATTACCTCGGATGGTGTAATAAATGACCAAAAACTGTACTGTTGTCTTAAAAATACTGTTACTGACACCTTGAAGAAGATAAAACAAGAATGTAAAAGTATAATAAGTTATATAACTCTTTACGTCGTTGTGATGCATCCATGACATTGTGTATGATGGAATAAAGTGGAATTACAAACAAAGGAACAATGTACATCTCTGGAAAGAATGTATGAGACAGTACATATATACAAAACTAATTAATTATTTTCTGTAACATTACCTTACATACATTACATCTGTCAGACAGAAACAATGTGGGTAAATAATTACAAGCAGACAAAATGCGGCAGAAAGAAGATATCAGAAATATGCTATGTCACAAAGATGAAGACAAATTATAAAGTGAAATCCATAATACAAGTGTAATTAACTGTTTATTTATACAATTAAAGAGTAAATTTAGGTTTAGTTTTTTTTTGCATGTCAATGTAATAATAACATTTTAAGATTCGTTGTTTTGTAATTATCCTAACTTTTTTTATTTGAATATTTACAGTACATAAACTTTCATAAAAAGTATACGTTATATAGATGGGTTATGGAATTTGAAAACTAAGAATATGGTATGTACGGCTGATTATTTTTTTCGTGACCAAAAGAATAAATAAAATCATTAAAATGTCCTCCCTATTTTTTTTGGTAAGCATGAAATTGGGGGCAAATTTTAATATAAAGAATAACAGTTTGATGTTTTCATTTTTGTGCGCTTATCACAGAAGACTAATATAGCAATCTATCTTGACAAACTTAATAAAAACAAAATAATTGGTGGCCATTTTAAATAGTTTCTTGTACAAATTATTTTCAATAGTTCATACACGTTAAAATTATGAATATAAAAAAAAATAATTAAGATTGTTGACCTTGAAGCTTTCAAGATAATTATTTTAACCATGTACACGGTATATTTTAAAAGTAATGAGGCTTTAAGGGTGATTTAAGGGCAACACAAGAGTAGCTAGTGAATCAAAACCTTATTCCCGCCTGGCTTATTTTATTTCATTTAAATATCAATAGTTCAGTTTTCAATTAGCATATTTCTGTGTTATCATTACATGAGAACTCTCTTAGTTTTGTTAAACGGTTAAAACGAATGTTATACTATAATTACAGTACTATTATGACTGATTCTACATTAACAACCTATTATATCAGACTGAATTCAAGCGTTTCACTTCATAACATTTTATCACCATTATGACAACTTTAGTTTATTTCTGTGTGAAGGTCCAATCCCCTTCGAAGCGAGAGCCATGCCAGGGCGCTGACACTGGTTCGGCATAAGTGGGGTCTCCGACAAGTAACCAAAGCAGGCTCCAACGCTTGCAGCCATTAAATCAAAAGGACTTTCGAGACATTCTTCCAAGAGAGCGTGTACAATGCTTTAGTATACTAATTTACTATTGTTTTTCTTAAGTGGGCCGGTCCCGATGGTAATGCAATACCGGGCCAACCCATGACAGAGGTGGAGCAAGCTCTTAACACTCCGTCATTTTTCAAAAAACAATTCAATATCCTGGCTCCGCAGTGCAGAGCGTATCAGATATTAAGCTGATAAGAACAGATGCTAACACTTTGATCTTAGCCAAAAGGCCGAGAAGCGATGCACTTTATCAACAATTATGACGTGGCATTAAATTTACTATATGAATTAAATTCGCGAACGTTTTTTACATTCTCTTCTTACATGGCAGTCTTAAATAAACAATCGCCGGCCATTAGTCTGTTCTTCGAATCATACTATTCAGCACAAATTAAAATCATTTCAAAATGGTTTTGAATCCTTTAAAACAGAAAAATCTGATGAAAACATGAAAATCTAATTAAAAGTTTCGTGTAAAAAGTCGACCTTGCAGTTACAATGTTTGGTTACACTCCGTAGAGATAGCGCTAGTAGTTCTTCGTGTTCTGCTGTCGGTTACAACAAATCTGTGAAATGCATGTTATTGATATCTATTTGGAATATATATATATATATATATATATGTATTACGTGTAGTATTCAAATGTATATTTACACATATGATTGTACAAAATAAAATGCTTGAAATTTAATATATTCATAATTTACGAATTTAAGAAATAATCCTAAATCCCATCGAATGACTCCCGCACACTACTCTGGGTTAGTTTTTGATCTTAATTGAAACTATCATTATAGTGATTAATTTGTTTTATATTACACATGCAACGTCCCCTCGAACATTACACCTGAACCAAAGAAAAGGAAAAAAATATACTTCCTGATCCTTTGGAAAATAAATCTATAGAAAGCTTTTTCGCGTGAAGCTTGACTGCTATATCTTCCTGTGTTGGGATGAGTGGGAAAAGGTTTAGTCTAGCGAGGAAGTTGTATTGCCATATTGCATAAGTTGTATTGGGATAAGAAGGATAGTACGAACACGATTCTCTAGTAGCAGTCATTTATAGTTTACCATGTGTAGAAACTAAGTATTGTAATTTTCAATAATTATAATTACATTTTCTTTATTGTTGCTTGTTTCGAAAACAATGTGGAGTAAGACTCAAAATGCAAAAAAAGCCACGGAACTTCGAATCTTCAAGAGTGGATGGTTTTAAAATCTTTTGGTTTGATGACCAAATGGTAAAAAGAAAAAGAAAAATTAGTCAGCAGTTCCACTACTTCCGACATAATGTGTGTATTGACAACGCTGTGGAGAGTAATAATAAAAACTAAAAGTAATTTTTCTATTGATAATGGTATAGCAGCATTTCCCGACAGCCTGATTGATGACTTTAACTTAGTGGAAGTTAAATGTTCCTATTCTGGCAGAGATGTTCCTCCAGAAGAAATAATAAGTCATAAGAAAGGAATTGTTGGTAGTTTGTGGCAGCAAATGAGTGATACCTCTTTAATTATTAAAATGAAACAGTACTATCAGGTTCAAGAGCAACTCCATATTTACACAGAGAAACAGTTTGTATTGTGGACGAAGCACGGAATGAAGATAGAGAAAATTTTAACGACGAAAATGACTATTGGTTGTCGAAAACAGAAATGGTCGGAAAGTTATGAATATTCTACCACAACCTGTTTATTGCCTGATATTATTAACCTCAGACGTAGGAGAAGCATGTCCATCACACAACCACAATTATATTGTAGAAGAAAAGGAGAGAATTGAAAATAAGAGACAAATAAAATATTTTATATATAATTTACGAAACCCAATTGGGCGTAGCACCAATGATTTAATTTGGTTTTTAAGAAACTGGTAGGCCTATTATTCCAATTTCAAATATGTTAGTAAATTATTTCCAGACATAAAATACGTATTCAAAATTACTGTAATAAAAAAGGTTTAGACCCAAAAATATTGAAATTTTAGAAACTATTTTATTTTTTAGAGACGGGTATTATTTGAGACGGATATACGTAGAATATGTGTATTAATTTAAGACCAACATAGTAAAATTCATATTGCAAATCATTTTTAACGAAATAGGTTGAAAAAAAAATTATCCCATTTTTTTGGTGTGTTTAATATGCCAAGATTTTGATCACAGAAATTAAAAATTGCAATAAAGTATTATTGATAAATTTTAAATCAGTGTAACAAAAACAAATAAAAAAATGAGATATAAAACAAAAATGTTGAAATTGTTATTCGTCTTATGTTTGAGGGCCTTATGTTATAAATCCTAAATACAAGAGGTTAGTAAATTCTAAATTAGGATATTAGAAATAAGATTGATTAAAAATCGGTTGAGTAAAAATATATATAATATTGTTTCTCCCCTATCTTATATTTGGAGGTCTGCTACACCTAGAATCCGATAAAAAATATACATGGTTTTTTTTGCAAAATAGATGTCAAAGTCCCACTTAAAAATTGATATTAAATTGCTAATATGCTAATAGGCAAATAAAACTTACGAATAGTAGAGTGATTTGGATTCATTTAGCTAAATGGGTAACAAAACGCTACACTTCCTCCCACTTCAAGCCCAGAACAGCTTATTTGTTAAAATTTACAAAATGAACAAAGAAATTATCATAAATTGCCGGTCATATCTGAAAATGGCTGTTATTAGGAACTCGTTGCTATACAGGTAAAGTACTATTTTTTCACATGTACGTAGTGTTTAGAATGTTGTGCGATGGGCTAAAAATCGAAGTCTAGTTTTGTTTTCAAAACCCTTTTGAGGTCCCCTGAGTATAAAAAGGTGGTTTTTAGAATATTGTCTGTCTGTCGTAAGTTCTACAGATCAAACGCGTGGACTGAATTTAATCAAATTTGTTATGTGGCCATATTTTGGCATTATCTTTGAATTTTTATTATTATTTTGTTGATAACTCAAACCGAAAGGGTAACTGCCATAAGAAAAACACAAAATTTCGATTTTCTCATAATCGGATCAAAGATTTTCTTCTAAACATTTTGCGAATGTGAAGTCTCTAAGGGATCAAACAAAACGTATTGGTTGTCATCTCTCCAAAAATATAGTTTAGTGAGTTATCAAAAAATCAATAATCAGTCATGGATCCACAGATTTTATAGACACGTGAAGATTAATAACCCAAATCCGTATGGTAAATAGCAAGTAAAAATAAGTAGTGCATTTCAGAAATGATTAACAAAAAACAAAGTTAACCAAATACGGTTTAAATGTGTACAAAAACACTATTGAGGGGGGAAAAAAAAGGGGGTATATTTTTCATTAAGATATCTGTTATATAAAATATGAATTTAAAATTCCTTCGTACTGATAGAAATTAACTGTTTTAATCGTATCTGTAGGAGTTTTCTCATTCTTAATTCAAAACAACTCCAATAACAAAAAATATAAATTTTCGATTTTTCTAGGTTTTTATTCTTCTAACTTTGAAGAACTAGTGAGGTTAACTTGGCTCACAAGTTCTTAATTTATACCAGATGTACCACATGTTGTTGATCACTATAATTTATCATATATACGCAAACAATTTTATAATGTCTTCTACAGGCAATCGTTTTAACGTATCATAAAAACTCAACGACATTATAAAACCTAAATTAATCGACACGGATTCTATCCGACACACCATTTCCGATAAAACCAAATACATTGACAATATTTAGAAAACTAAAATATTACGTGACACTACCTTCTACAGCCACCTTAGCATATGGCGAGCCATGACAGGCCGCTAACACTGGTTCAGCACAATTGGCAGGGTCTCCAACGTTTGTAGCCATTCAGCGGTACGGTAATCACGTTCACGTGCTCAATGCTTTAGTATGCTAACTTACTATTGTTTTTTTTTAGTGGGCCGGTCCCGATGGTAATGCAATACCGGGTCAACCCATGACAAAGGTGGAGCAAGCTCCTAACACTCCGTCATTTTTCAAAAAACAATTCAATATCCTGGCTCCGCAGTGCAGAGCGTATCAGATATTAAGGCTAAACATCCCAGGATTAGGTACAAATTCTGCCACCACGGCGCAGCACCAAAATGGAGTCTTTTTGAATTAATGTTTATTGGTGGAATTTTCGTCCGATTTTTATTTGCAAAACTGATTTGTAAACAGAATAATATTACAATTTACGCTACGTAAGCCTAATTTTAATTAAGTTATTGGTTAAAAAAATAATAATAAGATCTTCATGTTAAAAAAAGAAATATGCAAATCGCAGGTAGTCATTTTGTAGACAATAATTTTTAATTAATTTTACACTTTTAATATTTAAAATCGCCCGAGTGGTTAAATCGGTATCATGTTTTATACATTTAAAATAATTCCTCTTAGGGGTATGAGGGCGCGGGAGACACGAAACACTTGCAGGGCCGAGGTGACTCACTGTTGCACCCCCCCACCACGTCGCTCGTCTTACAATCTTTGTGCTGGATGACTACTTTCCCGCCCTTCCACTCATGTGCTCTCGGTTATTAGTTACCGTGATTCTTCTTATGGATTTGTTTCGTCGTCTGTTTATAATTTTTATTGGGAACGTTATTTTGTTAAACTTTTATGTTCTCCATGGATTGCCCAGGAACAACCAAATCTAAAAAAACAGATTCCTCTTGAGGGATTCAATGGCGAAATATCAAGGGCCAAATAGCCTAAACGATGGAACATAGATCCTTGTAAAAATGTTTCGTATATTAAATAGAAAGTCATTTGATCTGTTATCGCCTAAAGCTAGATTCGTGGAATCTATCAAGTATCAATTCGTGGAAGTGTCCGCTTCGCACAATAACAGTATCTGTCTGGACTTTGTTAGTCTTTTGTATAAGTCAGGTCAAATATAAATATACAAATATTATATAGTTTAATTTGTGTTCATTAATTTAAAAATTTTATTAAAGTATTGTTTAGTTTACTTGTGTTTAACTCTCTCTCTCTCTCTCTCTCTCTCTCTCTCTCTCTCTCTCTCTCTCTCTCTCTCTCTCTCTCTCTCTCTCTCTCTCTCTCTCTCTCTCTCTCTCTCTCTCTCTCTCTCTCTCTCTCTCTCTCTCTCTCTCTCTCTCTCTCTCTCTCTCTCTCTCTCTCTCTGACTATCGCATGTACCCTTCTGGGGATATACGTCCTGGAGATACCTTGTGGGATCTCGGTAAATATAAAAGGTAGAAGTCTGATTTTTTTTATAGTGTATTGCTTAATAAATAACTATTACTCCTAATACGTTATCTCTCGAAAATTTTGATTTTGATTTTTGAAAAAATATGTGTTTTGTGGGGATGTAACGGTTACGAGAGACAGAAACTTGTGGGCATGTAAGAGGCAAGCTTTTCTGGGGATGTGATTATTTTGTTAGAGAGAAGCTTTGCGAGGATGTGAGAGAGTGATTTACGGGGATGTATTATTTGTCCCACGTTTACATCTTATTGCATGTCATTATGTTTATATTTGTTGTTATTCGTTAAGTGATTGATTAAATTAAATTATGTTTCATATTTGTTAAATAAATTGTAATGAATAAAGTAAATTGTAGTAAATGAAAATAACATTACTAACAAATTTACAAACTTTTTGATAAGTCAAGTTTTAAATTATTACTTCGGAAACAAAACTAATAATGTATAACAAAAACGCCTGGTTGATTACAAGGACGCTTCAAATGAATGTTAAATGAAAATAATCCTGAAAAACTCACTAACAATATTTGTGTGAATTCTTTGTAATTATTGTGTTTCGTTTTACATCCACCATTTTACAGCATTTTAAAATTAAGAATCAAGACACCGCGATACTCGAACATACAATTTTATCCGTTCAACAATTCCCAAAATATACACAATTTAATAAACCAGCGTACATTAGCGTTTGCATTTTATTGAAATGCGATGACACGCCTTTATTAAATCATTTGTATCTCGAAAACTACTGAACGGATTTGAAATATCAAAACATTTTTGAATTCACAATTAAATTCCATCAACAGTTGTTAACACAAGTTATACATGATTAATCATGCCTTGTTGCATAACAACCCCATAATAACTAAAAACAAACAATAAAAAGAATCCAGTATATTATTGAACTATAGACTATATTTATGTGTATAAATAAACATATATAAACATGATATATGTTATAATTGTGTAACATATTTATAAAATTTTCCATTCTAAACCTTGAAATAACATCTCAACCTTCTATTGTCATTGCCAATTGAACTGTATAATATTTAATTGTATAAAGTTAAAATACATCACATTTTTGAATCAGAGAATTTGTTCATTCTATTACCACTTGTGAAGAATAACTGGGAATAAAAAACATTCCATATATCATTTAAAAATATAAATGAAATACATTTTCATTTTCATTGGATGTTTAGAAATAAGGAGTACAAGTAGGATGGGTTGAATTAAAATTAATGCAATTTTATAATAAGTTGTACTAAGTAAAATGTAATGATCGATGAATTTACTCTAAAACAATTAATATTTTTAATAAAACTGTACATTGTTTCTGGGAAGAATATGAACACTAATATATTACTATTCCAAAAACCCAAAACTATTCCATATTATGGATTTGTAATACATCTTTTATTTCATTTCAGTTTGTAACCAAAGTTTCCAATATAAATTAGTCTCCTAGATAAATTACTACGTAACCATTCGTTATTGATTAATTCATACATAAAATATCTAACAAAATTTTTAATAAAGATAATTTTCCTCTTTAAAACTAGTGATATATATTATTTAAAAATCTGAGACAAATTTATATCTGATATACAAACACTTTTCGACGTAGTCAAAACAGATTAATAGTTTTTACATTTCATATAAAAGGTAGAACTCTTTAAATGGAGTAATTATTTAGAATGGCGAATAACTTATGTAATTTATAATATATATTGCACACATTCAAATAACGCAAAGAAGCAACAAGTATACAACCACCTCTAAGAAATTGAAATGGACAAACGGACTGAACTCTAAGTTTATGAAAGGTGCTGCCATCAGCTAGTATAAGTTCTGCTAATTGTTAAGCAGCTATTTCTAGTTGTTAGGAGTGCTCTGCAACTGCTAACGTTCGTTAGCTGCTTGGAATTAGCTGCTTTGCTAATTAGCACCACATCACTACTGCAGGAGGGGCCTCGCGTTAGAGCGGCTGGGCAGTATGGCGGTGCGCCACGCGGAAGGGGGGCGCGGAGCGTGAGAGAAATAATGATAGTATATTTAAAACACGATTCCGATAGGACCATTTGACCGATTTCATATCTGAAAACGGCAAAATTCATTTAAAATTATTATTTAAAAAATGACTACCTGCGATTAAAAATAATGATAATAATAATAATATTTTTGCTCAACAACTTTTTTATAAAAAAATCTAAAAAAGTTTCACCTTCGTAGCGTAAATATTTTATTGATATTATTTACAAAATAACTTACAAAACAAAAATCGGACAATAATTACGCAAATTATCAGTAATGCAATTTTGCCGCAGAGGTGCTGCTATCTAGCGGGCCAGAAACACAACTTTTTCAGGGATGTTTAGCCTTAAGCTGATAAGAACAGATGCTTTCACTTTGATCTTAGCCAAGAGGCCGAGAAGCGATACAATTTAACGACAATTATGACCTGGCATTAAATTTACTATATGAATTAAATTCGCGAACATTTTTTACATTCTCTTCTTACATGGCAGTCTTATATAAGTCTTATATAAACAATCGCCGGCCATGAGTCTGTTCTTCGAATCATACTATTCAGCACAAATTTAAATCATTTCAAAATGGATTTGAATTCTTTAAAATAGAAAAATCTGATGAAAACATGAAAATCTAATTAAAAGTTTCGGAAAAAAGTCGACCTTGCAGTTACAATGTTTGGTTACACTCCGTAGAGATAGCGCTAGTAGTTCTTCGTGTTCTGCTGTCGGTTACAACAAGTCTGTGAAATGCATGTTATTGATATCTATTTGGAATATTATATATATATATATATATATATATATATATATATATATATATATATATATATATATATATTATAACGAAATCAATAAGCTTTCCAGTAATGGTCTAATATTTTAAAAAGAATATAGAAATAGATACATTTGTTGAACACATGTTAAACATTTTATGATAGCCGACAAAGGTGAAGCGTTAGGGGAATATGTTATAAATCAGTCAGAACACCATTCACAACTTTAAAGAAAAAAGAGAGAAAAACACTTAAATTAGACCCAGAATCATTGTAGGCAATTAAGTCATAAATAACTATAATATTAGAAACTTAGGGAGAATCACACACAAAACTCATAAAATGTTTGCTAAACGGTCACAATTTTGAAACATTAAAATTTGATTGGCTGACAAAAAGTAGATGCTTACGTTCATTGGTTAAAGTAAATTAAGAGAGAGGAAATAAGTATTTTTTAGCATCGACAAAGTAAAAATTATATAGAGAGTCTTGGGGAGAAACTCACACCATAGGGGTCGGCGAAGTAAAGTCAACAGTATTCCTAATGTAGAAATTAGTATTTTCTATAAGTTATAATTCCAGTTTAGTAATAGTAAAGTAATAATTGTTTTTTTTAACACGTATGTTTTAACCGTGTTTGTTTTTACAAAGTAAAAGTATTTAACACTTTAGTAATCTTCGTTGCAGTACTAAAGAGGTACATCTACGAAGTGTTGAGTGCATCTTCATGGTAATTTGAAGTGAATCATTTTATTGATAAATCACATAGTACAGTGTAGTGTTTGGTGAACATCATTAACCAGTAATAAAGTGAAAGTTCTTCACTCAACTAGCAGCACTGGATTACTTACAAAGGAATACAACAAAAGTGGATTTGGTATTGTACTAATTATAGACTTTAATTGAAAACTAAATTGTTAAAATTGCAATTCTCTGTATTATTAAAATTTCACTCACTGTATTAATTGTTCATTAAAGAGCTCCCCCTGAGCAAATAGTTTAAAATATAAAAAAAACAAAAGTAATTGGAAATTAAGTTAAAATAAAATTAAATATTTCAGAGTTAATGTTAAAGAGTATATTTGGACTTCATCATTAATAACTTTCCTTATGTGTTGACAATCCAAGGTATGACTAATTAATTCATGATTTTTGATTTATATAATATTTTTGAAATTATAATAAAATAATTATCGTTAGAAAATGGCGCCCAAGTGTCAGGCATGAACAAGCAGTGAGTGAATTATTGTTAGCATAATTGTTAGCATAAGTATAATAAGGTTAATTACAGGAAGTGTATGTTAAATTTAAGAAGAAGCAAACGCCTCTGTTTAAGGGTACAAGTATGTTGCAAACAAATCAAGGGTCGGGTCAGAACACACCTGAAGTGTTCGAAGTTAATAATCAATTGGGGGAAAGTTTTGATGTTATTTCGGGGAAAGGATTACCAGGGGTAGATAAAACAATAAATGAAGTTAATGTGGCGGGGACAGCGGCGTCGGTAACGTCCGAAAATTTAAATGTAATGGAAATGTTAAAGGCCCTTATGGAACAAAGTAAAAATTTGGAAAAAAATATGGGAGAAAAATTGGATCGGCAAATGGAAAATATGCGGGAAGAAAATCGACAGTTTATAGCGGTATTAAATAATAAAATAGAGGGAGTTGAAAAGTCGGTAATAGAAAAAACTAAGGAATTGATAGGGGAACAGAAGCAACAAACCGATGAATTAATTAATAAGCAGAATGTAGAAATTAAGGTAGTTAAGGAACAACAGGTACAATTAATTAACCAAGTAGAAGGTAAACTAAATATCATGGAAAATAAAATTAAACCGCTAGAAGAAATTGAACAACAACGAAATAATTTAATAAAGAATTATGAGGGTAAATTTAAGGAATTAGAAGATCGGCTAGAATCGGATATAGGATCTAGTAAGGCGGTAGCTGAACGAATGGAAATCAGGTCGTTGGGATTCACGGGATCAGAAATTAACCCAATGGAGTTTTTAGAGGCAGTAACCAGGTTATACGATAAATATTATAAGGGCAAGGATTTAGAGTGGTTAGATATTCATTTTTGTGAACAAGCGCGAATTTGGTGGAAGTTATGTGGTAGAGGCTTACGAGAATTTGAAAAATTCACGGAAATTTTCAAAAACAAATATTGGAACGAATTAAGGCAAGCGGAAATACGAGATGAATTGGAATTCGGACGCTATTACGTCAGTTCAAACCAATCTATGCTAGGGTATTTAGAAGAAAAACTTTTGCTGTATAGTTATCTAGAACCAAGGTTAAGTGAGTTACAAATAATTAGAAAAATCGTCAGACATTTTCACGCCAACGTGGCTACGGCTCAAATAACTAGGGGTATTAAAACAAAGAAGGGATTTATTAACCTAATAACAGAATTCCAATATGCAATTAATAACCATCGACCATTCGAAAGTAAAGGGGAAGAATTGCACCGGGTCAATGCACATAGACAGCAGGGAGAGAGAAAGTTTTATGACAGTAGAGACCGACCATCAGAAACAACACAAAGACACCCTAAGTTTTATGCAGGCCAACGAACTTCAACCAAGACAAGTGTTGTAAGTAAACAATGACAAAACGATATCGAACCAACTGACCTTCCTTTACCCTCCATTAACACCATTTTTACCGATGTACGTGACTTACTGAATAAGGATGAAGATTCCGAAATTACTTTAGGAAACATTAGTATAGAATGTCCTAATATAGATATTAAAATTGCTAATCATGATTATACCGCATTAATAGACACTGGGAGCGAGTATAATGTTTTATCAGAAATGTTTTACCGTAATAATCATCATCTATGGGGAGATCATGCTATATTTAGCGTAGCCAATACGAGGGTTATCGGAGCAATTGGTAATCGTTCAAAAAATATAACAAAACAAATAATACTAAATGTAACCGTTAATCAAGAATCAATTGAAACACGTTTTATTATTGTACCTGGATTAATAAAAGATTGTATTTTAGGTATAGAGTTTATAAATAAAAATCAAGCTATACTTAATTTTGTAGAAAATTCAATGGAACTAAATTTAATGAATTGACAGACAGAAACAGGAAACGAATTCGAGGCATTTTTAATTGTAGATTACTAAGGAAATATTACGCATAAGGAGTAGAGTAAAATTAAAAAAAAAAAAATAGGATAGGTGCAATAGTTTACAGAAATTTAAAGTGGTTGATCATATATCTGAACTAAGTAGGGTATATGGCGAAGTCAATTAACTTATTTTTCTGCCAACTAAAGAATAGTATAAGAGACCATAAATATAGGACAGTACAGGAGCTCCGCATCATAAATCACTGACCGGGTTAGAAAGACCACACTTCATAAATAAGAAAGGGAAGTTTAGGATTGTAAAACCTTCAGTTTTGGGTATGGTACCTGTAAAACGGTTGAGCTTGCTTCTGTAACTTGTAAACAAATTTATAATTATTTAGTAAAAATATGTCTAAGCTAATTTCTTTTCAATGGGTACTTGAAACATGTCATGTGATTGTATAAAATAAGTTATTGTTGTGTACTGTCTGTAGAAGCTATAAGATGACTAGTAATAAGTAATATTTATCATAAGCATTGTTTAAAAATTTGTGTTGTTGTTATTGTTAAATAAGGACTGTTATTGTCTTGGGTAGGGATATTGATAAGTCTGTTTTTTAGATATGTGGCTACGTTATTTTAGCTCATTTAAGAAAATAATCTAAAAAAACGGGGGACTATATAACGAAATCAATAAGCTTTCCAGTAATGGTCTAATATTTTAAAAAGAATATAGAAATAGATACATTTGTTGAACACATGTTAAACATTTTATGATAGCCGACAAAGGTGAAGCGTTAGGGGAATATGTTATAAATCAGTCAGAACACCATTCACAACTTTAAAGAAAAAAGAGAGAAAAACACTTAAATTAGACCCAGAATCATTGTAGGCAATTAAGTCATAAATAACTATAATATTAGAAACTTAGGGAGAATCACACACAAAACTCATAAAATGTTACGGAACAATAGTTTGCTAAACGGTCACAATTTTGAAACATTAAAATTTGATTGGCTGACAAAAAGTAGATGCTTACGTTCATTGGTTAAAGTAAATTAAGAGAGAGGAAATAAGTATTTTTTAGCATCGACAAAGTAAAAATTATATAGAGAGTCTTGGGGAGAAACTCACACCATAGGGGTCGGCGAAGTAAAGTCAACAGTATTCCTAATGTAGAAATTAGTATTTTCTATAAGTTATAATTCCAGTTTAGTAATAGTAAAGTAATAATTGTTTTTTTTAACACGTATGTTTTAACCGTGTTTGTTTTTACAAAGTAAAAGTATTTAACACTTTAGTAATCTTCGTTGCAGTACTAAAGAGGTACATCTACGAAGTGTTGAGTGCATCTTCATGGTAATTTGAAGTGAATCATTTTATTGATAAATCACATAGTACAGTGTAGTGTTTGGTGAACATCATTAACCAGTAATAAAGTGAAAGTTCTTCACTCAACTAGCAGCACTGGATTACTTACAAAGGAATACAACAAAAGTGGATTTGGTATTGTACTAATTATAGACTTTAATTGAAAACTAAATTGTTAAAATTGCAATTCTCTGTATTATTAAAATTTCACTCACTGTATTAATTGTTCATTAAAGAGCTCCCCCTGAGCAAATAGTTTAAAATATAAAAAAAAACAAAAGTAATTGGAAATTAAGTTAAAATAAAATTAAATATTTCAGAGTTAATGTTAAAGAGTATATTTGGACTTCATCATTAATAACTTTCCTTATGTGTTGACAATCCAAGGTATGACTAATTAATTCATGATTTTTGATTTATATAATATTTTTGAAATTATAATATAATATTTATCGTTAGAATATATGTGTGTGTGTATTACGTGTAGTATTCAAATGTATATTTACACATATGATTGTACAAAATAAAATGCTTGAAATTTAATATATTCATAATTTACGAATTTAAGAAATAATCCTAAATCCCATCGAATGACTCCCGCACACTACTCTGGGTTAGTTTTTGATCTTAATTGAAACTATCATTATAGTGATTAATTTGTTTTATATTACACATGCAACGTCCCCTCGAACATTACACCTGAACCAAAGAAAAGGAAAAAAATATACTTCCTGATCCTTTGGAAAATAAATCTATAGAAAGCTTTTTCGCGTGAAGCTTGACTGCTATATCTTCCTGTGTTGGGATGAGTGGGAAAAGGTTTAGTCTAGCGAGGAAGTTGTATTGCCATATTGCATAAGTTGTATTGGGATAAGAAGGATAGTACGAACACGATTCTCTAGTAGCAGTCATTTATAGTTTACCATGTGTAGAAACTAAGTATTGTAATTTTCAATAATTATAATTACATTTTCTTTATTGTTGCTTGTTTCGAAAACAATGTGGAGTAAGACTCAAAATGCAAAAAAAGCCACGGAACTTCGAATCTTCAAGAGTGGATGGTTTTAAAATCTTTTGGTTTGATGACCAAATGGTAAAAAGAAAAAGAAAAATTAGTCAGCAGTTCCACTACTTCCGACATAATGTGTGTATTGACAACGCTGTGGAGAGTAATAATAAAAACTAAAAGTAATTTTTCTATTGATAATGGTATAGCAGCATTTCCCGACAGCCTGATTGATGACTTTAACTTAGTGGAAGTTAAATGTTCCTATTCTGGCAGAGATGTTCCTCCAGAAGAAATAATAAGTCATAAGAAAGGAATTGTTGGTAGTTTGTGGCAGCAAATGAGTGATACCTCTTTAATTATTAAAATGAAACAGTACTATCAGGTTCAAGAGCAACTCCATATTTACACAGAGAAACAGTTTGTATTGTGGACGAAGCACGGAATGAAGATAGAGAAAATTTTAACGACGAAAATGACTATTGGTTGTCGAAAACAGAAATGGTCGGAAAGTTATGAATATTCTACCACAACCTGTTTATTGCCTGATGTTATTAACCTCAGACGTAGGAGAAGCATGCCCATCACACAACCACAATTATATTGTAGAAGAAAAGGAGAGAATTGAAAATAAGAGACAAATAAAATATTTTATATATAATTTACGAAACCCACTTGGGCGTAGCACCAATGATTTAATTTGGTTTTTAAGAAACTGGTAGGCCTATTATTCCAAATTCAAATATATTAGTAAATTATTTCCAGACATAAAATACGTATTCAAAATCACTGTAATAAAAAAGGTTTAGACCCAAAAATATTGAAATTTTAGAAACTATTTTATATTTTAGGGACGGGTATACGTAGAATATGTGTATCAATTTAAGACCAACATAGTAAAATTCATATTGCAAATCATTTTTAACGAAATAGGTTGAAAAAAAAATTGTTATCCCATTTTTTTGGTGTGTTTAATATGCCAAGATTTTGATCACAGAAATTAAAAATTGCAATAAAGTATTATTGATAAATTTTAAATCAGTGTAACAAAAACAAATAAAAAAATGAGATATAAAACAAAAATGTTGGTCGTCTTATGTTTGAGGGCCTTATGTTATAAATCCTAAATATAAGAGGTTAGTAAATTCTAAATTATGATATTAGAAATAAGATTGATTAAAAATCGGTTGAGTAAAATATACCAAATATTGTTTCTCCGCTATCTTATATTTGGAGGTCTGCTACACCTAGAATCCGATAAAAAATATACATGGTTTTTTTTGCAAAATAGATGTCAAAGTCCCACTTAAAAATTGATATTAAATTGCTAATAGGCAAATAAAACTTACGCATAGTAGAGTAATTGGGATTCATTTAGCTAAATGGGTAACAAAACGCTACACTTCCTCCCACTTCAAGCCAAGAACAGCTTATTTGTTAAAATTTACAAAATGAACAAAGAAATTATCATAAATTGCCGGTTATATCTCAAAATGGCTGTTCATAGTTTTGAAAAATATGTAAATGAACCCTGATGTCGTTTCGTTGCTATACAGATACAGTACTACTTTTTCACATGTACGTAGTATTTAGAATGTTGTGCGATGGGCTAAAAATCGAAGTCTAGTTTTGTTTTCAAAACCCTTTTGTGGTCCCCTGAGTATAAAAAGGTGGTTTTTAGAACATTGTCTGTCTGTCGTAAGTTCTACAGATCAAACGCGTGGAACGAATTTAATCACATTTGTTATGTGGCCATATTTTGGCATTATCTTTAAATTTTTATTATTATTTTGTATTTTGTTGATAACTCAAACTGAAAGGGTAACTGCCATAAGAAAAACTCAAAATTTCGATTTTCTCATAATCGGATCAAAGATTTTCTTCTAAACATTTTGCGAATGTGAAGCCTCTAAGGGATCAAACAAAACGTATTGGTTGTCATCTCTCCAAAAATATAGTTTAGTGAGTTATCAAAAAATCAATAATCAGTCATGGATCCACAGATTTTATAGGCACGTGAAGATTAATAACGCAAATCCGTATGGTAAATAGCAAGTAAAAATAAGTAGTGCATTTCAGAAAAGATTGACAAAAAACAAAGTTAACCAAATAGGGTTTAAATGTGTACAAAAACACTATTGAGGGGGAAAAAAATCTAAGTATATTTTTCATTAAGATATCTGTTATATAAAATATGAATTTAAAATTCCTTCGTACTGATAGAAATTAACTATTTTAATCGTATCTGTAGGAGTTTTCTCATTCTTAATTCAAAACAACTCCAATAACAAAAAATATAAATTTTCGATTTTTCTAGGTTTTTATTCTTCTAACTTTGAAGAACTAGTGAGGTTAACTTGGCTCACAAGTTCTTAATTTATACCAGATGTACCACATATTGTTGATCACTATAATTTATCATATATACGCAATCAATTTTATAATGTCTTTTACAGGCAATCGTTTTAACGTATCATAAAAACTCAACGACATTATAAAACCTAAATTATTCGACACGGATTCTATCGGACACACCATTTCCGATAAAACCAAATACATTGACAATATTTAGAAAATTAAAATATTACGTGACACTACCTTCAACAGCCACCTCAGCACGTGCATGTCGCTGGCCCGGCTTTGTCGGAATTTGTAAAAACTAATTATGCCAAGATTTAGTACCTATTTCGTACTATTTAGTACCTCCAATCAAAAAATTAGTACCTCTTCCCTAACCGAGTAATCAAATTTTTTAAGGTGCAGGGCCAGCGACATGGCTCCCCGGCCATGATCGAATTTGAACTCAAAAATTACACCAAGATTTAGTACCTATTTCGTACTAATTTGTACCTCCAATAAAAAAATTTGTACCTCAAAGGTAACTGAGATACAGCCCGTTAAAGGTAAGGGTCAATGACCTCTCTGCCCGGCCATGTCGGAATTTGTAAAAACTAATTATGCCAAGATTTAGTACCTATTTCGTACTATTTAGTACCTCTAATCAAAAAATTAGTACCTCTTCCCTAACCGAGTAATCAAATTTTTTAAGGTGCCGGGCCAGCGACATGGCTCCCCGGCCATGATCGAATTTGAACTCAAAAATTACACCAAGATTTAGTACCTATTTCGTACTATTTTGTACTTCCAATAAAAATATTTGTACCTCAAAAGGTAACCGAGATACAGCCCGTTAAAGGTAAAGGTCAATGACCTCTCTGCCCGGCCATGTCGGAATTTGTAAAAACTAATTATGCCAAGATTTAGTACCTATTTCGTACTATTTAGTACCTCCAATCAAAAAATTAGTACCTCTTCCCTAACCGAGTAATCAAATTTTTTAAGGTGCCAGGCCAGCGACATGGCTCCCCGGCCATGATCGATTTTGAACTCAAAAATCACACCAAGATTTAGTACCTATTTCGTACTATTTTGTACTTCCAATAAAAAAATTTGTACCTCAAAGGTAACCGAGATACAGCCTGTTAAAGGTGGGGGTCAACGACCCCTGCGTGCATGTCGCTGGCCCGGCCATGGTTGAAATTGTGAAAAATAATTATGCCATTATTTAGTACCTATTTCGTACTATTTCATACCTTGAATGAAAACATTAGTACCTAAAAGGTAACTGAGATACAGCCTGTTAAAGGTAAGGATGTGAAGGATGACAGTGAAGTCCCTAAAATCTGAACTTCGTTATTTAGAAAGTCCGCTTAATCCGAAACAGAAATCGGATATTTTTGGGAATAAAAAAGTGTATTTGTATTATTGTACTAAATAATTAGTTCCAATGTTCTGTACGTACATTAATAGACTGTTTTTATCTAGTCCAAGTATGATGTAAAGTATGATTCATGATTAATTATAACCTTTCCCATTTTTCAAGAAATAATTTCGCTTAATCTGAAATATTTGAAAAGAGGAATTACTTTCGGTTGTTACACCGTTATCAATTTCAGATAAAATTAATGACCGGAGCAGCTATTTATATACTGTATTAATATAAACAGTGTAGTGCTATTGACTGGTAGGGATCTGGAGGATTGTCATTGGTTGACATAATGGCCTACTTATTTTATAGTTAGTTGTTCCACCCTGTCACAAAGAGCCGATCAGACCCTTGCTAATGTGATTTTGAACTGGAGATAATCAGAATATTATCCTATGAATGAATTTCAAGACTGACAGTGATAGCTATGCTCCAGAATGACAAGACGTTGAAGACGAAAAATAGTAAAGCATTCTTGGTGGAGAGGGTTCCAATAGCAAGAAAAAAAGGGCATAGTGAGCCGCCAGGTCGAATACCTTATTAGCAATGGCCATAAGATATTAGTCGAACGAAATGTATTAACAGTGCTTAATAATAGAAATTGTCTTTAATTCACAAAGTGTAATTTAGTAATAATAATACTGAACTGTTTAAAATAATGGATGTTTTAGAAAAATGCCAGAAAATTATGATTTTGGTTTTCTATCAATAACTGTATTCCTCAGCCTACAGAGCAAATAAAAATAACAGTAGTGTTATTACACTTTTTGCCCTAACTCTAGTTTATATTTTTCATTTGAATTTAACTTTTGTAATTTGTCTCTGAAAATGCCTTAAATCTTGTACTTTCACAACTTCTAACCTGTTAAAGATCGGGAAAATACCCAAGAATGTCAAATCTTTATATAATATGTTTTATCCAAAATCGTCATAAAAAATAGGGGTTCCCATAAGAAAATATAGAGCTGACCTCCATATTGAAAACCTGGCGGGTGATATAAATAATTTATTAATACATCTAGTTTTAACTTAAAAAATCCTGGGGTTACCTTTTAAAATTTTATTACAACTTTTGTACTTATAGAATAAAACAGTGGTACACCTGTTTCAATCACCCTGTATTTTACACCGCTAAACCCTAAATATTTTAAAATTGTTTAAACGTCATGTCACGCGACACTATAATCGTATAAATCTATTTTTATCAAGAGTAAAACTTTCAAAAAACGAAAAAGAAAAAAATAGATTTATGATAAGTAAAATATGAAATGAATCTTTTGGAATCTGAATATCTATCAAATACATCCTCATTCGAACTTCTCTACTGTACCGAAAAGAAATCAATGATGAGCGTCTTCAAGGTACATACCCGTGAAGATCTGTGAAATAACGTAGGTCAAAAAAAGAGTAAAGAAATACTTAGAGATATTATGGCTAAAACACATGTCCATATCAAAATAATCCACTAATATATAATGTAGATAGATCACTTTACAAACCACATACATGATTGCAAAACAATTTTTTCAATTCTACGAACATTTTTGACTCTGTTGACTTATTAGCAATGGCCATTAGTCCCAAAGACTCCGGATGGGTCGACATTTCCCGTATATTATCTTGAAATTTTAAAGTTATTATTATGTTTTATACACATAGACTATTATTGAATATATGTATAAAATATAATAATATACATATACATATTATATTTTCAATTGAATTGACAAAGGTGATATTGTAGTACATACGTATACATATTAAATTGAAAATTCCAGATATTGTAAAACAAATTTTATTGAATCACAATGGGACTTTCATGGGACAAAAAATATTTATATTGAAACGAACAGCTTCATTTATTCATATTATATAGAAAACAGCTTCAAAATATACATCCATGAATAAAATTAATTCTGGATTACATAAAATATCTCAAATCAATTATTATAAAATTGATTCATGTCAAAGCCTCTACAAGAAAAAATAACTCTTCTTTGAATAATTCATTGACATATTAGTTACAAAAATGTAGAGTTTTCAACTGTATAAAAATTATCTGATTTTTTTGAAAACATTTTACAAATACATTACAAAATTACAATTTACTTTACAATTAAAACGAAAATTACAAAAAGTAATATTATTATAATCATGAAAGAGAAAATTCTAGGTTATGCATTTATAAATTCAATGAGGTGTGAGTATTATTATTTTAAAATTTAATCTTACAGGTCTACACTTCAATTAGTTAGAAAACAGCTTCAAAAATACATTAATAAATAAAAATTCCGAATAAGATTCCTCCAATCAATTATTATAAAATAGAATTACATTGAAGCTCTACAATATGCAAATTATAATTACCAACAATTTAACAAAATTACAACTTCAAATATTAAAAAATATGTACATTGAAACGAAAAACATGTACATATACTAGGCCAACAATTGACCTATAGTAATAGCAAAGCGGGAGCACCGATGGAGGCAAGGTCAAGTCCTCTTGCACGCACGCACCCTCACACTCTGCGCGCAAGGGATTTGGACCGCCCTTCCTTCCAACCCTATGAGTCACCTAGTCTATCGAACAATAATTTTGTTATACTTAAATTTATTTAAAAATTAATTATGTATACACAGATTCTTCATAACATTTCATGAAAAATGATACCAAACATAGTATGAATATTTACTCTATTAGACCTTAGATCACAATACAATGATAGTTAACAAAGTACTGGCTAAATGATTCGTGGAAAAAAGCGGCCCATCAAACGTTTTTTGGGTGTATGTCTGCTATATCGGCGGGTGCCAATGCCGCGGTGTTTTTATGCCGCCGACAATGGGATACCGCTATCGACAAAGTTGTTTGACTCGCCGCTGCTTTGGTGATTCAATTACAATTTATTTTCGGAAACTCTCATCCAACCAGTACACTACGATGGTTAATCCGAAGCTGGTTAACAGAGGTTCTACTGTACTATAGGCCCGATGACACAAACCAAAACACATGAGACAAAAACCAAAACATTTCTTCGGCCAAGCAGAACAAAGCAGGAAGGTCGAATCAACTTTCTCCAGACAAACCCTAACAACTCGCAAATTACAGGGGGAAATTGTACAAACTACAAACTACGTGAAGTCAATAATTATACGAAATAAAAAGTTATATGAAATAATTAGTGGAGATCCAACAATCCGGTATCCGGGAATTTTTTTCCTATCCGATATTCGGCCGGATAATTGTTAGTATCCGGCCGAATATCGGATATGTAATCTCTATAATTATATATTATACAATAGAGATAACATATTATATATTGTAATATAATAATTATTATATAATAGATATTACATATACATCTCATAATACATATAAAAACTAGAAATATAATCATTTATCCATGAACTTTGTTCCAGGTTAGTCCATCTAAAAATTAAGGACTAGATTGACTGATTAGTGCTTTCTTTTCTGTTCTGTTACTTTCAATCTGGGGAATATCATTCAATAACAATAACAGCCCATACGGCCATAATTAATCAAAGTATAAAAGTCCTAAAGAGGGTTATAATTATACACCAACATTTCACTATTGAATTCCACTAATACTACTACAGCATTTTGCTACAAAAATAATACTTAATTAGCAGTCAAATTATATTATTATTATTATTTCAATTAAATCAAATAAAAATACAAACAATAAAAAGACAAATATATAAATACAATGGTTCTGAGGGTAGTAGTTCATCATTAATTAATTTTATAGGAAAATAGACTATGTATAATTCTACATGTCATTAATGCTTTAAATAAAATTTCTCAAATGTTTTCATTGAAGGTATGATATAGTACGAAATAGGTACTAAATGATGGCGTAATTAGTTTTTGCGAATTCAGACATGGCCGGGCAGAGAGGTCATTGACCTTTACCTTTAACGGGCTGTATCTCGGTTACCTTTTGAGGTAAAAATTTTTTTATTGGAAGTACAAAACAGTACGAAATAGGTACTAAATCTTGGTGTAATTTTTGAGTTCAAATTCGATCATGGCCGGGGAGCCATGTCGCTGGCCCGGCACCTTAAAAAATTTGATTACTCGGTTAGGGAAGAGGTACTAATTTTTGGATTGGAGGTACTAAATCTTGGCATAATTAGTTTTTACAAATTTCGACATGGCCGGGCCAGCGACATGCACGTCACCTCAGCATATGGCGAGCCATGACAGGCTGCTTACACTAGTTCAGCACAAGTGGCTTGCAGCCAATCAAGTCATTCTTCCAAAAGGAGCGTGCACAATGCTTTAGTACGCTAACTTACTATTGTTTAACTTCAGTGGGCCGATCCCGATTGTAATGCAATACCGGGCCAACCCATGACAGAGGTGGAGCAAGCTCCAAACACTCCGTCATTTTCCAAAAAACAATTCAATATCCTGGCTCCGCAGTGCAGAGCATATCAGATATTAAGCTGATAAGAACAGATGCATTCACTTTGATCTTAGCCAAGTGGCCGAGAAGCGATACAATATAACGACAATTATGACGTGGCATTAAATTTACTATATGAATTAAATTCGCGAACGTTTTTTACATTCTCTTCTTACATGGCAGTCTTATATAAACAATCGCCGGCCATGAGTCTGTTCTTCGAAACATACTATTCAGCACAAATTTAAATCATTTCAAAATGGTTTTGAATCCTTTAAAACAGAAAAATCTGATGAAAACATGAAAATCTAATTAAAAGTTTCGTGTAAAAAGTCGACCTTGCAGTTACAATGTTTGGTTACACTCCGTAGAGATAGCGCTAGTAGTTCTTCGTGTTCTGCTGTCGGTTACAACAAATCTGTGAAATGCATGTTATTGATATCTATTTGGAATAATATGTAATAATAATATATATAATATATATATGTATTACGTGTAGTATTCAAATGTATATTTACACATATGATTGTACAAAATAAAATGCTTGAAATTTAATATATTCATAATTTACGAATTTAAGAAATAATCCTAATCCCATCGAATGACTCCCGCACACTACTCTGGGTTAGTTTTTGATCTTAATTGAAACTATCATTATAGTGATTAATTTGTTTTATATTACACATGCAACGTCCCCTCGAACATTACACCTGTTGTGATATAGAAAATATAAATTGTTGTTTACGTTAAATATCGTATATAATATAAAAATTGAAAAAAAGAAAATGAACCAAAGAAAAGGAAAAAAATATACTTCCTGATCCTTTGGAAAATAAATATATAGGTGAATAAACATTGTAATCAAATCTTTATTTAACCCTCAGCAGTGACCATCCAAGTACTAACCACGGCCAATGTTGCTTGACTTCGGTGATCGGACGAAAACCGATAGGCCTATATTCAACATGGTAAGGCTGTTGGCGAGAACAAAAGCATATCTAAATGTACACTATATACGTAAAAATTAATATCTATGGTCATCCAAAGTGTAAAATTCAAGAAAATAATCTGCTAGGCGTGTTTAATAGAGTAAACAATTTTTTCGTTAATATAATAATTTTTAATGAAGTAAATGGAAAGAATACATTATAAAAGATCAACTATTGTCGATAAATTAAACTGTATTCAACAGCGCTATATTTTGGATTTTTTGCAAACTACTTGAACTTGGGTGAAACATCTCTTACCGCCTTTTCGTCCTTCCTGACCTCCCTCCTCATCACCATTAAATCCGTAAATAATAATGGACAATAGACTACCTGTATTTTTTTGGAACGCTCAAGGCATTAAAAACAAAAATTTCGAATTTCTTCGCTATATGCAAAGAAATAACTATAAAATAGCTTTAATTTCAGAAACACACTTAAAGCCACATAATAAATATACTCTTGCAAATTTTAAAATATACCGCACCGACAGAACAAACAAAGCCGGAAGTGGTACGGCTGTAATAATAGATACATAAGCATATAAAACATGTGCCCACACTAACACGCATTGAAGCTACGGCTATCAAGCTTGAGCTCAATGGCAGCCACATTTCAGCAATACAAAAATAGCATTGGTTTTAAACACCGATATCTATATTCTATATGTGTACATTATTTACAAAGTAATAAGTTTTCTTTGGTTACACAAGTTAATTAGGTATAAGTAACAGTTAAAATGACTACAATCAGAAAGTACCTATTCAAATTGTTTTCATTTCACTTTCTTTTATTGAACTTATTTATATATTTTTATTGGTTATTTTATTAATATCCAAACAAAACTTTTTAAATTCTATTTATGAGGATGAACTTAGTTACTGTTCATAATTAATTGTTTCTAATGTTACAATTGGTCAACTATTTTTTAAAGATGAAATTATAAACTATGTATTATAGATTTAATAGATTTAGTCAGTTTGCAACCTTATAAATATGAAAATAACTTATGACTATATATTTTAGGTAACACTGAGCAACTGTTTCTAAAGTTACTTATTTATATAATAAAGGTTTATTTTACAATATGTTTTAAAATTGAAAGATTAATAATTTATATATATTAATCTTTCAATTTTAATAATTTATTATATATATATAATAATAATAGTTAAGCTCTATTATCAATGTGTGTAAAATACACTATTAAAATCTACAGTTTGTTGCATAATAAATTAATCAAATCAGCTGTTTCTCTACAAATTTTATAGTTCAATCTTAAAACTGTTATTGATTAAAAATCGTTTTATTTAAAGATCTAGTATTGAATGTAAAACAATGCAGTAAGTGTAGTATTAAAATGTACGGGTTTACTAGTTTTATTTAATCTACGAAAAAAGTTCATTGAATTAATTAATACATTAAACTTAATAAGAAAAATGTTTTGCAGCAATATATTCTGAATACAAGAACGTAAAATTGCTTTTAGAGTTTGCTTTTATTTTAATTATAAGTGAAACGTTGGTAGTAGAAAATCATATTATACTGGAATTTATGAGAGATGCAAATTAAAAAATAATAGAACTGTTTAAAAACAAATTTTAATTTGTTAGTGCTATAAGTCAAATATTAAGTTAATGTTTTCGATGTAATTAGATTGAATTAATAAAATATAGAAAATTAACAATTATTACAAATGTCCCTTGTGATAATCTTACGTTAAATGAAAATAAAATACTATATTTAACTTAAAAAGTAAACATTTTTGGGATTTTGTAAAGGTATGAAGTTCAGAAATGTAAAATTACAAATCGCTATCCGTCCAATTCATTGTTAGAGTTATCGTGAATATATTGCTGTGTATGATTATAAAACGGAAAGTGAAACTTTTTGCACTACGTTGTAGGCAAGTTACTTCTGTGTTGGAATAGTCATGACGTTTTATTATTATTTTTACACCATAAGACATGAAGAAAGGTTCGCAAATTGTATTTTATCAGCATTATCTAGCCTGAAAAATATCCAAACATAATACCTTGGATTACTTTATGTCTATATTAATGCTAAAGACAAGAAGTCCACCCAAAATCTATACAAATATGACAGCTCTGACAAAAAGACTCCAACAAATTTCTTGTAGATTCAGTCTTCGTGATTTTATAAAATGGTAGAGTTTTAAAGCCTTATTTATTTCAAGGTTTGAGATAGAGATCGACGAGAAAACGTAAGCCGATTTAATCAAGGGTTGAAATATATTCATCCTCCCTTCCATATCAACACACTCAACAAAATGGTTATGCGTTTTCTCAAGGGTGCTTTATAGAGATAAAATCATCACAAAATTAAAATAAGTGTATACCTTGCAATACATATATATATATTCAATCGAAAAATGATATTGTTAATGCCTGCCAAGTTTATTTATGGCAAGTAAATTTATTAAAAGTGTTATTAAATTTAATCAGAAAAAATTAAACACAAATAAATATTTATTTATTTATCAGGGATATTTATTTATGTATTGAAATATTAAAGTTTGTGAATACTAAGGAAGCAATGCACTATCACTCAATATGTGTGTTTATCCAACTCTAAGTCTGGACTTCGTCGAATAATTCAGACACATTTTCTATCTGGTTGGACGGATTTTGACAAAGTTTGGAATATATCTGTAATTTAAGTTGCAGAAGTTGCTCTGGGGTCAATTTTAAATTTATTACCCAAACTTGACTGCTAAAAACAAAATTTGATTTAAAAAAATTGTTTTTAAATATTTGATTATGTTTTAATCATTTTTATTTCCTTTTTACAAGGTCTATGCAAAGAAATATTGTAAAAAGTATTTGTTGTCAAGGCTATATTGTTATACATATTAGTTATATAAGCTAAGGGAATATAAATTGTTGTACATTTGTTGAATTGTTGTTAGACTTTGGTTTGACACTGAAGGCAATACAAGGGTTGAACTGACACTAGTTTCAACGTGACAATTTAAAACTAGTTTTTGTTACTTACACAAGTGAACAATTATTTCATTCCTCTATATCCTTATTAGAATAAGATATTAATTTTTATACGCTCATCGTATTTCTTATAATTATGCGAATATTATATATGTAATTCATAATAATTTATTTCTCGTCGAGTTATTATGCCTTTTTTTTTTTTTTTTTTACTCTTTTGATTATTATTATTTTTGTTTTCAATTTTATATTTAGTATCGGTAATTGATTTACGTTATAGTCGGCTCTGAAGATGGTATTGTAGGGTATTATCTACCCCGACTAATATTATACAACATCTCCCGAATTTTTTCATGAGATTAGAGTTATATCAAGTACCCTAAACGATTAGGAATAGCAATAGACAAGAAGGTTCCAAGAACCGAGTTCATACAGATTATTCATTTTGTTAAAATGCCAGCATGTAAAGCTATTTAAATTCAGAGCTTAATTCTTTATAGCAAGCTATAAACTGGTGAGGAAATGTAAGCCGATTTAGAAAATGTTTGGGAAATGTGCACTCAAATGCCCATCCTTACCAACAATCTCTCAATCGAATGTTCTTGCGTTTTCCAAAGTGTGGTTTGTAAATCTAGAATCATTTAAAAAAAATTAATTCATTTGCTTAAAATAAAAATATTATTAATAAACGTCAAAAAGTGTGTTATTGTTCAGTAAGTAAATTGATTTAAACGGTTTTAAAATTAAAAGCAGAAAAACTAAAGACAAATAAATAATGAAGATGTAGATTCAGGAGTATTTATGCACTTTTTGAAATATATCAAAGATCTTAACGCATAGATTCTGTTAGAAAAAGCGCACATTATATATTCAAACTAAAATTATAATGATAAAATGTATTTGAGTTGAGTAACAGCAGAATGTACTCAAATCAATTACTTACGTTTTTGCAGAAATGTAGATAATCATAACAATATCTACAGAATGTTTGTTGTGTTTCTGCGCAAACCTACCAGTGAAAAGATTTTTGCACTGTTTGGACATTATTTAGTTTTATATTACACATTTCATTGGATTTCAACTTTTAAATAATTATAGACAATTGCCACTCATATTTATTACCAAAAAATGATTTTCAACCGCAGCTAATATTGTGCAAGCTAATTTTTTGAACATATGTTAATTTAACTTTAATGTAATAGCAGATATTTCTTGTTGAAACTCCATATTAAAGGATAAAATAAAATAAAATTCAAAAATAAAATTTTATCCTTGAATATGTTAATTTATTTTTTCCCTCCGCCTGATCACGAAAAGTCATCACGTGTTAGAAATGTGAAAATTAATTTTGGAAACTACACCAAGTTTCAGAATTTCAAAATTATGTTTTCTTTCACTTTCTGGCTAAAAAACCCATTTTAACAGTGATATGGAGTAATATTTATAAGCACATTTTTTATTACACTTTAAAATTTACATAATATTAATAAGTTTTAATGTTTATAAACAACTATGTCTTGACGTAAGCAACTTTTCAAGGACAAAAATAAGCTTCAACACTTTGAAATAAAACCATGCTTGAAGTTAAGATTAATTTATTTGATCGATAAAGTTAAAATAACTTCAACTTTGATGAATATTTC
Organism: Aphrophora alni; assembly: GCA_963513935.1. Taxonomy (NCBI): domain Eukaryota; kingdom Metazoa; phylum Arthropoda; class Insecta; order Hemiptera; family Aphrophoridae; genus Aphrophora; species Aphrophora alni. The sequence continues at coordinate 96,773,057 of OY740766.1, forward strand.
ATCCTCATATAAATGCAAATTATTCGTTTAATTTGTGTTTAAATAAATAAAAAAACAAAACAAGCATACTTTAAAATACACTCAACACAGTAAATTGTTCTATAAAAATATTCGTTAATCAGAATTTTAATTTTACCCCAAAACAAAGAAAAATAGTCTGATATTCGTAATTGGTACTATTCATTACATGTGAATAGTTCTTTGTCATTTATAATTAGCAATACGTTGGTTGCCATTGTTATTTATAAGGATATGAGTTGTTAAGTTAAACAAAATGTGATTAATTAATTATACCAGGCAATCTTCTCTTCTTATAAACCTTCTTATAAACAATTTACAAGGAATGTAAGTAATATATTTTATTACCAAAAGTATTCATAGACGAACAATATATATAAAATTAATTTTGAATATTACTAAGCCTTAATACATCTTTACTTAGCGATTTAAAATCTATATTCTGTATACTTTTTTTTCGATATGTTCTGTTTAATATTAATGTGTCAAATTACATTTCTTGTAATAACGTAAGGAAATAACCCATCAGATACACGAAGACTCCTATGTTTTAAAAATCGTAATTTGTTGCAGTGATACGTTTAGTATTTTTTAAATATATTTATAATATATAAATTAATTAAAAAAAGATTATGTGCCTTTGACAATTTAACAGATATTTTCTTCTTTTTTTTTATTGTCTGCAGCAGATATATTGAAATACCTTAGTTTAATAAAATTTACACTAGTTTTATAATATTATTCGAGTTTGTATGAATTAGAATGTGGTTTTGTTATTAACTAAATAAATGTAAAGTAATTGGTTTTTTTTCGATTGTAATACAAAGTAATGTATGAGCAATTTTGATACAGTTTCTTGTTTTGGGAATTTTTAGCGCATAATAACCTTAAACCTGAGTGCAATATTATTTATTAAACTCCTTACTCCTTACTTATTTCAAAAGTTATTCGGAGATAGTTTGAGTCACAAACAGAGACAAACATATCCTTTACGGGGGAAACAAGCAGTCGTAGAATCATATGCCATCAGTTTTATATTTCGTTTAAATCAAAGCAACATTTTACAGAAATTATTTTTATGTGCTTCATAGTATATATTTAATTTGAATTTGTGGTTTTCTCTCTTGACTAATCAATTTTGAAACAAGTTTAACAAAATAGTATTGTACTGCAATTTGTTAAATTATCATCATACATGCATTTTAGTTTTACCTACGTTCTTTCCACAATAGATAAATTGTTTTTGCAAACATTACAATTCATATGTGAGAATAGACGAGCACTTATATTATGTTCAACGAACCGTAGGAGTCACGTGATGTCAAGAACAAGTCAACTGTAAATATTTGTTCCGCTTGTTGTTGTTAAGTGATGCGCTCAATCTTTATTGACGTTATTTATATTGAAAATATGTTTTTAAAATATACAATGAAAATATTTGTTTATCATTTTATTCAACACGTTGTTAAACCGTTAGTTATAATAAACGTTTGGTCTCATATCTCTAACATTAAACCACAATTAACTAAAATGTTATCTGATTCGTCAATGTGGAAGAATAATATTACTATTAAGTTGCTGTTAAATACATACAAGTATAATATATACATTAATTATTGCTTATACAGAGTTTAAAAGGTCATTACATAGAATAAAACTCAAACACAAGATCTCGCAAAAATTACGTTTACTTAAACAAACGCGTTTCAACAACAAAGTCGCCATTCTCAGTGAGTGATACATGAGCGACAATAACTAAACTATAACTCTGAGTTTAGTTATTCTACCTCATGTACCACTGAGGATGGCGACTTTGTCATTGAAACGCGTTTGAGTAAACGTAATGTTTTTGTTCGAATTTTATTCCATCTAAATATTATCTCACAAGTCAAGCTCAATATTTATTAAGTTATTGATGTTTATGCTGTTGATTTAGTAGATCATTAGATTAACATATAAAGAAATTATTTATTCAGCTCGTATGAATTGTTTATTCTCCTAATAACTGATGTTTATCATATCCTGCCGAATGGTGTTTAAAATATATTCTGCTGGTATTTAGGCCCAATATTCAATAAGCTGGCTGTAGCCAACTAAAAAGATTACTAAGCAAATAAGATCAATAAATATTAATACGGTTTAATCAGACATTTGTCACCATATAAAAACTAATACAATAAGTTTATAAAGTATAAATCAACCTAAGTTACCACACGATAAACCCCCGTAATAAACAAAAGTGAAAAATACCAACATAGCCATGTTAGAAACAAAAAAATACTCCATATGAAGTAAAGCTAGGCCTTGTCAGTCAAAACTAAGACTAAACACAAGCGTGAAGAGATAAAAACACTACACAGGACTGCACTAAGAAAAGAACTGCAAACAAGTGTGAGTCAATAGAATCTGTTCATTGGGGTAACCATTTTTTTAGAAATTCAGTGTAGATTTTTCCCAATTTTGATCTAAGCAAAAAATAAATCAAATAAAAAATGTTTTTAACATACCACGTTTTTAAAACGGACTAAACAGTATAAAATAATTTTTCATGACCCTTCGAAAATTTTGAGGGAGGATTGTTAGTGGCTATGGATATATTTGGAATACTTGAAGAGAAAAACGTGGGGCGCAGGCAATCTATGATAGTTAAGGAGGAGTATATAAATTAAATTACAGTGAATCTCATTTCCGATTCTCTGAAATTAGCTGTGAATTCATCCGGATTGTCTACTTGTATTATTTACTGGCTGCGTCCCACGTTTTTCTCTCCAAGTATTCCAAATATATCCATAGTCACTAACAATCCTCCCTCAAAAATGTAGAAAGGTCATGAAAAATTATTTTATAGTTTTTAGTCTGTTTTAAAAACGTAATATGTTAAAATTAAAAAAAAAATTAACTTATTTTATACTTTTTAGTTCGTTTTATGTTAAATTTTTTTAAAAATTTGATTTATTATTAATCCAATAACTCTCACAAGCCATGAAAAATTTGCCTCATCCTACTTCAATATTCCGGTCACCATTCAAAAGCGATAAAGCGTTTAAGCGATAACGCGGTTAAAAAAATCTATATCTCATTGGCCAAATTTTATTTGTTTAAACAAATGTAGAGACTGAATATTGTATTGTCATCCAATTCTGAACTATGTTCAAAATTTCAGGTCTCTAACTTATCGGGAAGTTAGTTTAAACTCGATTGCTAAATTCCACCCGGACAGACAGACAGATATGACGGAAACCCAACTAATAAAAACGTGGTAAAATCAGATTTATTTAAAGTAGGAAAATGTTCATTTCCCATTTATAATTACGTTTTTATTAACGGAAGCAATAATGGCCTTATATCTATATTGGTTTGCCTGATATATCTACATTATATTTGAGGCTTCAATTATTTTAGTTTATATAAATTCATCCCCTGTGTAAGATATTTAAATTTATGATCTCCTAGATAAATATGTTCTGCTACCGTGCCCAATCGCGTGTTATTTTATATTCACTAATGTAGATATCTTGTTATCCGGAAAATATATTGTTGGTGTCATCGTTCACATTTGACAATGTAAATTTATTTATTAGTGTCCTAAGTGCCATTTATAAGAATTGTTACCTTACAGGGTTTTGATTATTTTATTTTCCTAACAACAGGTCCTAACCTTTTCTTATATTTCTGGCTCACATGGGATTATCACGTAGAATAAAGATTTATCTTTGTCTTTAAGCTCTTTCTTTTTCTAACAAATTGTTTTTTTCTACATTTAGATATTATGGATGGAAAATATTGTTTGATAACTAAATTTTTCATTAGTTTTAAAAGTTTTTATATATGCAAATGAAAACAAATGTCTAATTAAACAATGTTATTAATATGAACAATCCTTAATTATAAAATAACTTCAAAACCAGAACATAATAATTTAAAAAAATGTAAATCTCAAATATACACAATTCCTTAAATTGGAATAATCATCAGTTACATAAATTATTCATAAATTGTATCTATTCCAGAAGAAATAGTATTAAAAATCTTAAAATATTTTAGTGTTGAGAAAAAGCTTATTAACTATAAGAAAATATCTAACTTTTATTAAATTTTAAAAAACTAAAAATTAAAGGACTTTTTCAAATGTTTATTAATACTTATTGTATTTTTTAGAAACAATATCAAAACTTAAAATAACCATCTTAATGGAAACATGACCTGATATTTTGTTTATTAATAAACGTGTTCATACCATTATTAAAAAATTGCAAAAAAGAATAAAGTAACTGAACGGTATCAAAGTTATACAGTTTTTACACAAATTATGTTGCCATTGACATATACTCATTAGTAACTGAAAAGTAGCAAAATAATACGAACACGTCAAATATACAGTAAATAAAAACGATTTTTTAAATTTATATTTAAGACTTTTACTACTATGTTTCGATCTAATATATAATTATCTAGCATTATAAGCAATTTAACAAAATGCTAATTACATTTATTTTTTACAAGAAAAAACGATAATAAATCAAATGAAATTGATAGTTATTATTTTTTTATATTTCATTATGTAAATTTATTTTGCTTTAAGGATAAAACTAAATGTCAGTTTCTAATACCACTCAATACACTCAAGTGTAGTCAAAATTAAACAAATAAATATTAAAGAAAAATACTTATTGTTATTTATTGTATTTCATGTAATGTAATTGATACATTCACAGTACTCTTAATCATTACAGTTTTTATTAAATGAAGAACATCTGCAGAATTTAACCACAAATATATTTAATAATTAAAGCCTTAGTCAATAGAAAAGAAATATTAAATTTCTAAAGGGGCGGATAAAATTTAATTAACATTAAACAAAATAACTTATGTTTACTTTGTTGACATCACCTAATGAGGTAATTGATTTGTTCTTATTAGGCCAACTATGTTTAGTAGTTAATGAATTTATAAAGACAATGCTTCTGTAGAATGTAACTCCTCAAATGCTTTTTCCAGATCAAGCTGTGTCCAATACATAAGAGAAATCACTAGGTGACGGCTGCATAAGTAATTAGATCCGAACCGCCAAGGATATCCAGGAAATAGTTTTAAAAATACAATAAACTTGAAGTCTGGTGGAAATAAACACAGCATAGGGTATTCAAGGTGAGTAAACCAGCTGACACTTGGAGTAGAAAAGATATGTGGTTCGATCAATGACAGAACTTATCATGAAAATAATTTAAACAATCTGAAATAGCTTAGCTCTTATCATTGTTATATACATAATAAGTAGATTATTAAAACGGCCATATAAGTTATTTATGAATGAATAATGTTTTACGTTGCACGTCCTTACTTCAATATGGATGTAGACGTGATAAGAGAGTATATAACAATATTTAGCAGTGTTAACGACATAGTTTTCAAATGTTACTGTTATATGCAGGTATTTTATTTAGCTTTTTGTTATTTATTAAATCTATTTTCGGTATATCCTTTTCTATAACTAAAATAAAAGAGTATTGTATCGCTGGCTTGTAACTGAGGTTTTTAAAAGAGTTTTTCTTTTAAAAGTTTTCAAAAGTTCTGAAAATTATTTAAAAACACGAACCAACAACAGACACTGTAATCTCATAAACTCAACTTTTTTATACAGCTTGGAATCAGATTCAGTTTTAATACGTAGTTTCCTTTAGTGATCGCTAAGCTGTTGCACAAATAACAAAACAGAAATGTATTCTTAAAAATATCTCAAAAAATTCACAATCTCACAGCCGTCATGTTAAGTTGTTTTATGTTTGTTTTCAGTTTATTAACCACAAACGATACTTCTTTCAACTATCTAGTAAACAGCCGGTAGGAAAAAATACTGGAATATATATTTTTTTAAGTAGAGCGGTAAAAAGCAGCCCTAGCACGTACTTTTTTGTAAAATTTAAAACCCCGTAATTTACGATAGGTTGAACCTTTTAAGATCTGGTTTGCGGCAATGTGATCTACTAACAAAGAGCTTTAGGTTGATGTAGCCTACACGTCGACCAATGCTGTAATTTAAGATTTTCTCCTGACTTCCTGTGGGCCGTCCCCCATTGGAGCTGGAAAGTCAGTGAGCACATCAAAACCAAGATATTTAGGTCCAGTATGGATATGCTGAGTTTCATTTCAAAATCATATAAAAAAAGGTAGGGTTAAGGGACTTAAAACTCACCATGTATATATAGGTATTTCACAGGTTAACGTGACGCCATTACTGTTGCGTGTAATGGCACAAAGTGTTATCCCTGCGCCCACAGTATGGTCCTGTATACCTGACACGCGTTACGGCTGATATTTTATTTAGTTTGCGTGCAACAATGTGTGGTCGTGTTTCTGTTATTACTCTGGAGACATATTATACTTTAACAGTAGAAAGGGGGTTTTGACGTTTCGATTACATGGGTAAGGACAACTAGTACAAATTGATGACAATTTGTGTTAATGGAAATGTTTACTTCTACAAAAGTTCTATGTTATGTCATGAGAATATAAGTTTATAATCTACAGAGACTGCCAATTACAAAACTTAGTTACAAATTAGTACATATTTCTGAAAAATAGTGTCGCTTAATTAACTAACGTATTGAGACTATTTTAGAATCACATCTAGCCATTTTAGTGAGTGAAATGTTGTAAAATCATCGTGAAACCTATAGGTGGTATAATTTCCAAACTTTTACATACAAAAGTAGATAGATCTACCAATCGCTTTTATTGTACATTTCGAAAATAAAATTTATATTTGTGTCTTATGTTTGTTTGTCTGTGTTTTTAATAATAGATCGGAAAACTTTATCAGCTGATTTTACCGGATTTTATGTTATGATTTTTGTAAACATTGTCTGATTTTAATTAAAAAATCTACAACGTTATGTTCAACATTTACAATGGATCATTTAAGCTTTTCAGATGTAAACAAGGGGGGGGGGAATTCAAAAATGTGGATGTAAGTCAGAACCAATATTTTCTTTTTTTTTGCAGATTTTATACTCCAGAAAATATGTGTCTGATTTAAAATAACAACAAATACAAAAACGGTACAACAAATACAATAGAGGGTATTTTTCAGCCTCTATTGAAATGTAAACCTTTTTGTCTTTGAGTTTAACAAATATTTTAGTTCAGAGTTTCGATTAAAAACAATAGAAACACGCCAGTCTATGGTCATAAACTTCGTGTTTAAATTACATACACTTTATATTTTACATTTAAATTTCTAACATTTATACAGTTACAAACCACCCGTCATACATATTTTGTATATATAATCAATGAAATTGAACGAAGCTTTTGGTGCAGATTAAATAAAGAGATAACAGAAGATTAGCCAGGTAGCATGTGCCGTAGAAAGGGACTTCAGAAACACAGCTTTTCACTTAACAGTTAAGCTGCAGTTTGCTTGTATAAAATCAACGAAGGAAAACAAATTAATGTCACGTCCCTAAACACGAACATTTCGTGTGTTGCTTTCTAAAATCAAAATATTGAATGTAAAATAACTTGAATAAATTAACAATCTTAGCTGACATGACATATGCTTCATTATGTCTCATAATATTTTGTGATAATGGAAATTTTCGATTTTGTATCGTATTTTATCGTAATTGGCCTTGTTGTTTATACTCCAATAGGTTTTACATACATGTCTGCGTCGTCTATGATAGGTTAAAACCTATAGGTGTATGCATTGGAATAAAATGCTGCTTATTTGTGGTACTATAAATCTGCTTAGCTGCATGTGTATATGGTATATTTTTAGTAAATGAAGAAGTGGTACTGAGTTAGACTTACTTTAGTACTTCGATGTTCTTTGAGAACATATCTGAGGACTATAGTGAATTTTGTATTTTGGTTGTATGTCAGGTTATCTCATATTCTGATTTAACAAAAGAAAGAAAACACTTCTAAAGTTACAAATATTAGATCAAAATCGATCAAGGGTTGAATATAAATCTTGTAATTTGTCTAATTCCTTAGTGTTCAAGGGCATACATTTTATTTATTGAAGTTAAAGCTTTTTTATTTCCATAATGTTTGATTGTTATAACTAAAGAGAGATTGTAAAAAATGTTAAGATATTTTAATGACTTGTAAGGTAAACGACTAAAATATTATGAAGAAAAAAATAATTTATTTAAATAAGGTTTCTACTATATAATTATTTTTCAGTAAATATTGTTTTAAATTTAAATTAGTTTTATGTGGTTATGCAAGAGAAACTAATTAAAATTTTTGGGGCTCTTTCAAAATAATTGTATCCTCTCGTACTTCGATGACTAAACATGGACGGGATGACAAAACTCTACATTTATGGAATTCATGAATTGAGATCAGTTTAAAAAGTGAGCTAAATTTAAGCGATTACTATATTTATAAAAAATACTACGTATGAAACGTAACTGATATACGAAAGAACTGTAGCATCTGTTTATTAAAACAATCAATTAAATGAAACACACACTTGTCTAACATAAGTTGTGATGTACCAGAATATAATACTTTATATAATTATATAATATATATAATTATATATAATACTTAATATATCAGAATATAATAACTTTATGTTATTGTAGTAAATCCATGACATTGTCTGTGTAGAAATAGACCAAGTGGAATAAACAAAGGAACAATGTACATCTCTGGAAAGAATCTACAAGACAGTTCATATAATACGTACATTCATAACTAATTAATTCTTTTCTGTGGCATTATGTTACATTAGATCTGTCAAAGAGAAACAATGTGGGTAAATAATTACAAGGAGACAAAATACGGCAGAAAGAGAATATTAGAAATATGTCAAAAAAGATGAAAACAAATTATAAGGTGAAATACAAGTGTAACTAGAACGCTTATAACTATAGTTGGCCTAATTAACTTTAGACTTTTAGTTAATCTAAAAATCTAAAGATGATAATATTGTTATTATTGTTTAATATTATTGATGATAATATTTTTAAAAAGTTGTGTATGTTTTACGCTTTTCTTGTATTTTATTAAGTACTGTATAAACAACAGTACATATAAACCACGACAATCAAACTGTAAGAATGGTTTTTAGACAGATCTTTCAGTTTCGCGGCTTGAAGAATACAAAAATTGCTTTCTTAGTATTTAAAAATTATATTTATGACCTTGTAACCACCAAGAAAATATTACATTCAAAAATGTATGAACTCAACCTCTCAGTTTAATCTAATCTAATCTATAATTACGAAAGATTAGGACGAACGTAGCAAATGGTCTTGCATGTACCCAAAGCTCCAAAGTGCATGAAGGTCGAATTACTGTTACAACAACTAATAATTAGTTTAGATGGTAATATGTATCACCCTGTTAGCCAAACTGTTTTATTTTTTATTTTTATTTCTTATGTAAAAGTTCAAAAGGTTTTAATTATAAAAGGTGAACAGTAATGTACAAGAATACGGTAGAAATACGTTTTCTCATTTTATGGTTGATATTATATTCGTAGGAAATTATTACAATAATAAATAAACCATGCAACATACATAATAATAATTATATAACAATTTCTAAATAGTTTTATTTTTAAAAAACCGATAATCGTTTATGTTCGACTTCGGTATTTGTCTTAAATTAACTTTATAATACCTTGGAATTTGCACACTATATATAATAAGTAATAACTTTGAAAATTATAGTAAGATGTATTATTAACGAGTAATTTAAAGTGAATTGATTATAATTAATTTACAGGTTAAACACAATATTTTTCTAAGTTTCCTTTCCAAATGATTTCTATTGAAATATAATTTGATCCAAATTAATTAAATTATTTCTCTAAATGTTCTTCATCCACCTTGGGCACTTTCAGTTGATTAGATAAGGGGTTGCGATTTTCGTCTCTAGCACAAAGACGGTTTAATATCCATTCCATTTCTGCTCTTCCGTTTAAATTTTATTTAATAAATGTACACATTGAAATAATTTAATTAAATGAAAGGAATACAAAAGTTATCAAAAAAATAAAGTTAATGTTATTTTAGAAAGTGCTGCAATCTGTAAACTGGCAATATAATAAATAACTGGAACGACGGTGAAATTCTATTAATTTAAAAATTATTTTTTGAAATAGTATATTTTCTCCAATTGAACATGAAATAGCAAAATCAACTAATCATGAAAAACGTTATGAACACAATTTAGGACGTATATTCTTCTTCGATGTCAGCATATCATTCTGTTCTATGAATGACAATATTATCTACTCTTTGATTAGACAACATCCAGACATCCTCTTTTAAAACTGAATCTTTCACTTATTTTACCATCACGGAACTTTTGTAGACTTAATAGAGGCAATACTCTTTATTACTAATTAAAGGAAGACTGCAGTGGAGAGGAGTAGAATGTGGTAGATGTAGATTTAAATAAATTAAAGGCACTCTATCACTTAAAAGATATCATATTTAGAAGGTGGTGACGGTAGTTACCCGTCTTATTACAAACACTTCTTGTTTATTCGTGAGTTTCTGAAGAAAACAAACGTTCTAATTGGACCATCCTTTTCTTGGTACTGATACAAAAAGTATCTAACCTATATGATGAAAAGGTATGGAATCAAATATTATACACTGGGTGATTTTCTACAACAACTGATTTGATGTTTATAAACAAAGCATTGTTGTAACTGTGAATACAATATTTTATTTATAAATAGTAATATGAACTAGGTCTAAAATTACATTTTATCTAACACTAAATATATAACTAGATGAAAACAAAACATTTTAAAATAAACTACATGAGCTGTTCAAAGTAGTGGCACTCATTCAAGATGCATGCATCCAGGGGCCTTCTTCTAATCGACTGCTGCACTCTTTTAAAGATAGCTGAAGTCTGACGAATTCTATCAATCCGATGCAAAATTCTCAAGTGCAGCAATTCCACTGTATAGAATTCAAACCTATTGGTATACTAGATTATTTAATCTACTAAGATAGTACATTGAATAAAAATAATAATTTAATCGATGTAAAATTGCTTTCAGAGTTCGCTTTTATTAAAACTATGACTGCTGCGTTGGTGGAAAGAAAATTGTGTTCCTGGAATGTTACATAAAAGATACAAAATATATTCTGAAGGAGAACAGTTTTTCTTTATCTAAATCCTAAATATTATTTTCTTTTTTTTACTGTTTAAATATTTAATTACAGGTTGCGATATAATTAAAGTGAATAAGTTATAAATACTAAAAAGTATCCTTATAAGTTAAATTATAAGTAAGGTCAATATATAGTCTTATTCAAAATTTTGACTTCAGAAATCAAAAGTAATGAATGTATTTCGAAGTTTAATTAAGTAAAATAGAAAAACTTTCTGTCCGTCCAACTTCTGTTTGAACTTCTGTTTTAATTCTGATTAAACTTTACGTGTACACATAATACATGAGGTAGCGCTGTAGACTTCATCCTTACTAATACATCAATTTTGACGGAAGTAGACAAGAATACTCCAAAAAATTATTTATTATAGGTTTCGTTTTCGTGTTTTGTTAAAATGGTAGTGTAACGCCCTATTTAATTCAAGGTTTAATTTAACGGCTTGAGACTGAGATTGAAGAGGGAATGTAAGCCGATTTAAATAAGGGTTGAAAAATGTTCATTCGCTCTTCCATACAGATACACTCAACAAAAAGGTCATACGTTTTTATGAGGGTGTTTTATAGAGATAGAATCATTACAAAATTTAAAAAAGAGTATACCTTACGATGAAGGTATATTCAATTATGAAAAGTTAGTATGTATGCGGCAAAATTGGTGTATTTATATTGACTATGTAAACTGTTACTAAATTAAAAAGAGGAAAGCTAAATACAAATAAATAATCAAACGATATAAATAGAAGTATTTACTTAAGTATTGAAATATTAAAGTGTGGGGATGGTGAGGGGGCGAAACACAATGCAGCTCAGACACTGACATGAGATATGGGATCTAGTCATGACAAAAAGCTTATCCCGTGCTTCACCAAGGATTCAGACATTTCCATTACTTTTATTCCATTTATCTCCGCAGTATGCTTACACAGATGTGTCATACATAGATTTTATGAATCTTAAATTATATTAAAAATAATTTATTAGAAGAATAATTTAAATTTGCTTTTTGTTTAAAGCGACATAGAGGGGGCGATGAGTACATACATAACTATTGATATGGTATAAGCATTTTGCAATGGTTACGTGAACAGTTTGTACATGTTATATATATATATATATATATATATATATATATATATAGTGATTATATATGTAGTAGAAAGTATCATAATAGAAATATCGGTGTTGAGAATTGTGGTGGATTTATCTTGGCGGTTGACCCTTATGACTAAAAAGTTTTTTTTTTTTTACAAACAAAATATATCCCTGTCTATGTTTTGTCCATACTAATTTTTCAGATACTATTTGACTGATTTGATTCACAATGGACAATTTGTGATTTTTGGGTTGATATTTATACACATTATTAGAATCGGTTCTTTAGATTTCTAGAACATTTTGGTAATATGTGAATATCACATCACAGTGTCAAATCACAAGTACAAGAACAGTACAGTGCAGTAGTCCTTAGGTGATGCCAGGGAAGCAAGTGGAGAGGTTTTTTTAAATATAAATAATATCATGTGTTTTATTTGTGAGGAATTGCGGACACGAGAGAAATGGGTACTTAATATTTTATTATATAAATTTAAACAACTGCGAAGGCTCGGTGTAGTAATGTAGGGTTGTCTCCCTACTAAGTATCAAATATCTGCCATTTTATATTTGGTGTGTCTGATCATGTCTACAAGGAAGAAAAATTGTGCAACGTTTGCGTAACACTTAGTTTTTTTTAAAATAAATCATAAGTTAGAATAAAAATTGTTTATAACATTCTAGATTCTTCATGCTTTGTTTGTTTTCTTTATCTTCCTCTTTATGTAACTCGGAGTAAAATTCAACTTGTATTTTAAAACCATCATTAACGTTTATCTTTGAACTTGTTTAGGGCTTTAGACGCAACTAAGGATACGTAAAAGTATAGGTAAGTTGTTTGTGTTTATAAAGGAAACAGGAGTGTCAGAATCGTTTTGTATTACATTTAAATCAAAGTTTTATTTCACGTAATTAGTTTTATTTTCTTCGTTAACATACATATAGTTTTCATATAGTTGATATCAATATTCTTTCTCAACTACGTAAATATGAAACACGTTTAACAAAATGATATACTATACAATTTTTCCAAACTTAAAGTAATCACAAGTGTTATTTTATTTCGTTCTTCCCATCTTTAGATAGACTGTTTATTCAAACATTAAAATGTGTGAGCTATGTGAGAATTAAATATGTTCATGAAACGTATATGATGCCAGGAACAAGTCAGCTCTAAATATTTCTACCGTTTGTTGTTAAGTTGCGCGCTCAATTTTTATAAATGTAATTTATGTTTAAAGTATATCTTAAAAGAAATCATTTTACTCAGGACAACCTCAAGTCATTGCATTTATTGAATAATTTGTTTTGTCGGTTTTACAATCATTGTAAGTTTTGTTCGTGATGACTGTGTAAAATATAAATCTGAGTAGGAACATAATTGTTCAAATAATGTTTGTAAAATAATAAAACTTTTTATCAATAAATATAATATTCGTTATCACGTAAAATATCCATTGATACTTAAAGTCAACGAATACAATATTGTAAATATTATGATATAATTAGGATCCATTCCATAACACAATATTTAGTTGAGAAAATTTTTGTTTTATATTATATAATTTACAATTAATTACAGACAATATAGACTTCTTTTAAATTATTATTTATAAAAATGAAAAATCATAGGAGTTATATATATAATTATATGTGTATATAAGGTAATTTTTTCAATGAAGTAAAAATGAAATAATTCTTGAATTTTGTTGAGGTTTTATAATTAGACTTCTGATGTTATAATTTTGTTTGTTTATTGATTAATAAACATGTTCAAACAATTTTAAAACTCAAATACAAATTGCAAAAAAGGAAAAAAGTATGGGATGTTAGTTATCTGTAATAATTGCATGTATTCTATCATAAAGACTATCTCTGAGAAGAGATATACCAAGTTATTAAGAACCCGATGTTGTTTTTTACAACTAAAAATATGAATCATAATAATAATATTAATTATTTTTTGAGAAGACGCAACATTACATATACAATTACATGATTAAAATGAAACATAGATATATCAGATATAGATATAATATAGATATCTATAATATAATATAGATATCTATATTCATATATATATATATATATATATATATATATATATATATATATATATATATAAATGAATGTATATATATATAAATATTTACTTTTATAAATTTGTTCCACACTGAGAAAAATACTGTCTCTATTTAATATAACACCAAATATCTCCTTCTAATACTGAACAATATTAGTTGCGTAGAAGTAGTTAGTGTTGTGTTGATTTAACTGATATTAGTAAAAAACAACATGTTTATAATTTGTTTCATTAATATAAACTAACATAACCTTAGTACTCTTAAAGTAGTTGCAGATTTTTATGAATAAAGAGCTGTTGCAGAATTTAAGACCACAAATGCATTTTATAGCTTAAGCCGTTGTCATAAGAGATAACAAACTGTCAAACTGTCAAAACATACTCCAATTTGAAAGATGACAGCATATAACAATTTTTTTCCAAACTGTCACAGATTGCCAAGAAATGCTTAAAAGAACAATAAACTTGAAGATTGATGGAAATAAACACAATATAGACGGTGAGTAAACTAGGAATGTCGATGTAGTAGGAAAGACACATGGTTCAATCAATGCCAGAACTTATTGTCTGATTAAATAAAAACTCTTTGAAATAGCTTAGATGTAATCACTGTAAATAAATAGTACTATTATAATACATACACTTTAAGTAAGTTATTAAACGGGTTATGTAAGTCATTTATGAGTGAATAATGCTCTACAATGCAAGTAATTAAAGACCATCTATCTATTTATACTAGAGATTTAAACGCGATAAGAGAGATTAGTAGTATGTAGTGATATAGTTGTCGTATGTATTCAGTCAAACAATGTTCTATGCAAAAAAGACGCACACATATTAAAAGATATATACAGTATACACTTCTCCATACTGAAATAGAAGAATATGCGTTTATTTATATTGCTTAAAAATTATTAAAAACTCAAATTGGCCAGGAATACAATACAGTTATATCATACCCTAAATATTTTTACTCTCTGAAATGGATTCAGGTGTTTACAGGTAGTGATCTAGAATAAAGATCAAGTAATATCTATTAGTAACAAGTGGTTCACAATCAAGATACTTACTTTCTAACTCACATAAATAATATGAAATAAAGTATTCGTCATAATATCTCGAAAAATACACTCCACTTTATGAATGCTGTGCTTTCAACTGTGGCATGTGGATTTTCAAAATTCCAATAAAGATTATTTCGTAGATTTGTTAACTCCGTCTTTTGTAAATGTTACTGCATCAGTAAATAATAAGCGACACGACGATGTTATTCTCTTTTATCTGAATCTGAATAAGAACATATAGGAAAAGAACCAGTTACATTTGAAAATTGTAATGGCAATTTGAGAACGCGGAATACAAACACTTCAACTTCACACGCCCTGCACAAAACTATTCCAGTTCTGTAGACAAATTGTTATTGTTGATCAGCTGTTAGTTTAGTAAATAAATTGTGATTGTTGATCAGCTGCCAACTTAAAAAAAAAAGTAATGCATTTGTTTGTCCAATAATATTTTTATTTCTATGATGCATATGGAGTTGTCAATTACTGTAATTAAACGTTTGTAATAAAGAAAGTTTTAGAGGTATAAACAAGACGTTAAATCTATTTTTTGGGTATGTTATGAAAAAAAAATTACTTTTAGCACAGGTTATTGATATATAATATAAGAATACTATATAAGATACTATATAATAAGAAATAACTAGTAGGGCTATCAATCATAACTTTCTATGTGTTCTTGAAAATTGATTTTTTTTTGTTTTAGGTATTTTAAAAATAACTTAATTATTTTTCAAGATACAGAAATATTAATAAACCTATCTTTTTGTCATTGAAAAATATAAATATATTTTTTCTTATATCATATCTGTAAAATTTACGGTTTCCGAGATATTTGACTTTAAAAATTTTCAACTGTCACCATTTTGAATATTTTCATAGTAAAGTTTTGAATCTCGGTATATTGAACAAAAATAACAATAACAATGCAGATACCAAACTTAAACTCATAATGTTACTCATTTCAAAAGTTATCATTATTTTTCTAAATCAAAATGGCTAACAGATGGAAAATGAAGCGTTTCGGACCCATGTTCATATTAACTTTTTAATTTTTTTCACCAATAGAACTAACTCATCCTGAAATTATATCAGTTTTTTCGTGAAACACCCTGTACGAAAAAAATTACACATTTTCGACCACGATAATAACCAGGAAGGCATGTTGAAAGATATTTGTTCGAATTGCCTAAACCGTGAAACAAAAACCTTTTTACAATACTTACTTTTAGCTATTGTCGTACTATCCTACCTGTACAAGATCCTAACTTGTTTAAGGAAATACAAGAAAAATGTAAAGCATAAACAACTAATGTAACGTAAAAACTAAAGTTAATTTTACCAACTATGGTTATAACGTGACGTTTCGCCTTATTTGTCTTCGTCCTTAAGACATGTTTCTAATATTCTCTTTCTGCTGCATTTTGTCTACTAATTTTTTACTTACATTGTTTCTGTCTGAGAGATCTAATGTATTATGTAACAACAGATATTAAATAATTATGAATATAAGTACAGTATTATATGAACTGTCTTGTACATTCTTTCCAGAGTTGTGTTTTGTTTGTAGTTACACTTTGTGTATTAAAACATTTCTACAATGCCATACGTTCACAATAACGACATAAAGAATTATATTATGATAAACCAGTCCCTTTATACATCTTTGTGGAACAAGTAACTTGGTTTTAGAAAACAATAGTCTTTTTGTATTTATCTAACTGTAATTCGCATCTAGATTGTAAGATACATATATGAATCGCTTGAATATTCTACAACCATTTTAGTCTAATGTAGAATTTAAGAATCTGAAAAAATACAGTTTTGCCATTTGGTCCTAATAAAATTGTTGCGTACAAGTTAGATCGACCTATCTATCATAGGACAGGACTAAAAATTTTGGAATGTTTTCCCTCTTGTGTTCCCACATAAAAACCTGTCGAAATCTATAGAAACACTACAAAAAATAATTATTTATTTACTGTTAGACAATAGGTGAACTGCTTACAGCGTACCATTATACATATGTACACAACAATGATATAACTAACAAGAAGAAAAAATATAAAATACAAAATTGAAAATATTCAATAATTATTGTAACAACGGATATTACTACATTTAAGAAAATAAATTAAGAAGAAAAAAATGTTTATTCATTACAATCTTACAACATTTGAAGTTAGGTTAATATTTCATAAATTGTAATTATATATCATGATGATAACCACAACTTTCTGCAGTTAACAAGTACCTTATTTTCATAATTAAAATGTATTTCCCTTATTTACAAAAAAAAGTTAAACAATTGTATTGGTGCTTACTAAAAATACGATTGGATTTGTTTGAATAATATGGTTCAGAACGCTTCTTCTCCAACGGGTAAACCGATTTATTGAAATTTGGCACAATTTTGTCGTTTTTCCAGAGTTATCTCATACTTTTGTTAACAAAAAAAAATATTAAAGAAACTGACCAAAATACAAAATTTCAATTTTTTATCAGAGAACATCAAATCACTAAATTTAACAACACGTCTTCATTTACCACAGATATACCACTACCCCTACAGAAAATCCAGCAATCTAGAGTAGATAAGAAGCATCCCTTCTACTGGATTCAGGTGCTAATAGGTTATAACCTACACACCTTAAAAGTTTTATAACAGAATCGGTAACAATCCTCGGAAGGATGAATAAAATGGATCTGAACTATAACCAATGTACTAGGATTAGATTTGGATGCTGGAATATTAGGACAACGATTTAAGCAGTTTGGCTGGAGGTTGTCAATAAGGAAAGAACGACATATGGGATAGACATTAAGAGGCTAGCACGAAGAGGTGGAATATGTTTGTTAAAGTTAAGACACGACAGGGAGATAAATTGGTATATTCGGGAAAAGAAGACGTAGAAGATATAGGGAGGGGATGGCATTGTGGGAGCCACCCAAAAGGGATGGACAAATTATGATAGGAAAGAAGTCTGTATCGGTGAGGTAGGTAAAAGCACGGCTCAGTAGCAAAATCGCAATTTAACAATAATGCAGTTCTATGTCCCCACAAGACCAAGCAAATGAGGAGGACAAAACCATTTATATGATCAATTGGAGAACGAGTAAAAGAACATTCGAGTAAAAGAAATATAGTAATACTGATGGGTAACTTTAATGTACAACTAGGTAGTAACAACAGAGACAGCGTGAAAAAATGCGAATTTGTGGTTTGGGAAGAGAGACTGATAATCGAACAAGATTTAGGACGTTTATATAAACTATAATCTTATTATTAAAGGATCAATTTCCCCACATAGATGTTTTCGCAAGGAAACCTGTGTTTCATTAGATGGTAGCACCAAAAATCAGATTGATCACATTGCCGTAAGACAAGACATGGAGGAAGAGTTTGTTAGATGTCACGAGGTGGTGACGTTGGGAGTGATCATTATCCATTGCTGGTAGAAGTGAGAATAGCCAGAGTCAAAAAAAAAAAAATAAAATTATTGAAAAGAGAATAAAAGAGAAAAGTGCTAAAGTTGAGAAATGAAAATAAGCATGAATTTAAAGTGGTAGGCAACATATTTCAAACTCTTCAAAAAGCAGGAATAAGCGAAAAGTGTAGACGAGTTAAGTGATGAAGTGCAAAACTTGACTGAAGTAAAAAAAAATTAAAAAAAAAAATTAGAATTTATGTAAGAGTTGGATATCAAATGAAATATGGTGTAGAATGATGGAGAGGAGGTAAAGGAAGGAAGGTTGAATGTTACGAGAACTAGGAGATAGAGGAGTGTGATAGGAAGAGAGAATATTCGGAGATAAATAGCAAAGTTAAAAGGTGATTCAAGACAGACAGGCGCCAATGGATTAATGAGTTGGCTGATAGAGCTCAAACAGCAGCTGACTATGAAAACAGTACTGAACTTTATAAAATAACTAAGCAACTATCATTGAAAGGATTTTGGGCTTTTAAGTCACTAAGAGGAGATGATGGAATTTTGGTCCAAGATAGGATATGGAGGTGGAGAAAATGTTTTAAGTGTTATAGTGAAACCCTCATTGGAGAAGGAAGTTGAGATACAGTTTGAGAAGAGAAATGACATTGAGATAATTATACACTATCCAAATAAAGAAGTCGATATAATAAAAGAGTTTAAGAATCATAAGGCGCAGTGAATTGATGATGGCTTGCCTTTTTTAAAGAGTGTGGTAGGAGGAGAAAGTGCCAACTCAGTGAATAAAAGAAAATAGTTAAAATATCAATGAAAGGACAATTTATCTGAATGCGTAAATTACAGAGGCATAATACTTTTACCAGTGAAGTATTTACCAGAATAATACTTTAGAGAATAAGGGTGAAGGTGGATGATGGGTAAGAAGCGAACAATCAGGTTTTCGACACAGAAGATCTTGTAAAACCAAAATAAAAACTTAGTCTCTGGTATTTCAATCACTCTTGTACTCATCATTCATTGATTTTGAAAGTCTTTCATATGGTGAACAGGGAATTGAAGTTGAGAATTTTTAGAGAATTTTAAATGCCGGTGATAATAGTTAAGCTGATGGAGAAACTCTATGGGAACTTTGAGAACGTTGTGGAGGATAATGGGGATTACTCATCTCCATTTATCTTAAGCTGGAAAGGTGGGCCTTAGGATTAAGTAATACAACTAGCTCGAAGCAACAATGAACCGCAGTTCAGCGACATTTTAAAGTATGCCGTGACTAAGCGTCGTTATGAAAGTTATTCGCCTAAACAACCCTATGACTCACTTTCTGTGTATCAAGTAAGCACCACTCTCGGGGGTGTCGAAAGCATCAATATTGTCTGTGGCTTTCCTTTGTAATGTGGTCGGTATTGTACTGTGCGCGGAGGTTTTAAGTGATACAGTAATGTCTTCTAAGTCAAAGTAAGTGTTACATTCACAAGCAAGAACGATAGTTGCTTCAGTGATACAGTATTTGTATAAGGAAAAAATAATATGGGGCCTCTATTGGATGTAAGAAAGTATTTGAAAAGAGTTTCATTAGCGTGTAAACCGATTGTAAAGGATTAAAATGCCATTCTCAGTTTCAAATACAATTCATTTTAGTACTGCAATATGTTTTATTAAATATATATTTTTAAATTTTATTTATTTATTTTTTTATCTAAAATCCAAATATACTGCCTTGTCGCTACACGGTTAACAGTAATTATATGTTGAGAGGACTTATTTTTCTCGCAATTTAACGAAGATTACGAAAATCATAATTTAATTAGGATTATAATTTTATTTAAATGTGTCATAATTTACAATAGTTTCATGATACCGCGATAGCGGGTGCCCTATAGGTGGGGGCACGAAAACTCTAAAGTGGGTCCTGTAACAATAAAGTTTGGCAACCGCTGGTATATCATATACTAAGTGAAAAACAATGTGGCCTGTAGAGATTATACGTTCATGGTTTTCTTTAAAAATATGAGCTACAATTAAGTAAAATGTATATGTGTTCATCCACTCTATGTCTGGACTTCCTTGAATATTTCTGAAGCATCTTCTACCTGGTTGGAGAGATTTTCATAGACCGTGGGACGTATATGAGATTTAAACTAGTTGTAATAGTCAACCTGGGGTCGATTTTAAGTTAAATATCCTAACTTGAATGTTAGAAGCAAAGTTTGATTTTTAAAATTGTTTTTACATGTTTAATTATGTTTTAGTCAATTTATTTCTTAAGGTCTGTGTAAAGAAATATTTTAAGCAGTATTTTTTGTTAATATTATATTGTTAAAAATATTAGTTATATCAACTGAGGGAATATAAATTGTTGTATATTTGTTGAATTGTTGTTAGACTTTGGTCTGACACTGAAGGCACTACAAGGGTTGAACGGACACTACTTTCAACGTTAGCTATATACAGTAGTAGGCCTGAGTCAACGTGGCTATTATAACTAGATTATATTCACTTATTCAAGTTAACAATAAATATTTAATTTCTATATATCCTTATAAAGGATGAGGTATTAATTGTTTATATGCTCATGCTAACGTCGAAGAATGGTATTTATTATAATTATGGGAAGGTGTAATCTGTAGGTGTGATCAATAATACATTATTTCTGTGCCGAATAATGCCTATTATTATTATTATTATTTTATATTTAATATTTACTATCGGTAATTGTGTATAGGTATTTTCAGCTCTGAAGATGGTTTTGTAGGGTGTTATCTACTCCGATTTATATTCAAAAATAATCTCCTGAATTTCTTAACGAGATAGAGAGTTAGATCAAGTACCCAAACCGATTATGAACAGCAATAGACAAGAAGGTTCCAACAACTGTGTTAATACAAATTTTGTATTTTGTTAAAATGGCAGCAAGTAAAGCTATTTAATGCAGAGCTTAATTATGACGTTCACATATATACATAATGATGATGACTTCACTCTCTACAGTCATGTCGGTTACTTAGATGAACTGATTCTCATAACTATACGAATAACACATTTTATGATGGTGTACAATTATGACGTTCACATATATACATAATGATGATGACTTCACTCTCTACAGTCATGTCGGTTACTTAGATGAACTGATTCTCTTAACTATACGAATAACACACTTTATGATGGTGTACAATTATGACGTTCACATATACATATATGACGATGACTTCACTCTCTACAGTCATGTCGGTTACTTAGCTGAACTGATTCTCATAACTATACGAATAACACATTTTATGATGGTGTACAATTATGACGTTCACATATATACATAATGACGATGACTTCACTCTCTACAGTCATGTCGGTTACTTAGCTGAACTGATTCTCATAACTATACGAATAACACACTTTATGATGGTGTACAATTATGACGTTCACATATACATATATGACGATGACTTCACTCTCTACAGTCATGTCGGTTACTTAGCTGAACTGATTCTCATAACTATACGAATAACACATTTTATGATGGTGTACAATTATGACGTTCACATATATACATAATGATGATGACTTCACTCTCTACAGTCATGTCGGTTACTTAGCTGAACTGATTCTCTTAACTATACGAATAACACACTTTATTATGGTGTACAATTATGACGTTCACATATACATATATGACGATGACTTCACTCTCTACAGTCATGTCGGTTACTTAGCTGAACTGATTCTCATAACTATACGAATAACACATTTTATGATGGTGTACAATTATGACGTTCACATATATACATAATGATGATGACTTCACTCTCTACAGTCATGTCGGTTACTTAGCTGAACTGATTCTCTTAACTATACGAATAACACACTTTATTATGGTGTACAATTATGACGTTCACATATACATATATGACGATGACTTCACTCTCTACAGTCATGTCGGTTACTTAGCTGAACTGATTCTCATAACTATACGAATAACACATTTTATGATGGTGTACAATTATGACGTTCACATATATACATAATGATGATGACTTCACTCTCTACAGTCATGTCGGTTACTTAGCTGGACTGATTCTCATAACTATACGAATAACACATTTTATGATGGTGTACAATTATGACGTTCACATATATACATAATGATGATGACTTCACTCTCTACAGTCATGTCGGTTACTTAGCTGGACTGATTCTCATAACTATACGAATAACACATTTTATGATGGTGTACAATTATGACGTTCACATATATACATAAATGACGATGACTTCACTCTCTACAGTCATGTCGGTTACTTAGCTGAACTGATTCTCTTAACTATACGAATAACACACTTTATGATGGTGTACAATTATGACGTTCACATATACATATATGACGATGACTTCACTCTCTACAGTCATGTCGGTTACTTAGCTGAACTGATTCTCTTAACTATACGAATAACACATTTTATGATGGTGTACAATTATGACGTTCACATATATACATAATGATGATGACTTCACTCTCTACAGTCATGTCGGTTACTTAGCTGAACTGATTCTCATAACTATACGAATAACACATTTTATGATGGTGTACAATTATGACGTTCACATATATATATAATGATGATGACTTCACTCTCTACAGTCATGTCGGTTACTTAGCTGAACTGATTCTCTTAACTATACGAATAACACACTTTATGATGGTGTACAATTATGACGTTCACATATATACATAATGATGATGACTTCACTCTCTACAGTCATGTCGGTTACTTAGCTGAACTGATTCTCATAACTATACGAATAACACATTTTATGATGGTGTACAATTATGACGTTCACATATATACATAATGACGATGACTTCACTCTCTACAGTCATGTCGGTTACTTAGCTGAACTGATTCTCTTAACTATACGAATAACACACTTTATGATGGTGTACAATTATGACGTTCACATATATACATAATGATGATGACTTCACTCTCTACAGTCATGTCGGTTACTTAGCTGAACTGATTCTCTTAACTATACGAATAACACACTTTATGATGGTGTACAATTATGACGTTCACATATACATATATGACGATGACTTCACTCTCTACAGTCATGTCGGTTACTTAGCTGAACTGATTCTCATAACTATACGAATAACACACTTTATGATGGTGTACAATTATGACGTTCACATATACATATATGACGATGACTTCACTCTCTACAGTCATGTCGGTTACTTAGCTGAACTGATTCTCATAACTATACGAATAACACACTTTATGATGGTGTACAATTATGACGTTCACATATATACATAATGAAGATGACTTCACTTTCTACTACCACTCTTAATTTTTTGAGACATTTACTGTACATCAAAATTCTAAATTTTAAACCAAATGAAGGTTTCCTTAATATGACAAACTTTGCATAGCCTAGATGATATTTCACACTTGTTTTTATTTTATTATATTATTTTAATTTGATTTTATTATTATTATTGTTATTAACTCTTACTGCATACTTTTATGTATAATGAAGACGAAAAGCCACTGTAAAACTGAGTGAAAACCATGGTTTCTACTCGAATAGTGTATTATATTCCGCGGTGACATAACCTATCCTAACCTAAACACACGCCCTAAACCACTTGATTGGCGTGATACCTATGCAACGATATACGTTGGAATGGTCTGTAATAATTCCGAAAATTATTCAAACTTCTTCTTAAAAAGTTCAAAATTGTATATCCATACTACCTTTCTTAGTAATTGAAGAGTAACTTTAATAAATTTTAACTGATAAGGTATTAGAGTGTGTAATAGTCAAGTTCGTATTCTACCCTTATAATATTTAAGCTTCCTTATTTGTTTATTTATAGTTTTGTTTCTTCTGAGAAAATCATTGCTAGAATACTATATTGTTTCTATGTTTTTGCTACAACATATGAATGAATGATATAAATGAACTGAGTTCGACTGGCAGCAGTGCAATATTTATAATATCAGTGAAGTATACATCAAACAGTTGAAAATCAATCACATTCGCTTCACCAAAACAAATAAATAAAGATCTAAAGGGAGCACAAAAAAAAATTATTAATTACATGAACTTTGCAGTAAAATTACAGATATAATATTGTTTAGGCGACATTACTAGGCCAAATACTATATATATATATATATAATATATAATATATATATTATATATATATATATTCCGTACTCTTAATTTCATATTGATATACAGATTGTTACATATTTCCATTATAACATTTCATATATATATTCTGTAATAATATTTTCAATCAGAATATATGTAAATGTTTTATTTGTTTTCTAACCTGGAAAGTTCGTATAAAAGAATTATATCTGTTTCTGCATGGCTTATACATTATTTAGAACATACGTCATATACAAGCACTTAAGAATTTTATAATTACTATTTTTAATATTTTCCGAATAAATCGAGAAATGAGAAAAAAGGAGAAATTGAAAAAAAAAAATGTGAAATTTTATAGTTCATTAGTGTAAATGATAAGTTGCCATCGTATTTTGTTTAGTAACTCAAGCTCAGCCTTTAAATAAAACATTCCAGAAACAAAAGAGAGATAGCGCTGTCGTGAGATGACAGGCGGGATTTATCCAAATAATGGAATATTTCCATAACAAAGTAATTCTTGTTGTATGCACGATGTCACTGGACATTTCTCCTAGTTTGATATGGATTATGAAATCAAACTCAACTGGTACAACAATAATAGACATTTAATTTGATATTTCAGGTGAGTGCCACTTCTTGCGTATGGTAGACTAAAAGTAGATTTAAATAGATAAATAGTATTCATGTTTTCAATGAAAACAAAATATGCTGTACTAATTTTAATATTAAGGATTACAATATAAATTTTACAATAAATAAAAATTGACAAATGAGAAAAGTACAATCTTTCTATTTTTCTTTCTATTATTTACGTGTGTCTAATGGTCACAGTTTTAATGCGATTGTTTTACTGAAATTTGTTTTGTGTTGCTTACAAAAAATTGGAGAATTCGTTATTCAGAAAATAGCGTCCGATTTTTAAATTACAAAAAATACTATACATCGTACAATTTTCCATGATAGCTCGTACTGTGTAGTTATAACATCTGCATCTAGTGAAACATAAATTTATTTTCTAAGGTAAAATAAAACAATAGGCAATACTAAATTCAAATTTGTTATAAACTAAATTTGTTTCATCAGTCTATTTTACTATAGGTACTCAATACAAATTATTATACAGTTTCAAAAAGACGGTTGTTTCAGTAGTTATTTCTTACCAGGGTATACATGAGCTCATATGAGCAGTTTCTTACTGCTTGGTAATCCGTACATATTAATACTAAGATTGAAGTTGGAAGTAATTTTAATCTGGTTTTAATATTCAAAACGTTGAGAATAAATAAGTTTTAATTTTTGTAACAGCTGACCAAAAAAATTGACCTTAATGTTAATAAAACTTATCAATAATTACCCAAATTATTTAACATATTACATTTACTTAAAATATAAAAACGTTGATTTTGTTATTCGTTGAATTTGATATGAAAATGGTCAGACAATTTCAATATAGTAGCAGTGTAGAACCTTTCAATATTTCCTTCTCATATAGGAACTACGTGAATCCAATAACTTACTTTGTTCAGCTTACATAGTAATATCAAAGTTTAGGACGTAATCTAGTAGATACACAAAACAAGTTGCTGGACGTTATCATGATACTTACCCAGCTCCATCAAACAAAGTAATACAAATTGATCCTCTAAATGTAATACCTAAAAGTTGGTTTTCGGGGCTTATAGGGACAATAAATACTCGAGATATGAACAAAATTACATTGTATTCACATAACAAGGGGTATTATCCAATGGGATAGAATTGTTTAAAACAGTTGTTCAAAGATTTTATGAATATAGTAGTTGAGTGTATCATACTTTGTTGATGTCGCATCGGCTTGGCACTAACGAGCCTCGTGTTAGTCTCTCAGTGAACATCGAAGCTGTCATGGAGCGTCCCCTCGTTATGATGAGATCAGTGACGTGGCACTGCTGGTATATTTTCTGGGGAGGTCAGGGTTAGAAACTAAATTTTGTATAATAACTTCACTATTTGTCATTGTGGAGAGGTGGGGTTGGTACCTTTATATGCAAAATTGAAATAAATTTATAAATTAGTATCTAATTTTAGTATTATCACATGTAAGATATCTATAACAAAATTTTAAATGACTAACATTTTGTTATTTTAAATCAGATTTTATGAATTCCAATAAGGTTTTATATGATCACACTATAGTCCCCTGTACCAAATTTTATATTCCTTTCTTCATTTTTGTGGTTGCTCCCTTGCTAAGTTACAGACGATACAATAGCGAATTAGTTACACGAAATAATTTCAAAAAAAAAAAAAATAATAAATACAAGGACAATATATTAGCAATCGTGAAAATAGTAGCGGCAAATACTCGCTTAGAACGATAAGAAAATCGAACATAAAATTTCTTACAGCTTCTCGCTAGAGAAATCAACTGGTAAGCTATAAAGCTATGAACCTGATAATATGCGACCTTATAGACTATATTGTTTTATCCTAAGACACATTGATTAACATAAACAAGCGTGAAACATTTTGGAAAGTGTTTTCTTGAGTTAGGTACTTTACATACAAATAGCAATCATCGCAACCAATGTAATAATACAAACATATAATAGCTGTTTAGGTCAATCTGCTTTAATAATTCAACACAAACAAAGGTTAGGTCTAGCTTAGAACAGCTTGAAACATTTTGAAAAGTGTTCTAAACTCATTGCATCAATTTACATAAATATATAGTAAAAATAGCACATTATATAATAATTCACATTTATAACAGATGATTAGGCTATATCAGCTTTCACAACTGGACAAAACGTTAGATTAGTCCTAGCTAGACCAGTATGGAACATTTTAAAATCTGTTTTAAACTTAATTTGATCAATTTACATACTTATTTATTTAAAATAGCAAACAATATAATAATGCACATTTATTAGGCTATAATGCACAGATGACTAGGCTATATCAGTTTCCATAACTAAACACAAAGAGAGGTTAAGCCCAGCCTAGACCAGTAGGCAACATTTTAAAACCTGATTAATATGTGTTGAACTACTGAATTCGCAGTAAAAGTTTTAAATTCTCTGTAAATGCAATAAATTAAATTGCTTTGGCAATTATTGTTAATTTTACTAAAAGTTAAGGTTTATATATATATTTAGCTGTTACAAAAAACTAATCTAATTTATGCTCACGATTTTGAATATTAAGACAAGATTAAAATTAATTGCAACCTCAATCTTGGTGTTAATATATACAGGTTATCAAGCAGCAAGAAAGTGGTAATATGAGCTCATGTATGTTCTGGTAAGAAATAACTACTGAAACAACCGGCTTTTTGAAACTATATAATAATTTGTATTGAGTACAATCATTTTTAACTAATACTAAAACAGATTGATGTTTTGTTAATATCAAATTTGAATTTAGTATTGCCTAATTTTTTTATTTTACCTTAGACAACGCAATTTACGTTTCACTAGATGCAGATTTTATAACTGCACAGTACGAGCTATCATGGAACGATGTATAGTTTTTTTGTAATTTAAAATCGGACGCCATTTTGTGGTTAACGAACTTCTCCTATTTTTGTAAGCATCACAAAAACATTTCACCAAAATCACACTAAAACTGTGACCATTAGACAAACGTCCTAAAATAATATGTTTTTGCACCAAAAATAATAACATGTTTATTCAATAGCTTAGAAAGATATTTTAACCAAAGACCTCTAGGTTTACAACTAAATCTCGTGTAAGTCCAATGATGACTACAACACATGGTTTGTATCATGTAGCTTAGGGCTATAGTATCCATCGATCCCGTATTGATATTAACAATGGTTGTCGATGACTCTTGTTATCTGAGAGTAAGGGAAGAAACAATTTCCAAACATATTAGGACACTTTAACATGGGCGGTGTAAGTGAGCAGTTAAACTGAGAGATGGCCCGTTAATAATACGGATAACTAAGTAAGAATGTAACCGTAATACATATTATTTTATTACAATTATTAGGCTATCTTAATTTGTTTCCAACATCGAAAAATGAATAATTATAAAAATATGATATGTATATGTTTGTTCAATTTCTTTGAATTATGCACACGTGGTTTTTCTGACTGTTAAAAATAAAATTGTTTCCTGGAAGGACACTGTATAAACAATGTGGTTAGTTTCGAAATAGCTAACAATCTTTTTGTTATTATTTGCAAAACTCAACTACTTTTCCATCTTGATCCATAATTAGGAGTCAAGTTCAATTTTGTAAATTTAATAATGGTAAGTTAAAAAGTTGTAGAAATCGCAAATATGTATTATAATTATTGAATTAGACTTTATTTACAAAGATTTGGCAGTTTCCCTCCATCCGTGTTCAGTTGATGTCATGTTTGAATACTTTTTTACCAGTTATAGAAAACCATACACTAATTGGTACACTCAATTCCTAGCAATGTTATGAATTACTGTTCATTTAAATTTCCTGGAAATTGCAACTAATATAATCTATTTCATACAGTTACTAGATTTTATTAAATTTCAATTGAGATAAATATTGCGTTGCATCATACAATGTAACTCTCACAGATTAAACAATAATAGTTATTAAAATGTATTGCTCTGAAATCATTCAACTATGCATTACAAGTGGAAGTAATTCTCCGTGGTAATTCAGTCTCAGATACTAGAGCATATCAAGTTTTTAAACTGTTCTTTTATTAAGAGCTCTTAAAAAATACCTACTATAAACTACAAATAAATAACCGTTCGGTATTAATATTTACATAATTAAACGCGAAAACTCCATTTTTTATTCATTCCATTTACATTTTAACATAAACTAATTTAAAAAATAATAAAAATTTAATAACTAATATCTTTACTTATTCATTGGCAATTTTCTCTGTATTTTGTTGGTTTTTTATATAGTTCGAAATATTGTATTGGACATGCAGCCATCATTGAATGATAATTTTACATAATATAAATAGAAATATCGCATTTTTGTCTTTTGACAATGATTTAATTGATATAAAATACATAATAGGATCATTCATTCTTAAAACTATTACAACATATTTTGCTTTTATTGAAAATATGAATACTTTATATTTATTTAAATCTGCTATCATGGTCATGATGTGCCACTCATTTAAAATAGAAATCATATACCTCGTGTAGTTGTGTACTTTTACGTTGATTTTATAGTTTATATCAGACGATGAGCAGAGACATCGTGCCTACAACAAGAATTACTTCGTTATGGAAATAACCCATTATTTTGATAAATCCCGTCTGTCATCTCACGAAAGCGCTATCTCTCATTTTTTTTTTTTTTTTTTTTTTTTTTTTTTGCAATTTTAAAGATACAGTGAGAACTATAAACGCTTATGACTATTCTACTTAATAGAACTACACAGTAAAAACACAGACTGACTGAATACTTTTAGTTTTTAATATGTTCACACTCTGAATTATAACCTTATTTGCTATCTCTCTCTCTCTCTCTAGAGAGAGAGAGAGAGAGAGAGAGAGAGAGAGAGAGAGAGAATATATATATATATATATAATATAATCTGGTGTTAGTGTAAATGTAATACAATGTAGAATATTTTAAACATACAGTTATTAAACGCATAAGACTATTCTACTTAATGGAACTACACAGTAAAGACAAAGACTGACTGAATAGTTTTAGTTTTAAAATATTTTTATATTCTGAACTATACCTTTATTACTGTGCTCTCTCTCTCTCTCTCTCTCGCTCTCTCTCTCTCTCTCTCTCTCTCTATATATATATATATATATATATATATATATATATATATATATATATATATATATATATATATATTGTGGTAGTTTACGTGTAACTATTCAAATTTATGAGATACACAATCCGATCAAAGACCAGGTAGTTTTAATTTTAAATACTATGAATTACTGACATTACACAATACTGGTATTAGTGAGGTAATATATTTTCTACTGATCGTGGACGTATAATGCAATATAGACTAATTTTGAAGATTCAGAAAGAATAAGGAACGCTTATGACTATTCAATTTAATGAAACTTCTCATTCAAAACACAGTCTGACTAGATAATTTTATTTTTAATTTAATTCTAAATAAATTATAGAACAAACAGGTACACATAATTAGAAACGATTCAGTTTAACATTGTTTAAAAGTCATCAAATTTGAATACTTTGACTCTTCATAAAGAAAGACCGAGAGTAGGAATTTTTATTAAATAACAAGCCCAGCCATAACACCGTTCACTCCATTACCCTTCCCCATTGCTTTGAGGAGTGTTTACTTTTCATTTAGTCTATGTATATTCACGAAGCCAAGCTAGATTGCAGTCGAGCAGAAAGGTTGTGAACTCTTTCCTAACGATGCGTTGCTACCAAGGCAACAGAATATTGTGTTCTCTAAAATTAACTCTTTTTTACTCTTTTTTTTTTTTTCAAGGAACAATTACTTCATTTAATGAGTTTTGAATAGCTTTCGTGAGCTTCTTCTTTATAGAATATAGTATACCAGACTCTAGTTTCAGAACAATTAGGTGGTAATTTTAAAATTATTAGAAGGAATCGAAATTAATTTTAGATTTATACAAAATTATATCAATTATTCACCTATTTTTTACCTTATGTATAATGATACAATTTTGTAGGTAAATTACATATACTTGGATCAATCGCTCTTTTTTTATTTACATAAATAAAACAATAAGCTACACAATATACGAATTGATCCAAAGACACATGTGTGTAATGGTTAATCATTCCCATTTTTTTAAAAAAAGAATGTAAAGAAGTTGTATGTGAGACCATTTTTAGAGTTTAAATTTTCGTTGAAAAATAATTATTGTTATTTTTATTGTTTCAGTACTAAATACTAAATCTAATCGTAATAAATCACATTATCCTTGCAAAAGATAAATTTATATTTACTTATGTTATTCTCAAAATGCCGATTTTAAAAATTAAATATTAGGAAACTTTCTTGAACTATCAATAATGAATGAAAATCATAAATTAGTGTATTATTATACAACTATGAACGAAATAAAACGGGAATCTACAGATTATATTTCGAAACAATTTGTGTATAAAATTATTATCATATTAAATAAACACGTAATTAGAACATAAATGCTATCTATTTGCTTGTAGGAGAGAAATTAGGACAAGACGAGTATCTGTTCAACAGTTTAACATTGAGTGCCCTCTCTGTTACCATAGCAACCAGCTACAGCTTATGTTCTACTAATAGATCCCTCTTAACGATTGCACAATAATTAGGAGTTGCTCATCACCTTTGAGAAGTATATCAAAAGATTTGAATTTGAACTATCGTAGAATAAAACTGAATAAATCTAGATTTTTGAAGAAAAGTTAGTACTCTGAGCTTGATCATCGTTTCTACTTAAACTCAACAACAAAAAAAATTTCATTCTTGTTTCTCCAAAAATAATATAAATACCAACTACATCCAGCAATCTGGAAATATTAAAATATTTTTGAACTCTAATATTAATTAGAGTTCAGGATTTTACAAACCGGTAAATTACAAAATATATTAAAAGTTCAGTGAGAATTATGATAATCAATTTTTCAAAGCAAAGACTAAGTTAATTTATGTAAACTCATTCAAGACGACAGAAAATCTTTGCGAATTGAAAGAAGAGAAAAAAATCTACCCATTTGTTAGCTGTTCGCCCAAAGTTAAGTAAGGTCTGAATAAAATTCGTTGGTAAAATATCCATGAGACTATCTTAACAACTTCTTAAATGACTGGGACTGGAAGAGGAGTGAGCTATTATTGTAAAATAGCTTGGTATTATAGGTTCAACTTATTAATGATTTTAATTACTTAAACATAAAAATGAGAGGATTATTTTTATTTTTTGTTGTAAAACATTTATTTCTATGTATGTTTTTTTGTGTTCAGTCGAACCAAAAATATCCGGATTAACCTCTTGGATTATCTAATTGTATCTGTAAAAACTATTATTTAATTTTATTATATTTTGTTTTATTTTCTTATATTATGATGTAACGGAATTGATGATATTAATTTTATTTGGATAATAAAGACACACTATGATGATAATTATTAATTTCTATTAAAACATACAATCTATTTATATATTTAAATCATTTATACTTAAATATACATTTATTCAAATTAACAAATATACAGTGCACAAACAGCCCAGACAACACGCATTACTCAAAATAAAAAAAAGTTATAATATAATTTTACGTTTTATAACGTTATATATAATTATATATATATATATATATATATATATATATATATATATATATATATATATATATATAATTATATATAACGTGATACTCAAGATATATATAACGTTATAATATATAATTTTACGTTTTATAACGTTATATATATAACGTGATACTCAAGATATTTCCATTTAAGTATCCCAGGATGACCCATTAAATTTTTAAAGACCGTGATAGAACAAAAGATATATTACTTCCACGGTTTCAATTTATTTATTTTAAGGGGGTTCGGTAGTGGAAGTAGGGAAAATCTTTGTTACTTGAAATTTTAACTTGATTTTTTTTTTCTTTTTGTAATCTTGTTTTGGTCTAACTTAAACAAATATATTATTTAAATATTATTTTTTAAATTTTTATATACGTAAAAAAAATATTTTTGTAGAAAATCTTGACATTAAATAAATTGATATTCTTTAAAAACTATCTGTCCAATTTTGATAAACTGGGTATTAAATGAAAGCTAAACAGTCGTTCTAAAATCTCTTGTATAACCACTCATATACATAAAGGAAATCTGTGACAAAAATTTATATAATACAAGTTTTTTCGGTAAACAGATTTTATTCAGAATATTTTATTTTTTTTAATAAAGAAGTTTTTGTTAGAACATGTTCTAAATACATGAGAATTTAGATAATTATACGTAGAATATCCACAAAAAATCAGCCTTCTGTGACTTCTTGTTCTGGAGTTATATCCAATTCTGTACCTGAAATGACACAAATTATAACTTTCGGGAAATGGGTCGCAAAGTTTTGCAACAGTTTAAGCCATAGTTTTTCCACAAACATTCAATTTTATATGTTTCATAGTAATGTACTATTTTTCTACATTATAAATAATCTTTTTTTGTTGACATTTACTGATAAAATGTTATAAATAAATATCTGATTGTAAATGGAGGCTAAATGTGTTATTGTAGTAGGCCTATGCTAGAAACCTAACTTCACTTTCTCTAGGCCTACTTCCACTAGGTTCAACATTGGGCGTATTGTTTTTATTCCATCGAACTAAAACACTTTTCACGTTTCTCCAAGATAAAGACAACTTAGACTTTTTATTGTTCCCATTTCACTTCAATTATAAAAAATAAACAGTTCCACTATAACTAAGCACAACAAAATGCACTTTGTTTACTGTTCTGCTAAAAGTCAGCTGGTTGTATTATCATATGTTTTGTTGGGAAACAAAAATTTATAAAAATAGATGTTGACAAATTATAAAATATTGTTCTATGTATATATATTATTGAAAATATGTATTATCATGTACAAAAATTAAAAATAACAGTAACAAAATATGCAACATTGATAAATTGGCAAATTTCCTACCTGTGCAGGGTTATACTAAAATGTTTTCCTCAAATAAAAAAATTTAAAAAATGGGCAAAGTTATATATTTTTATGTTCAAAAAACAAAGAGGAAAATTATTATAAAATTTTAAAAAATTGTAAAAAAATGAATTTTTGACCGATTTCCAGTACCAAACCCCCTTAAATTCAATATAAAATTCGTGGTTCTCTGCTCTAATAAAACGTTATTAAACTGGATGCCATTTCATTAGGTTACAAATAAGAACAAAATAATTTTAGCTAGTTCCTATTTAAGGTTGTTAAAATATAGACTGTCTTAAAAAGACTTTACAACTTTAAAATCACGTATAAATTTGTTAACGTCCAGAACCGATAAAAGAAAAACACATCAGGTTTGACTCATTATCAATATCCCACAGGAGTTCATGAATTTTTGTATAAGAACATGTCAGTGGGTACAAGGTCAATTACATGGCTGCCTCGCTCACCAGATATGACTGTTCTAGATTTTTTTCTTATTGGGTTTCTTAAGATCGGATTTAATGTTTCAGCTTTCCCTGTCGAGTTCCTTGAGCTGAAAAATCAACCTTTAAAAGCATCTGCAGAAGTGATGCTTCGTGTACCGGCCCGAACCTGATAAAAATTGATATAAAGAGGTATCTGCTATATCACTAATGGTTGTCACATCAAACCAAAATGGTTTTCTTTAAAATGACACCTCAACCGTTTACAAGTTATATCGATAAATTCTACATAATTATATAGCTGTAAAGTCCTTTTACTTTAAGTACCTTTTATAATGTTTTAACGTTTTGAGATCTCTTTTCATATAGAAGTTAAAGTACCGAAATATGGTAAGTTGAATTGAAATGTGAATGATAATATCACGAACGTTACAAATGAGTCAACAAGTAATATAATCAATAACAACCTATTATTTTAGATTTGTTTCATTCTTTTTTAAAGGCAAAAAACTTTAGGTCACTATCGAGTATTAAGCAAGAAAGGAACGTATAAAAACATCCCTAGCTTTTGAACACCCTAATAGCGCCAGAGTCGGAAAAGAACTTTAGTTGGTCAAGACAGGCCTTATCAGGTAAATACGGAAGATAGGTATCTAAACCAAGACTATATAACTAGGAACCTGCAGATTACCATGCCTGTATTTATTACATAATAAGAACAAAAAAGCAGACGAAATGGTTTATTTAAATAATTGTGTAAAAATATCATAAGTCTAAGCTAAAAATAAAAATGTTCTCATATGTCAACCACTTCCAAATAATTCGAATGTTTACAACTTTTCATAAAAAAATAAACAATATGTGCAAACACAATGCATACAAATATCTATCGGTACTAAGAAAATACCCTTAGAATTGCAAAATATACACACAACTGCATCAATAGTGAGAAAACACACCTGGATAAACACAATGTAGATATTATAGAAGGTTTATTCTGGTTTACTAGCAACCCCTTGCAGATTGGATTTGCGTTTTCACGCTGTTGACAAACATTTTGACGTGATCATAATTTTTTAATTGACTTTCCGTGTAAGAGCCGTGTGGCTTTCTCAGCCAAGCTCGACGGGGCTTTGTCTCCGAGACTAACATGCGTGTTTGTCAATTATTTGCAGTCTCTATTGAAATCCTACTATGATAATTCTATTCAGTGATTTCATTCAAGCTTATTTCACTTCATTTTTAAGTGGAACCATCCTCAATTTTTAGTTTAGTATTCTAAAACCATGTAGGGAATTATATGTTGTTAAATTATTGTTTCATTGCTATTTATGTTTCTAGTACCATAACCTACCACGTAAAATAATTCTTAACCCTTTTCTTTGCACTGTGTCCTTTTGGATACAGCTTATATTAATATATGTAATTTAATTTGTGTTTAGTTTCTTATTTATTTTTTAACTCAGTGCATATCTTTAGATATTTTACTCTATGGCAGAAGCCATTTAGAAGGCTTTGAAAAGGTGGGAACCTGTGTGCAGCTGTTTTATTGTGTTGTTGCTATTAAATCTGTTGCCTAGCAACTTCTTCAAGTTTTGGTATTATTTAGAAAGTTTAGGTTAATCCATAAGGACTTTTCATCATAAAAACATATAAAACACAGTTTTTAGAAGGTAAGTTGACATCAAATCTTATTTTGTATGTATAATATAATATGTATGCACTAAAATTACAGTGTATCTAAAAAGACACACTGCCAGATTGTTAGTAAAGCACAGTTAAAAGGTTATGTATCCTTTTGTTTACATTGACAAGTAACCAGTATTTATCCTGCTAAAAATCACTGTATCCATTTGTATACACTGCCAATTTTACAAATTTACACACTGAACAGTTTTCATGCTTACATTTAGTTTTTCACACAGTTAGGCTATAATTTGTTCTTTTTGAAAGAAAGCTACATGTAATGTTGTATTTACAATAATGTTTTGTTTTTCTATTTCAGATAATGTATTCAGCACGTACAGATAAAATAATGGAGCAATGTTCAACTGGACGTACCTTGACTACAAGAGGTTTCAGAGGTAGAATAAAGAAAAAAAAAAAAAAGGTAAAGTAGCTCCAGGATTTTCAAGAGCTGACAAAATACTTGCTCTTCTTCCACCATTAGACTCTGGAGGATCAAGTAGCTCTGAAGACGAGGAGGGGTCACAATTGTTGTATGAAAATGTTAGGCCAAAAAGTAAATCATGTCAGTTGTATTCTCTACCAACAGATGATCTGGAAATCACATTGTCCGACGTTCATATGGAAATTGATAATTCTGATTTCCAGATTAGTAATATTGTTACTGTTCCGCCCCCAGATGTTGCTCTGGACTTAGCAAATGAATTAGGCCTAAATGATTCAAGCAAAACCATGTATTTTGAAACAGACGATTTGTACCTAAATTTATCTGGCATTGCAAACACTGAATTACACCAAGACGTTTCTCGTATTAAAATAGATACATTTCTTGATGTAGGACTATGTGAAGAGAGGTTACATTCTAATAGTACTGGGGAAACACTGGCTATAGAAAAACCATCCATAAATTCCCCACAGCATTATCTAAAAGATGTTTCGACTTGTAACGAAACAAATTCACAATCTATAGGGAGCATGTATTCAGTATTATCAGAAGGTAGTTCATCTTCAAATGAAAAAAGCAAAGAAGTAGTGTCAATGCCTTCTACTAGTTCCAGCTGTTCCAAGACACCTTTCATCAAAAAAAGCACTCGTTCTACTAAACGTAACAAAACAAAAACACCTGTAAAAAACATACCAATGAAGATAACAAAAATAAAACAACTAAAATATGACAAGTCAGAAGTTTTTAATTGGGGAAAAAACTCTTTTCTATATAATGTTACTTGCATTGATGAGAGTTGGATCTACAAACCTCTGAATTACAGACTTATTGAAAACAATGTTCGTATGCCTTTAGAATATTTTTTAGACTTTTTTACTGAAGATGTTTGGAATGTTATAGTAGAAAATACAAATTTGTACTGCACCCAGGCTACAAAAAGTGAAATGTGTAAAATGTGAAGCCAGACTATGCCTTACTCAGGACAGAAATTGTTTTTTTCAGTACCACCACAGAAAGTAACAGTACTTTTAGCAAAGATATACTTGTGTTATTTCAATTTATTTTTTTAGCTTAGTAAAAAAAGAATTGTATTTTTCTTGATTAGATTTTAAATACAATCTAACCGATGTATTTTTCTTCCGAGAATGTTATGATTTTTGTAACCTTAGATAATTAGTACCAATGTTCATTCATTTTATATACTATAAGTAACACCATAGCATTATCTTAAATTTCTTGTAAATAAAATACTTTATGAAAAAATAGCAAGTGTTAAATCCTTTTTGCTCTTTGAAACGTTTTAGTTTACTCTTGGCAATGTATCCTTTTAGATACTGTGTAAAACTAATGTCAAGTTCAGAGTATTTGGCGGTGGATCCAAAAAGATACACTTCTTTTTTACCAATTTTGAGTAATAGAAAATGATAAATATATTTTTTTAACATTTTTTAATTAATCAGGAGGTATAAAAGAAATTTAAAAATGCATAAAATGTGAATTTATAAAAAGTTTTTTTTTCTTGCCAAGAAAAGGGTTTTTAACTATATAGCTGCAAGTTGTTGCTGTGTAAATGCTATACGTTTTTAATTATATACACTCTTAAACATATTTACGATTGATCTTCTTGTTTCAATAAATCAGCTATAACATTTAATGTATGCATCTAATGAAAAAGGTAGACACTAGTAAAATAAATTTAGAAACTATTAATAATTAATTTGTCGACTATGTCGTTTAGCTCAGCAAATACCTAATTAATAGCTATAGTCAAGTACACGAGAGAGAGAGAGAGAGAGAGAGAGAGAGAGAGAGAGAGAGAGAGAGAGAGAGAGAGAGAGAGAGAGAGAGAGAGAGAGAGAGAGAGAGAGAGAGAGAGAGAGAGAGAGAGAGAGAGGAGAGAGAGAGAGAGAGAGAGAGAGAGAGAGAGAGAGAGAGAGAGAGAGAGAGAGAGAGAGAGAGAGAGAGAGAAGAGAGAGAGAGAGAGAGAGAGAGAGAGAGAGAGAGAGAGAGAGGTGGTCACTCCAAACATATTTACTCAAGCGTAGCCTCTAAGGATTAAACCAAAACGTTTTGGTCCCTACCTCTCAAATAATTTCTGTTTATAAGTTATCAATATAAAAAGGAATAAAAAAATCTGTCATGGAGCTGTTATTATAAAAATATTATATCCAAACATTCGACTGTACTTATTTGTTTAAAATTTAGTGAAATGTTAAAATTAACTACCCAAACAGATATTTAAAATCGTAAGTCTTAAATTGTTACATTGCAGGCATAGTTGGAATGAAAACCAAAGCACCCCTTCACCGCCTTCATTAAGTCAATTTATACTAAGAACGTATTTATAGCACAAACAAAACAAGTTTAGACAATATGTAATAAAGGCATCCATGGTTTATTTTTAGTAACATACTGCCAATTAAACAGGAAATGGATTGTATTATGATCTGCTAAGTTTAAATGCATTGTAACTTTGGCACAAATCTTTTAAATACGGTTGGAATGAGGGAACTAAATCCTCGTTTATAGTTAAATCTCTTCCACATATTATAGAATTTTTTTCTCATAGCAAAATGCTGAAAGGTCATTACGATTATTTGTAAATCATACACGGTAGAAAATCAATTATAATATAGATGATTTAACATGAAGATAACACTTTTTAAAAATTTGAGAAGTATATTTGTGTTTGAACATTAATTAAATGCACCTGGATCAATATCGATAGAGTGGGGTGCTTTGTTAAAATTTAACTTCAGCTTTATCTCTACTTTCTTGGTGTTTATTCAATTACAAAGTCTTCCCTAGATCATGACGGTGTCTCGGCCATTTTAAAATTTTCCATTACATTTTTCTGAATTTCAATGGGATTCTATATAAGCACTCTGTATTCACCTATAAATAATGTCTATCTCAATTTTTGTGTTGTGGCAACTATCATGCTTATGAAGACGACAAAGACAACGATGAAGACAAACAAACGGATGGCAGTTCGAAAATCACTTTCCCGAGGCCATGAACTTGAAGATCCGTCAAAAACGGAGGTCGAAATTTTTGGGGTTATCAAACTGACACTATACTTCCAGAAATAAATCTTTTACTTCTTGTAAGCACAATATCAAACAAACGATTAACCCGAAATTTATATAAATATGTGATCATCTAGGATAATCTGAAGAGTTTTTTTTTAAATTTCAAAATGGAAGATGCTTTATTTTAGGAACATACCTCTGATTCTATTATATTAATTATAAGATAGCTCAATAGTTCAAAAGGCTGTACAAGGTATTGGTCAAATAATTAAACCTTCAACCTATAGAGTGATTAATTTCCGTTGTAATTTTTTTATTATTTTTTTTAAGATAAAATTTTTATTAATGCAAACCATAAAACCAAAACCATTATATTTATACTTCACTCAGAATTCCAGTATTTAATATAACAAATTTGAGAGATCCACAATAACTATAAGGAAATATTAGAACAAATTTAATGTTTTTAAAGAGGTATCCATTGTTATTCATACTGTACATGCAATCCTTTGAACCATACGAAGTAGAGACTTTAATTACAACAGTGTTACCAACACACAGTCGCCCACACAAATGGAATGAAAAGCCCGATGTGAAAATTAAATTAAAGGTAAACGCTGTGTACAAAGGGCAAAAACGAACTGTGTTTAAACGCATTTTCTTTTATCTAAAATTGAAAACCTCTCTTTCATAATATATTAAAGGTTGGAAGTACTACAAATAAAATTTTTAATAACATGAATATAACATTTAGTAAAATTAGTTTATTACCTTGTGTGTCTAAAATTTCTTACTAATTTTTATATTAAGGTTTTATAATATATAAGCTTATAAATTTGAATTACCTTTGGTTTAATATATAATTACGTCTACTATAAATCCTAAGTACGGATAAAATCAATTAAAGGAAACAAATTTTATGACTGAATATATATTATTAAATTACATTTAATGAAATTTGTTTAGGCCTATTAATTTGTATGTCTAAAATTACTTTCTAATTTTTAGTTAAAAATTTTATAATTAATAAGTTTTTTTAATTTGAGTTACCTTTGGTTTAATATATATGAATCCTAAGTACAGATAAAATCAATCAAAAGAATTATGAAATATATATATATATATATATATATATATATATATACAGTGAGTACCAAAAAAGGTGGACTAGCTATTCATTTTCGGATTATATGTATATATATATATATATATCAAGATCAATAAAAAATGTCAAATAACATATAGTCTAATTCCTCTTCATTTTCCGTCCATCCGCCATTTTGTTATTTAAAAAAACATTATAACTGCAAAATAAGTAAATATATTGATATATATATATATATATATATATATATATATATATATATATATCAAGATCAATAAAAAATGTCAAATAACATATAGTCTAATTCCTCTTCATTTTCCGTCCATCCGCCATTTTGTTATTTAAAAAAACATTATAACTGCAAAATAAGTAAATATATTGATTTTAAATTTAGTATAAGTATTTTGACTGTTACGTTTTACAAGTGTACCAAACACCCATTCTTTATTTTAATATGTTTTTAAATGTCGGTCATTTAAAATCTTTAAGGTAAGATATTTCAAAAACCGTTAACTTTAAATAAAAAACTCATATGAGACTAAATTTTTTTCTTTCCTAACGACAAACAGAATTGTTGATCAGCTGTTAGTACTACCAACCTAGGAAATTGAATTTGAATTTTTTTCTTCATTTTCTTTAAGCTACTTTTAAAACAATTTCCGACTTAAACTTTTTGTTAACAGTAGTTTTTTGTGGTTTGTGTGTGTGTGTGTGTGTGTGTGTGTGTGTGTGTGTGTGTGTGTGTGTGTGTGTGTGTGTGTATGTGTGTGTGTAGTGAAATAAATACCTGATTTTGTAAGTTTGTATAATTTATTACGGACTTCATTTAAATGATTTTTCTCATAATTTGGTTCTGAAGTAATTTTGGATATAGACACAACTACTAAGATAAAAAATTTTTATCTTATTTTATTTATTTTATCTATTTTATTTGAAAAATAGACGAAACAACGTTTTGGTTTTTTGTACATGGGTAAAATTGTTATACCAAATATGTATACAAAATTTGAGTTCAATGTATTTCCTACATCCAAAGATATTAATTATTTTGTTTTAAAAAACAAAAATGGCAGATAACTGAAAAACTAAGCATTTCCTGACCTATGTTTATATGAAATGTTTCTTTAATTTCACTAGTAGAACACGTCCTGATAGTTTCTCCGTTTCTTCTGAATCACTGTATAAGGGAAGATTGGTCACTATGCTACCCAATATTTATTGGCATGAATATATATTTCAAAGTAAAGTCAAGAACATTTTAATCCTAAACTTAAAGTCGACAAGAGGAAAACCATTATATTAATACGTCTTAAAACCAATTATTTCATTACTCGCTTAGTAGTTTAATAATTTAAAATAAGTTTATGTATTCTTCAGTAACTATCTTTGAATTCATCGCTAATAAATCTGGAATTGTATTATAGTTAAGTTGTTTCAATAAACAGTAAGCCCGAGTAAATTTGAATGAAGCTCATCAAAGGCTATTCAAAAAGTCAATTATATTTTTAATTCAGACTAATTAATTAATTGGAAAACAACCTCTGCTGGGATCAAAAATAATATAATTGTGTTCCTGTTTAGTTTTAAAACTCGTGAACTTAACATATTCAAATTATTAATTGAATTTCCAAAGCTAATTTGTTAGAGTTACCAGTTTGATATAAAGGGTGAAATGAATTTCCATTATGACTACAATTTGAGGTTAGGAAATAAGAAAAAATAGGGATGTTTAAATTTTTTTGTAATGACTTTATTTACATTTCACAATTTGGAAAAACACAATTAGAATTTATTGATTTTCGATCGGCAAAAATGTACTTTTAACTTTAATTATAGCTTCACTGAAGATTTTTTGAGCCGTAAAACAATAAACAAGGTGCATATGTCTTGGAATTTGTGTATGAGGTTTTTATGTACATTGAAATTGTTTAGAAAAAATATTTAAGTTGTAGAACAACCAGAAAAAAACATTTCTTAAATTCATACTCACTTAAACTGAACTACACTTTATAAATCTGTAATTTCATTTAGAAATTTATGAAGCATCTATTCTTACATTGAACACTCCACCCAAAACTCATAAAGACATATACAAATCTAGTATATTTAAAAATTATTTTCTCATGTTAAGGGTATTGACAATACCTAGAATGTACATTTCTCAAGTAGCATTTTACAATATATACAAGTTTCAAATCACTCTTAGAAATGATGTATAT
Organism: Aphrophora alni; assembly: GCA_963513935.1. Classification (NCBI taxonomy): domain Eukaryota; kingdom Metazoa; phylum Arthropoda; class Insecta; order Hemiptera; family Aphrophoridae; genus Aphrophora; species Aphrophora alni. Next base: position 96,816,643 of record OY740766.1, read on the forward strand.
AATTATGAAACCCTATTCCGAAACTAATTATTAGTTCAACCAAAATTTATGTGTGAATTCTACAAACTTTTCAAATATTCCTGTAACTTAATGGACAAAAATGGACTCAACCAACAATTGGGAGAAGCTGGTTGCACTAAATTAAGAAAGCTTTTAGCTTTAAGACTGTTGAATACACGATATATTGTGCATTGAATGTGTGTCCGCCTGAGTTTGAAAGTACGAGATTATTATTTTATCCCATACACGATAATATGAAAAAATAGAAGATTTTTGTAATTAACTTATTTTCTGTGATAAACAGCAATTGACTTTTCAACAATAAAAAATTTACTACTATCACAACTATACTGACTTAGTCAGCTGTTAATTAATCAGGAAGTTAAATTAACTACATTCTAATATTTGTCCCACTAATTGTCATCCAATCTCAATAAACTTTATACCGTTGGAAATGAAACTTTTCAAATTTTAATCTTTTTATTTACCATATTTTTCTAAAATGAATATTAACATGTCTAATGATCGATGGAATCATTGCAGAACTCTAAACAGCTGCTTCGAGCGTCAAACGGGACGACGCAACACTTGAATTTCGTCAACTTTCAGGACCTATACCCGTTATATACACTGACTTTAGGACAATGATATTTGTACCAATAGAAAGCTTGAATTTCTAACTCTCTACCACTGCTTTCAAATCTTAGATTACATTGACAGTTTGTTATATCTATGCGTTCGCGTAAAGCCTTGCTATTGGCCATGATTTCAACCAATTAGCAAGCTTCTTTTGAAGTCCATATGTTTATCACAGATCAATTGTTTCTAAAATTATTTTTACACGGTTTTGTAGATAAAGCTTGATTGATTCTATTGGTATTTGGTTTTTTACATTTAGCTCTGATGAGTTGGCAGCAATTAACCGGCAAAACTTGCATTTTTCTGTTGAAAGTGTAGAGCCGACGCCATAGCACACATGTTAGTGTTTGATCTGAAATATTATTTTGGTGATTTATAGTGAATAACGTTTATGAAATTGTGTTTTATATATAAATAAGTGTAGTGTTTGTTATTGTGTTTGTTTAGTGAAATTAGTTTTATAAAAGGTTTATTGAGTAACGTTTTAGGTTATGTTTGTATGTGGAGTCATATACTGTAAATATTTACCAATCAAAATAGGCCTGATTTTAGTGGCCCCGGACATAAAAAATTATATTTCATAAAAACTACTTTGAAATTGGTAAAAGTTTTTACATATTTATATTTACAACTATTTTATGAAACTTTTATATGGTTTTACAAAATTTACAAAAAATTTTCATCAGTGTTATACAACTTTATTTATAGAATTTTTGTTGAAATTCGTGAATCGTTTATACTTTTTTTTTCGTTTCGTAAATTCTGATTACAAAATGGAAAGTTATATAAAATTTTCAAGTTCACAGTTCTATTCTATGATTTATTCTCTACAATTTGGTATATAAAATTTCATTTTTGGGTAAAGGATACATTTTAAATTGATGTTTCAAAATAGGCCAAATTTTAGTGGCGTTTGTGTAGTACGGACATAAAAAATTCTATTTCATAAAAACTCCTTTGAAATTGGTAAAAGTTTTTACATATTTCTATTCACAACTAAATTATGAAACTTTTGTGTATTTTGTATAAAATTACAAAAAATATTTAATAGTATTTATTTAGGCCTGAATTTAGAAAATTTTATTTCCCCTTTTGAAAATTTTTGCTTCCTGAGCTTATAACTTTTACAATTTTGCACCAATCAAATTTTTAGTTACATATATGAATAGTTTGGACTTTTTCCTAAAAAAAAAAAGCTTTGGATTACTTTATGATCGGGATAGAATTTCTATTGTTGGCGAATTTTTGAAATTATGCTTGCCAGATGAAAAAACAATGAAAACGTTAGCATCTGCCAAGTAGAGCACTCCCAGGGTTAAGCTAGAGGGAAATTTTAAGCTAAACATTTTCAGAAATCACATACAAATTTTGGTTCTAGGTTAATCTTTATTATTGTAGACAATTACCAAGATGTAATATTATCCGTTTTTGTCGATAACTTAGTTACTCTTTAATCTACGGAAAGAATAAAATAATTTTGGCTTGTCGTTAAAAAAGGAAACATTTTTGTCTCTTGTAAATGTTTTTTAAAGTTAACTATTTTTCACATAATCGACTTCAAAATTTTAACCAAGCAGCCATTTTTGGATGTTCATAGCACTAAGTAGCATCCAAATTTCTACTAAATATCATTTATCATTAAAAAGAAATGATTTTTTTGTTAAAAACACATAATGGCGTCTAAATAGAAAACTAAGTATTTTAGGAAATATGTTTATAAACCTTTTCATCGGTTTTTATGTGAACAATAAGTTCCTGAAGTTTTTGAAACACCCTATTTATACTGTACAGTTAAGTTTCGTTTTTGTTTCAATTTCAATTAAAGACAAATACATTCAGTCATCAATACCAATAGAGGTTTCGAACACATCAATTAATTGTATAATAGAACAAATAAACTATTTTATAAATAGAACCAGCGTTACAATGAAAACTCAAAACTCTTTTTGCAGGTTCATGATTGGTTTTTAAATAAATAACAACACTGAGTGGTGTTTCTGCAAGATACAGTTCTAATTGCAATGTTTCACACAGTAATCACTAAAGATCCAATAGTGACTTGTTGAAATAAACTATTATCAACTAACTGAATTGAATGTTTATTAAAACCATTCTTTCTACAACTAAAATGAAATCCGTGATATATTGTATATGTAACCATATTAACTATTGCAAAATAACTTGCCAAATCATTCGTTATGTACAAGAAGACTTGTGTATGAACACAATTCAAACCTGCTCCAACAAGTTACATTAAATAAGATACTATTATGAACGTCTTTGACCTCGATTGCTTCTTACTACTCGAAATTTATTCAAAACGTTGTTAGTATTTGTATCGAAGTATATTCCAATACTCTACAAAGAATAATTAAATTAGGAACTTATGTGTTTCACTTTTTCTTCATTCTAATTGGCTCCACTCAATTCAGTACTTAGGTGTTCATTTTAAATTCCATTCCAAATTACTATTAAGAATGATAATTCAATCTTGTGTTTTGACGTTCATCTTAGACTCCATTCGATAGTTCTCATTAAGTCATATTTCCAACTAGTATTTGCCTCAATGTCTATTCCAATTGTCTCAACATCAAAAAGTTAATTCACTATATTAACCTGGTGTTAATCTTGAGCTATATCACAATCTTGACTACAGAGTCGCCACAAACTTAGTGTCCGTATGAACTATGTTCTAATTGACTTCACATAAGGATGTTAATTCACTATGATATCCTGGTGTTAATCTTGATATCTATCACAATCTTGACTACAGAGTCGCCACAAACTTAGTGTTCCTATGAACTATGTTCTAATTGACTCCACATAAGGATGTTAATTCAATATATTACCCTCTTGGTAATCTTAAGTTTCATCACAATCTTGTACACAGAGTATTCAATCCACAAACTTGGTGTTCGTATGAACTCTGTTCCAATTGACTTGACATTAGAATGTTAATTCACTATGATATCCTGGTGTTAATCTTGAGCTCTATCACAATCTTGTCTACAGAGTAGTCACCGATTTGGTATTCATATGAACCCTGCTCCAATTGACTTCACAAAAGAATGTTATTTAACTCACTATGTTATCCTCTTTTTAATCCTGAGCTCTATTACATCTTGACTAACGAGTAGCCACCAATTTGGTGTTCATATGAACTTTGTTCCAATTGACTCCACATCAGGATGTTAATTCATTATATTATCCTGTTGTTAATCCTGAGCTCTATTACAATTTTGACCAACGAGTAGCCACCAATTTGGTGTTCATATGAACTTTGTTCCAATTGACTCCACATCAGGATGTTAATTTATTATATTATCATGTTGTTCATCTTGAGCTCCATCACAATCTTGTACACAGAGAATTCGATCTACCAACATTGTATATACCTTGGGGGTCAAGTGTTAGATCTAAAACCTCACTACTAGCCTTAGTAACAAAGGTAAGTATATTTACTTTTTTGAAATTATAAAGATAAGTCGCTCCATTATAAGAAAGTAAAGACTCAGCTCTATTGTTAGTGTCACTGTTTCGACACACTGTGTGATATGCATTGGTATCTACTACCGACAGGATTTCAACGTCCCCAAGCACGCAGTGCTCTTCCACCTTCTTGAAGTTGGCGGGTGGTGGTGGATTGTCAGATATATCGTGTAGGACGTAAACAGAAGTTAAAATCAGCTTTCGACTTCTTTAGCTAGCACAAAGGTCAATGCTTACCACTGTTATATGCCTGGAACATAAATAAGATAACACAAGTATCGTCAAGTTATCGTAACTACTATACAGGTTCTAGGTTTATTAGCAGATTTATCATATACTAACTTACCTCCACTGATTTTACTAACTTCCTGCAATTCTCCCATGGTTCTTGTATTTGGGCAACATCAAATAAATTGTTCCTGCTCAAGCAGCATCCGTAAGTCAGCGGTATTCGGCTTATTATGATGAAGGTTTGCTTGAAATACCCTCATCCTTCTTTGGATTAGAGATGTTCCTCTACTGCAGGATATTTCGGCACTCCGTGAATGCCTACGTCCTGCTCCAGAGGTTGGAGAGTAGATTCCACAGGGTTGTTCTCAACCCCTATTTTCTCTCCCCATCTAGTTATTTTTCCTTGAATGGTCTTTTTCAAGTTCCCCAAGGTTACTTTTACTGGTTCTGTTCATTCCATTAAAGTTCCACGAGTAGCAAGGGGCATAAAGGTCTATACAGAGCCCCATATATAAGGTAAAACTAGATTGAAACTGTAGATCGCCTGGTACCCAGAGTTCGCATATTTAAGACTAAGTTCCCCCTTAGCCATGCACCCATCAGCATATAATATTTCGCCTTGGCTTGGGTTCCATAACGTCTAATACTTTCGCCACATTGATTCATAATAACAAAGTTCAACTAATTATAACGGGCTCACACTACGTAGAGGTGTGTAAGTCTACACTTGAAACTCCCCACACCATTACACCACCAAGAGAGTAAATGGTGCAAGAAATACATCTACAGTTTCTTCGCAAAGCCACCATCATGTTATTCAATGAATATTTTTTTATATAAATTTAAAAGTTTTGAGAGATTTAATTTTAATTTTTTAAACAAATTAAGTGAAGCAGAAGCTCTGCCTAAGGCAAGCAAAGAATGTTCTTTTCTGATTAGCTGTAAATTAAACGAGCCATTGAATATTGAAACGCAAACAGAGGGGTGGATACAGGTCAAAGGAAAAACACGAAATAATACCAGCATGCTACAACTGATGTTTTAATTTTAAAATGAAACTTGTAGTTACTTCAGATTAATGTAAAATTATTAATTTACAACGTTTAACCGAATATCTGTTAAGGAGTCATGATCGATAAATATTTAAGCCTTCAATAGAAGAAAACTTTTGTAAAGCGTAGTAACAAATGGATATCACGTTACAATTTTGTCTTCCACCTTGAGCAAATACACTTCAAATAATTTTATGTAATTCAATTAATTAATGTTTGCAGCACAGGGCTTTTAAAACTTCTTTTTTTTTTAATATATCCAGAGTTTCATCAAAATTATTCAATAAAATAATATTGAAATTTTAAATAATGGGGTTCAAGTATGTAAGGATTGATTGCATTCGAACTCAACAGTTATAAGTTTTATTAAAATAATACTAAATACGAATTATCGTAAATTTGGGATTAACTCCTTTAGAGAGGAAACATTAAGAGGTTCGTGAATAAAAACGAATCATTCCATGGGTAGAATAACCCCATACCTACACAAAATACATTCCTCCCTTGAAGTGATTGAAAAGTAAATGTTGTATTTTAAAATTATATGTAAATTGTAGAAAGAATTACATTGTGGTGTCAGTCGTGTTGAATGAACTATAATAATTGGTGTAAAACATTTTTAGTTTACTTCAACCATGTGGAAACAAACACTCATAACTAAACACAATCCACTTAGAAATAACCTAACCGTCATTTAATGAAGTGTCACACCAAGACTTCACGGCACGTGTAAATAAAGTCTAGTTATCTAAATAATTGAGACATATCACGCTTCGTTTTTTGAAAATGTTTAACAAAGTACCATTGATCATTTTTGAAAAGAATCTCTGACTTATTTCAACTTGAATAAATTAACAAATTTATTGCAATTTTAATTTGTTCTTTCCAAGTTATGAATGATTAATTCAAGATAAATAAGAAAAATGTGACTAGCGTTACAAGTGGAATATCACGTAGCAACATGCTCAAGCTCTTGACTCTTGCTCATCTCATAGATTACTGTGAATCATTCATAAAACATTACTTTCGTTCATTATACCGTAGTAACACTACTAAGTGGTGTTCTCAATATTCGCTCAAAGAACAATTTAAAATAAATTTGTCTGCAGATGATGGTTAATTTTACTTTAAAAAAGTGTCTACAATTGTAACTTATTTTAGAAACAATCCTAAATAAATAGTAAATCAAGACGTAACATTTCATAATGAGATCTTTGCGTATTTTTGTTTTGGTTTTTACATTTAACTTTTTTTACAATATTGATTATATTGATTATAATCAATATTATATTAATATTTGATTGGTTTGTTATTGATATATTATATTGATAAGTTGGATATTGATTATAATCCAACTTTATATTAGTGTACTGAATTAGAAGTTACATTATAAAAGAAAATATAGCCTAGATTCAATATTGTTGATATTTAAATAATTATTTATTATTGATATTCAGGTATATGTCATGTGTAAGCTGGCAAAGATAGGTTTCAGTCTTTTTATATTACAAGAAATTATAGAAGATAGTTCATAATAACAATTACCAAAAATATGATAATGATGTTTCAATATTAGTAGGAATCCATGAAACTGTTAAAACTCCACTTTGGGCGCAATAATACCGAGCCTTTGCAAATTATAAAAACGGAGAAATAGAAGAGGCGATTTTACTAATAACGAAGTATAGTTTATGTATTACAACCTAAAACCTTTCCTTATTTACAAAAATAATCTCGTCTAAACCAACCAAATCGTTATCGATTTTAGCACGAACATGCTCGTATAAGCAGTCGAAAATTCAGAGAAACGTATGAAGTGGTAGAAACATAGTAGGCTACAAATAGTGATGGTGATTCTGTCTTAATTTCACTAACAGAAACTACTATCAGTTCATGGAAACTACTATCAGTTCAGTCTTTGTAATGTCATAACTATCAGTCAACAATAGCAATAAAATATATTTACGTGTATTTTTGGAATTAAAATGGAATGAAACGTAATTAGAAAATACACCCTATCTCATAAACATCAACCATTGTCTCATGTTTCAGTGATAAACAGAACGCATTTTCTGAAAACACACGTTTCGCTTTATTAATGGTAAAAATATTCTTTTAAAGGTTAAAATAATCACGTAAGATTATTATATTAGTCCCTAAGTCTGTCAAAATATTGCCAAATTGGATATAGGTTTTATCCAACTTTATTCAAGGAAGTCAGACATATGGTTGAAATAATGAACGTTTTGTAAATTTCTGTAGTGATTTATTTTTCTATCTCTTTTTTAGATTTAAAACAATGCATTGATATATCTTATAATACGAGGACTATTTTTATTATAATATTTTAATTATACCATAAACTAAAATGTAATACTTAAAAAAAATGTACGATTTTTGAAGTTAAAAAAATCTTTTAGAAAAATTGCATTCAATAATTTAACGAAAATACCTAATTTTCACAACAAAAAAACACTCCAACAAACTACTTTTCAATCTCCAAGTTATATTCCGATACCATAACTGAAGAGGATGAAACTTACTTATTGAAACTTGTTTATTTTTGTTCTATAAAATTCATTTACATTTGTCTAATCTCCTTATAATTAATTTGATGAAATTTATTTATTAATAATTAATTAAATAATGATTTAAATTAATTAATTTTAGTAAAATAATTTAATATTCATGAAATTCATAACATGGGAAAATTTATCCAAGCGTACTGGAGAAGCGAATGAAAATAGAATAAAAGTAATGGAAATATCTGAATCCTTGGTGAAGTAGGGGATAAGCTTTTTGACATGTCAATGTCTGAACTACATTGTGTATTGCTCCCTTACTATACCTACAATTTATTATTTAAATACATACGCAAATACTCATTTATCTATATCTTAATTATTTGTCTTTTGTTTTTTTCTTTTTAATTTAGAAAAAATTTAATAAATAAGTTCCTGAAAAATAATCGACCTATTTTTTATATTTATTATCGTTATTTTTATTCGACGCCAATGTACTACATTTTTTAGACGATTCTACAATTATAAACCACCCTTTGGAAAACGGAGGAACTTTCCATTGAATGAAACTGTCGTAAGGAAGGCTGAATGAATATTTACCAAACATTTTGTAAATCGGCTTACGTATCCTCGCCAATATCAGTCTTGAATAATTGTACACCATCATAAAATGTGTTATTCGTATAGTTATGAGAATCAGTTCAGCTAAGTAACCGACATGACTGTAGAGAGTGAAGTCATCGTCATTTATGTATATATGTGAACGTCATAATTGTACACCATCATAAAATGTGATATTCGTGACACTGACAGGAACAAAGCATGTGGTGGCTTCGTGGCCCGTTAAGACTTGGCTGACATATATTCACAATTAATTAAGAGGTTCATAAAACCTGTATAACAACTGCTTAGCATCCTCCTGGGTAAGACTACTGTATCTACCAATACAAGAGACCAACTTGATCCTCTTGTATGAAGGTGTTGGGCAAGTAACATAATCAACCTATTTTACTATATTATGATAAAGTATTTTAAAATATTCATAAATATCTTTTAGCTAATCTACGCGGTTGATAATATTATGACCAATAAATAGAATTAAAAATGTTTTTAGTAAGTTTCACAATTTATCAATTAAAAGTTATATTGTCATGAATGCACACTATATAATCCTGATATGTAATTAATAGTAACACTAATGGATATAGTTTAATTAAATCGATTGTTTGTAACTAGTTAATTAGTATCTTGATGTGCAGATTTTAAGTTAAATCCTATTTGAATTAGGTCATCAATGATTTAGGAAATTAAATTATCGCCGTTTACTAAATTGGATCGAAAAATATATATAACGGTAAAATATATTAACATTGTTATAGACTGATATTTTAAACCTATAAATGTTTCATATCAGTGATATTTTATTCTTAGGACACTCACAAACGCACTATATGATGTATACCTTACATTTGTAATATAACAATGTGTTACTATTGGGATCTTATAAAAATAAGGCAAAAACCTACACTAAACTTTTCATCCCAAAAGTTTGAAAACAAAATTCTTTCAAGTTTGCTATTAGTTTCTATGTCGTAGCTTCCCAACATTTATCGATTTTCTCCCAATTTGTCTGAAAAAATCGTATAAAGCTAACCAAGCCAATTCCTCGACAAGTGACAGTTTCCTACACAACAGAATCTCTGTGATAATGTTTTTCTTAAACAGTATCTGGTTCATAATAACAGAATTTCATCTTAATCCTTAACAAAATAAGGATCCTATACAACCAGTATGCCATTTACAGACTACACCCCGACTGTGTTTTTTATTTACAGTAATGTCTGATCGTTGAAAACAAAACGGACGAAAAACAAGAAATCCTGTTGTCAGTTGGTTGAAACACATGATCATCGTGTACAATCGCGAAAATCTAATCACGGTACAGTATTCTTGCTCTCTTATGTGCATTTATTAAACAATATCCTATCTGTATTTTGTATTAAAAATCACAAATTTCCGGTTGTTTGACTAAAATTTATTTATAAAGGTGTTCACCGGAGACTTCTCTTTCGTGACTGTTTATGGAGTTCAAGTCACACTAACTGTACTAGAGATGCGACATTTAAGCTGCGTAAGAACACTTCGGATTAGACAGAATTTGTTTAAAGGCTGCTAACTTAAAATTATTACTGGGTGGTGATTTTTGGCATGGCTTACGAAATTCATTGGTTCAATGAAATCACACTTGGTACAATGTTAAGTCCAACTGTGTATGGGAGAATATAATATTCAGGTTTGAAAACTTTTTCCTGCGTTGCTGGAACCATTATATTCTATAATATGCTTACACTAGAATAAACATATAATTACGTTTCCATGACAACGATCGATGAAGTGATTACCTGCATGGCATACGCTTGTTTGTTTTTTGCGCAAATCGTATGTAAGTTGGTTTTGTTGTTTACAAAACATTAAACGAATGGAAAACACATAACGTATATATATATATATATATATATATATATATATCGTAGTTGACATAGCATTTCTTTTGTATATTTTGTACTTATTATAAACTTCTAAAAACTTTTTTTATCGATTTAAAATTTTGTAGAAAATCTACATCATTAAATTCTTCTCCAAGATTGTGGTTAACTTGTTCAATTTGTTTATGAATTTTAAACAGCGGCTATTAATATTAGATAAATGAACGGTGTACTAATTTTCTCACAAAAGCAAAGATAAAAATTTAGGAAGGAAGTTACTAAAAATCTGAAATTTAGGATTATCTCAAAATTGGTTCTACAGTTTTTGAAAAGATATTGCTAAAATTTAGGTTTTAATAACCATTTACAAAAGTTTTATCACAATATAAAATAAACACTTCGTGAGTTAACAAATAAAGAAGGAAAATTAAACAATGATAAATTATTTAAATATCTCAAAACGAGTTTTAACACTGTTGAGTAGAATTTATAGAATAAGTATAATAATATTATCATAATATTTTCCTTTGTGTGACTTCTATAAATGACGCGTTTCGAAACTATGCTCAATCATCTGAAATATTCTCGCAAAGGCATACGTTTATATATACTCTATGGCAACAAGACGTACTGGTTCCAGAGTGGGATGACTAGTTAATGTTTGACGACCTCTGTGAGCGAAAACAATTCTGATGATGGAGCATAGCTCCGAAACACGTCATATAGAAGCACGAAGTCACACGATGTATAATATTAAGGTAATTTAATTATACTTATTATAAAAATGAGGGATTGAGATTAAATTATGGTAAAAAACAAAAACAACCCCAGTAAATACTGCACAGATGGTTGGCAGACTTTAATCCAAAAACCATAATTTAATCCATTTGTGTCTTCAAAATTGGATATTTTCACTAAAAACAAAACATTGAATTTTGGGTTAACCATCACATAGACCTACCTACTAACGAGTTTGTGAGAAGAAATTTTAATTCTAAATTTATAAAAATAAAAAATAATTATAACCGCAATTAATCTTTTTCGTGATTTATAACAAATTGTTTCTTTTATTTATGATGAATATTTTAGTTTAAAACTTTGTTATTACATTAATTAGCGAAATGTACAGAACTAACTATTCAGAGACTTCTATACTTAGGTTTACATAAATCTTAAACCTTTTAATTGATTTGATTTTCAAAAATTACGGAGATGAATATGTACGAAGCGAAGAAACAAGTTGAACTACGAGAATCCGTTATAAATAGTAAATAGACAGACGTCAAATCAAAACCTCAGTGGAATTAGCAGCAATTACTGATGATGAAAGGGGTTGGAGGTGGTAAACATTTCATTAACTCAAGTGTTCTATAAATCAAATTGCTAATAATCAATCATCCTCTGACTCACAGTCATGTGTATTACAATTCAAGAGAAATGTGTTTAGTTTATAACCAAGACAAGAAGATGTTTAATGTATTATTATATCAGTTTAAAATTGGGTCTAGTTAATTATATAAATTGCTCTGCAATATTAAAAGGGGTTATTTTTTATACATTTTTGTTTTGTTTTTAAAATTTTTATCTGGAGAAGTAAAAAGTAAATACATTTTCAACATTTAGTACTACTCCGGATAATAATATTTCCCTCAATTCACTCCTATTTATATCGGAATAAAATAAAGTCGACAGAATCCATTTTCCAATAAAGCGTGTCAGACGACTGAGAAATTTTACTCGGGGTTCGTGTCATGGGACTAGACATGATGCTAACAAATGTGAGACGAATGAGAATCTCGTGATTCAAATTTGACTTCAAAACATTTCAGTTTTTTATAAACAGTTTCAGTGGTTTTAGACAAATATTATTTATACAAAATTATCCATAAAATATCTCACACTACAAAGAAATAAAACATATTATTTATAAATTATGATATAAATTCATAAAGATAATACAATTTCAGTAGTTTTAGACTAATATTATTTATAAAAACTTTTCCATAAACAATCTCACTCTACAAAGAAATAAAACATATTATTTATAAATTATGATATAAATTCATAAAGATAAAACATTTTCAGTAGTTTTAGACTAATCTATATAAATAAAAATGTAAATGTGCGTTTGTTCAAAATCGATAATCTCAGAAAGTTCTTCACCGATTGCTTTGAAATTTGGACGCAATATTCCATTCGAATCCACGAGTGTTTTTATATACTTTTTTGAAAAACTGTAGCATCTAATGAACATAAAAACAACAAAAAATATGCTCAATATTTAACAAAAATGCAAGCGCCATTACATATGTTTATGGACTATAATAATAACAGCTGTAGTCAACTGTTTCCTATATTTCCATTATCAGCTGATTTCAAACTTCAAACAACTGTATATTTGGATTTCTATCTTTTAAGATAGGTTTTTGTGAACAACGACATCTGTTGAAATAAAAACAAAACACACTATACTAAATATTTTCAATGTTTCCAAATGTATTGTTGTTAAATAAAATGTTGATAGATTTAATTAACAAATGTTTAAATCAATTATTTTGTAAGACATTCCGTTAGGACACTAACATTTACCATAGCATTAATTTCGTGAATATAAATAATTTGTTGTATTTTTTCACCGTCTTTCATTTGGTTAAACCACATTAAATAAAAAAATTACAATAACTCAAATAACATTTTTTGTCATAACCTATTTTCATCATTATAATATTAATAACTATTAAACCATTTGATTTATCAATATAAAATTAAAAATAATTAAAATGTCATATTTTTATCTTTCTTTTAAAATTAAAAAATCTTTATAAATACAAAACATAAAATTGTAACAACTAGGCCTACAATTCAAAAAACCCATTTATTTTATAATCTAAACTGTATTACACTTCCAAATTTTATAATAACATAACTATATAATTAATTACTTCTAAGATAATTATTAATATATCAATATGAAATAAAAAACACTTAAAAGACAATATTTATATCTTTATTTTAAAATTAAAGAATCTTTATAAATAAAAATATAAAATTGTAACAGTTAGGCCTACAATTTAAGTAAAAACTTATCTAAATGTTACATAAATAATAACTTTTTAAAACAGGTTATTGTACACAATGTTATTTTCTCGGGAATATCAATTAGGATAGAGATTTTGTATTGTTATAATAAAAGAGGCAATTTTCAATTTATAAAATATATCATTTACCATATATAAATAGGCCTACTATTAAATTCTAATATTCATTTTTTTAAATTAGATTGTAACATATTGTTTTCTTAATTTAGCTCAGGGCCAATCTTTAGAATTGCGTGGCTTAGATCTAGAAACGGATTGCTTCTCACATGGACAATTATATGTTGCATGTTCTAGAGTCGGCAAACCAGATAATCTGTATATACACAAACAATGGAACTACAAAAAATATTGTGTACCCACAAGCATTGTTAAAATAAACATATTTTAATTAATGTCTCTATATTTATGTCTTTTATTTATTTTCCATTTAACCAGATGAGCCACAGCAACGCGTGGCCGGGTACAGCTAGTATTATTTATAAAAACTTTTCCATAAACAATCTCACTCTACAACGAAATAAATCATATTATTTATAAATTGTGATATAAATTCTTAAAGACAAAACATTTTCAGTGCTTTTAGACAAATATATTTGATACAAAATGTTCCATAAACTATCTCACAATACAAAGAAATAAAACATACTAATTATTAATTATGATATAAGTTAATAAAGATAAATCATTTTCAGAGCTTTTAGACAAATATTATTTATACAAACTTTTCCATAAACTATATCACACTGCAAAGAAATAAAACATATTTTTTTTTATAAATTATGATATAAATTCATAAAGATATATCATTTTCAGAGCTTTTAGACAAATATTAATTATACAAACTCTAAAGTGTTAATTAATGGATCCAAGCGGAATCATAACTTAGTTATGCTAAGCATCATATTTCAAACTTGATAAACAGATAGTGTTGTGTACTACAACTATTCAAGTGGCATCTCTCATGTTGTGTAGAGATGTAAGTACACTCTATGTTTACACCATAGTTAGAGACAAATGATTTAAATAGAGTTTTGAAGCATGTCAGGAAAGGGTCAATATATTGATCCGATTAGAAAATATAGTCTGATTGTTTGGAACGAGCCTCGATTGAAAAATAATTACTGATTAAAGACTGCATGAGAAGAGTTTGGTGTAAAATCAAGTATTGGCATTTGGCAGATAAATTTAGTTGAGACTTCAGGCGTAAAGATTGCTCTACAATTTGAAAACATCTTCTCTATTGGTGCTTAGACATTAAAGTGAAATGAATATTTTTCGAGATAACGTTTAGTTCTTAATCTTTGGCAATACTGTATCTGTAATTAATGACTTATTAGATCAAGCAACTTTGAGGAGAGACTGTGTTAACATTACAACTCTACAAGAAGTTTAGATTTTAATGACACCCTTCATGTTTTGCTATCGCATGCTGTGGGAGGCGAGGTTAAATATTTTATTTCAAACTTAAAACTTAGGTAAAATTTCAATGAAAATTTTAGGCAAACTTAGGCAGGTTTGAAACTTAGTAATGATTTCAAATAGTGGCTTACTGTAAATGATAAATGTGAACTATTGAGGAGAAGAGGGATATATTTTGCAAGCAAAACTGAATTTTACTTGAAATTAGCAAACTTGTTGTTTAGTGTGAAAAGTACACATTGTATTTCTCATTTTTCCATAATGCACAAAACTTTTTATTTTAAAACATGATTCGATCTTGAATATTGATTGGTGATTTTTTCTTAAATTAAAATATCCATAAACTGAATTAAAAAAGCAACAAAAATTTAATCTCTTTTATGACAGATTTTGTTTTTATTTTTCATTACAATAAAAAACAAAATAATTTCATCTTTAATGGATTAATATAATGTTTACAATGAGTATACTTTGTAAGACACTTTTACCAACTTCTCAACCTCTAAAGATGAACGTTTCCATTAAAATAATTCTTTCGCATTACTTTCGTTTAACGTTTGCGTGTCCTTAATAACTTCATCTTTTCTGTTAGAAATACTTAACTCCATTTTCGAGTGATTTATAGCCTGACTTAATTGCTTTGTTCAAGTATGCAATTCAATAATACGAGTATAAAACACAATAAACTCACCATTCAATAAAATACGTTTTTATCAGGTTCAAATTAACGTCGTTTAGTAATAAAATTTAAAAAAACCAAAATTTGTATAGATAAGCTAATTTGTATAGATATTAATCAGTACAGTTTATTTTAGTTTATTATTAATTTATGTCTTTGTATTACAATCACCACACATGACCAGTATTTTATTAATACTATATTATCCAAATAAAAATATCAAGAAAATTAGTAATAATATTTGAGGTTATAAACTGTTTAAACGTACAGTGATCGGTACAAACAAATATGTAACAGAAATAAGAGCAAAAAAGAAAATTATACCAAGAAGATAAGACTTATAATATAAACCGTATTGAGTAAAAAGTAAACTAAAAGGATTGTTTATTTGAAATATGTATGAGAGAAATGTAAGATGTATTTAGCAAAACTCTTTATGTTGTATCCTAAGTATTAGAATAGAACAATGTCTTGTATTTAAAACATTTGGGTCAACTAAATATAATTATATAGAAAATATTTGCAACAAAATATGAAGTGTTTTTTTTTTTTTTTTTTTTTTTTTTTTTTTTTTTTTTTTTTTTTTACCTTCTCTATTTGATTTATATTTGTTTTAATTTATTATACAATTAAGTTGAATAAAAAAGCCTTTTAGTATTTATGAAGATTGGTCTCTTTCTACGTATACAGTATATATATATATATATATATATATATATATATATATATATATATATATATATATAATTCTTGTCATTAAAAGTGAATACAAGTTCTGTGCATTATCTTCTTCACAACTAATATAAATAACAATAGTTAATGTTGTGAATTTAGTTAGAGAATAAATTTATACTAAAATACAATTTACATACAGTAATAAAATTTATATTTCTCTTCTATGGTACAACAATTAAAGTTTTAATAATATAATTATATTGCATCAACAGTTTGCAGATCATATAACTTTAACATAAATATAACGTTTCATTATAATTCGTTGTATCATTATAATAATGTGTTTGTCACTAGCTGTCTAGGATATTAATTCTCAAATAAGAGCTGGAAAGCGATAAAATATTTAATATTATTTTGACATAACATTAAATAAATTATTAAAATTTTTAAACAATTTGGTGTCATTAAAATACAGAAATATAATCTGCAGAGCGAATGAATTGATACATGTAACAATAGATAAAGTAAAAGGATTGCACAACAATTTCAATGTATATTTAAATTTAAATTAAGATTTGTTTTGTAATATTGGGAATCCGTATGATATATAAATGATGTAAATGAAACTTTCGTTTGAATTGTTATAATACAAAAAGAACAAAAAACAAACTAATATTTTTGAAGTAATCGACTGTTACGAAATTGATTAGAATATTCTGTGATGTAACACTTTCAAAGGAAGATGAAATAAAACTTTACTTTTATAATATGCGAGTTTGCATCCATATAGAATAAACATCCATGCACATGCAACCAAAAACATCCATTAACTAAAATAACACACAGGGTTTATTACTGTTACATGTTAACAAAGATTTATATTATACATTATACTTTTAAAACATTTAGATTAAATTTGATGAATGCTGAGAGAAAAAGTAACAATACGAAATTTGGTTAAATATGTGAATACTTGACAGTTTTCGTGATTATATTTTGTTGTATATATTAACTTCATTTTGATTTTTAATACGCTCTTTTTGTTGATTATTATGTTCATTTTAACATTTACATAGAAAGTGTGTGTTTCGAATGTTTTTTGAGAACAGATGAAAATAATCTAGAACTGTCAAACGTCATTTTAAAATAGAGTTCAACCTAACTTGAAAAAAAAGCTCAAATCCAGTTTAGATATTTACATATATGGGTTTTATATTTACATATTAGTAGCACTTTACCCAAAATATAGCTCTCTTTAATTACATAACTTAAATATTATTGTTACTTTTGAATCTTTAGGGAATTCATTGTTAATTTGCGACGCATTTTAATGCCACTATGTTCTGATACATATATAAAGTTTTGGTATTAACTGATGGAGTAGTTGTATTAATTGCTCCACTGCTACAAGGATTATTGGCTAAGTAGGGAGACCTATATGTTATGTTTAGGTAATCAATATCCGGCAGTATTAAGGTGACACAGCCTGGTAGATTCAATCAATGTTTATCAGTTTACAGTTTTGTAGGTCAAATTATTAACATCTAAGAAGTAGTCAAGTTAAACATTCTTAAAGATCTATATCTGATAAATATTTTGAGTTTATTTTTATATATTAAATCTGAAAAAATACATTTTTTTTTATATTTAGTAATATTGTTATATCAGTTTCTAGTTTATTTTTGTGTGAACGAACGTCAGTAAATGTATAACAAAACATAATAAATAGATTTAAAAAGGAGACAATTAATGTAATAAAACATACTGTGGGCCTTTGCTTAAAAATACTTTCTTACATAAAATCGACGCGTTCTGAGTTCTCACAAGAGTCGCTTTTACAGGGGAGGAGGTGAGAAGGCAAAAAATGTGTTTTTTGAAATAATCTCGAAGTATATAATTAACGAAAAAATGTTACAAAAATGTTTTATGATTTAAAAAATATCACTTGTTTTTTAGTCGTTTCAATGCGATTATAATTGTGGCGCTGGAACGATGATATGTGCACTATTTTTGGGCGGTGAAATTTTGTGAAAAACTGACGTCGTATCGAAAAATCCAAAATATGTATTTTACATAACTTAAGTGCTTTCAATTAGAGTTCTTAGTTTTCACGCTATGGTGATAGACTCAAGTTATAGTCGATATAATAAACAAACATGATTACAACTAAAATTTTAAACAACCGACCAATTTATGAATAACAATAGTCCTATACTGTATTTGGAGCAAATAACAAGAGAACATTAGTTTTTCTCTATTATTAAATTAAAATATGTATATTTATAGCTACAATAAATATATTATATTATATTCATTCTATAAATGATTTTCTAGTAAAAAAAAGTGCTTTCTCACAAAAATACCTATTTTAATATAAATTGCCATATTTTTTAAAAACCTAAATTTAGGAAATTTTATTATCTTAAAAAAATTCTGTAATTTTTTTTTTGTGTAATGCAAAAAACCTATCGTTTATTATCTTGTCCCTCCTCCTATCCTTAACAAGCTAGACTACTATCTGGAACACTCATGAGTAAGAGATTTCCTAAAAAATATTTTATAGCCACTCATTGATACTATTTCATAAAAAAAAAAAAAAAAAAAAAAAAAACTCCATTCCACTTAAATGGGACAGTTATAGGTTTGTTTTAGACGATTTTTTTTTAAACCTAATAGTGCAGGCTCACTGTATTAAATGCATTACCAACTAGTGTCAAACGGATAATAAATTTCATTACAAATACAGGTACGGAAATAAAATTTTAAAGCCCTAAGTAATGAAATTATTATAAACATAATATGGCGATAAGTTACTTACGAAGGTCGACCACAGATTTTGAGGTAAGTAGGATCAATCCTAAATGACGTTGTTGATTTTTCCCGTGACGTGTAAAAGTCGGCCCGTGGACCTTGCTTGTTCATTGTTTTGATGACAGACTATATAACCTTGAGAATGAGTCATCCCAGAAGGGACAAAGACGGATGTTGGAGACCTTATCTTTTTTCAGTGATATGAAAATTTCCTGTTATAATAAGAGTAAGAAGTTTGAAGTTAAAAAATATTTAAATCCCCTCATTAAAAAAAAAAAAAAATCAAAAAAAATAAAGTCACCTAGATAAAAAAAAAAAAATCTTGACTAATATTTGTAGACCCTTAACGCTAATAGAAACACTATTTACCTACTCTCTGAGTTAACGAGACTATTATTTGTACTAGCTGAGGTCACGGTAAAGTAGCGGAGGTAATTAAGACATCGGATAAGCCGCTCCTGGAATAACTAATACCTTTAATTAGGTCAAGGTATTTTAGTCTGTTGATACACCTCCATAATGCTAGACTCAAACCTACCTGAGAGAATTTCAAATCCGAATAATTTATGTAATGAATTCATAATGATACACCTTCAATGCTCTGCAATTATATAGTTATTCTAATTATAATATTTGAATTAAGATTCCTGTTTATCTTTTAATACTTAGAACGTGAGTTATTAAAATATGAATGCAATATTTATATACAACAAAGATAATGTTTAATTTATTAGCTATTGGTAGTGGTAATAATGTGACTACAACCATTAACTGTTACTAATTAATATGCAATCTGCCAATCTAGAGTAGAATATAATATGGAATAAAATATTTATGAAGTATTTTTAGGGATATTTTTTCGTATGTAGTTATAATATTAATAATTCAATAACAAATTTGTATAAATAAAAGACTATTGTATAAATTTACAGGTTACTTATGTTTATAAAGGTTTTTATATTTGTGGACTTTAGTAGGAATAGGTAATTTCCAATATTTTTAGTGGAATAAAATAGTTAAATAAATAATTCAATAAGAAAAATGCTACATTTGAAGGAGAGTTGTTGATAGAACGTTGTAAATACATTTAAAAACATGCTCCATAAAACGGAATAGTTTTCATAAACATCCATCTTTTTAATACTTTAATTGAAAATCTTCTCTTATAATAATAAAAACCCCATAACATAGAAAGAACTTAAATTAAACAAAACAAAACATATTCTGTAAATGAATTATCATATATAATAAACGCACTATTTAACAAATGGTGACGTCTTTATTAAGTTTTTTTTCATTTTTATTAGATAGTATATTAATTTGTATAATATAGTTTTAATTTCACTAAGATTTTTAACGGAACACATTTTGAAACTCATTAGCAAATCTAATTATAAAAGAACACAAAAGAAAACTTTTTGAGATAGAATTTTTTATCACCTTAGGATGTAATTAATTGTAAAATTGTATGGGAGTTTGGGGAAAAAATCACGTTTATATATAATTTTAAAAGAGTTTTATTTTCAGAAAGTTGATGTCAACTACATAAAATTGTCTTGTTCATGTCTTAAAGTGTAAATTGCAATGAAACAAATGATCCAATAAGATTCTACTTAGATCTTATCCAACTTCGATAGAAATAATGTCTTTTCTGTATTTGCAGTATTATAATCAGCAACATCAGTGTAATCAAATTCCTCATATTACACTTTGTATAGCTTTACTAAACACATTTATTTGTTAATTCAATTAATATCGTATAAAATAATAAACTATACTGCGACAACAGTTCTTGAGACACTCATTGTTAAGGTCAATATAATTACAGCTATTTGTGAACTATACTGTTTAATTATTGTTATTTATTTGCTTTTAGTAATGCACTTTATTGATGTAAGACTATACCAGTAAACACATGTTGTATTCACAACTACTCTGCTGATTTCATTTCAAAGTTAACTGATTACTTTAGTTATTGTATTTTAAGTAAATAACAATATTAATGTTATAATTATGCTATAATCTTGTCAATCCCATGTAACATTAGCTTTGAATTAATAATTTCTTAAAATATAACCCTCTGATGAATAATCTTAATAAACCGAGACCAAAATAATAAATGTACTATCACGAAAATAGTTGTGTTAAAAATACCCTTCGTTATTTACACCATCCTAGACATCTAGTTGCTTTATTTTTAGATGGATTTAAGGTCAAATCCTTTGTAGGCTCTGGGCAATCAATAACCTTCAACGGTTATACAATATATATCTTCGATGGGGAGGCCGCAACCTACTAAATATTTCATTAGCTCAAGTGTTGAATAAATCAAATTGTAAAGAATCAATCACTTTTCAGACTCAATGCACCCTCTAAGATACCCTCAGTCTAGTAGGCCTACAGATTAGAAATACACTTGGGGGAAGTGATCAAAGTATTTAGTACGACCAGATCTTCGGTTCCCTTGGATACTATAAGCCCTAATTTGAACTTTATATAATAAAATTAAAAAATCTATGAAATACAAGGATTAATTTTAAATAATTATTACTTTTTTCTTCTTACATGTTACTGAAAAAGTATTATATGTTAAAATTGTCATTAAAAAAGTTTATAGGAAATATGTGTGCTTTTACCTGATGAAGAACAATGGGTTGAAACAAACGGCTAAAACTATTTGATTTAGTTGATTTATAGTCTATTGATTTAATATTCAATTTGAAATCGGTTTGTTCAAAACCAGGTTCTAAATGTGTATAACCGAGCTTTGTAAAAAAGTTTTTAATTTGAAATAACTAAAAATAGGTTTTAATAACTGCCACTGGATTGAATGTAGCAGGTCTCAAAACTACCCTAAAGTTTTCAATCAGATTTTTATAGAAGACAAAATAAAATGTTAAAACAAAATTTCCAAACTGCATGAGCATTTAATCGAAGAGAATAGATAAAATATAAAAATGATTTCTCTTCAATTTTTGAAGTTCAATTTCGCATATTATTTGGAACAGCTAAAAACTAAGTTTTTATCAAAAAACTTGTTTTTACAAATATGTATGTTTTCAAGTAAGCATGTCAATATGGTTGTTCAGGCTGTAAATAATTTCTTTAAATTATAGTATTACAAAAATGTATTGTGATAAGATAATAATAATATGGATTACAATATAAAAGATTGTAAATATAGAGTTCAAAACATGGGTTAATGGTTACCATCATATCTATGAAATCCACATTTTAAAATTAAATTTTCGTTTATTTTTTAACCTGTAAAACTGATTGTTTTAAAAATCTTCTGTTGAAATATTTGTAAATGTATATATATATATATATATATATATATATATATATCCTAAGTATATATTCCTAATGTATATTACTCCTTAGACCCACAATTTTCTTTTTCTTTACAAAATAACTGATTACTTGAAGTAACTTTTTCAGAAGTTATTATTTCTTCGAAACCTTTAAAACAAGTACATTAAACTTCTAAATATATTTTCCTACACCCGCACAATTTTTGTTTAGCAAAATATCTGATTATTGAAGTACGTTCATCAGAATGCCTTCAAAACCTTTTCAACAATTTTTTTTAACATAAGCCACACATTTTGTTGTTTTTGATTACTTGATGTCTGTTCATCAGAAGTGATTTCTTCGAAACCTTTAGTATGACTGTATGTCTGTATATCTCTATACATTTGGGAGAATTTGCCAATAAATAAAACAATAATTAGTGGATTCAACATATCCAACACAGCGTATTTTATTTTACTTGTCAATTCGGAAGTTTATGACTCAAATTAAGATACAATCATTAATTAACAAAATTAATGTGATAAAACACATTGGTTTTATGAGTCGGGTTCATTTGTTTGCTTCTTTATAAAATCAATTGGAGTAATTTTATTTTAAGTGCATTTTGGGTAATTAGTTTGGGTTATAAATTTTGACATTGATAAGCTAGAACCGATTTCAAGAAATTCGTCCCTTACGAATTCTTTCGTAGTAGTACGGGTTTTTTTATTATTTTTATTAAGGATATTAAAATAATCTCTGTTTGCTTAGAATTTATTTGTTTATTTTATTACACCAGCTTTGAACTTAAACTAATCTTTATGTTTCTGATGAAAATTATTTAGGGTTCTTATTTCTAATTATTAATACTTAATTCGGGATTTCAGAAAATAGCGATGAACACTTTTGTTTAGTTTTTGGTTTTGTGTTTAGAAAGCTTGAGAAATGTTTGTGGAAACATTATTAGAGTTTAATTTAAAATATTATAAATATGAGATATATACCTTTATACTTACTATCAGTTATGATAAAGTTTCTGTATTGTGTGTATTGTATATCATTTAATAATATCCATGTACATGTTGCTCGATGTAAATACAATGCAAATGTGTTTAACACTTTTTTATTGTAATCACGACTTCTTGATTATATTACAAATTATTATATAATATATTGCACTTTAACAATACGTGTTGGTGCGTGTTTGCGTAAAATATATTTATCACAAGGATTAATGATTAACCGGTCTGTTTATTTCATTAGCTAGAATGTAAATTATTTAAACATAAAATAGTCACGCACCCTTTCCGTTTTTCAATAAAATTATAATAAAAAGTTACATTTGCACACTCATTAGTTACATTGATAGAGAGAGGAATTAAGGTTTATTTTAACGATATATAGAACAAAATAAAAATTGGTGGATTCGGAATTTAAATCCATGCTCAACTACAAAATATGGAGACTGGTTAAGTTAAAAAATATGAATAACGTCATTCGTTCACCACAATGGTTTAAAGGAATTTTTGTTTATAACGTTGTTCTTAAAATCAGTTTTCGTAGATATCTGATTAAACTAGTAAACTATAAACTATATGTCAATTGAGTAGTTTTTATATTTTATGTTAGTTTAAATATTTATGGGTAAAATTTGATTATATAGAATAGAAGCTACTCTTTTGGGGCCAAAATTGTACCCTTATTGATCCACCTAGATGGTTGTATTTTATACAAGTGATTGTACATAATTAATGTCAATTAACAAGATAAATCCACTTAACACTTACTCGTAAAGGTAGTAACTGTTATAAAAAAAAAAATAATGAAAAGTTTTATCAAGAAATATAAGATATTTGTTATCTCGGTACAGCGTTGCGACTTTATATAATTTCTTAAAATTATTCATCTGAAAAACTGTTAGTTTACGATTGCTGAATTAGAACTACCCTAAGTTTAATGTACGATATAACACATTAAATAATAAACAAGAGAGTTATAAATGCATGCATTGATATTAGATCCTACGTCTTTCTAAAATTCTAACATTGTAAGTTATCGTTAGGGTAATAAGTGCTTATATGAATGAAATTATAACATTGTGAACAAAAAATGTAATCTCCCTTAATTTAGGGAAATTAATCTGGATAGGCATGATAACAGCAATAAGTAGGTATATGCTGGTGTTGCTATTAAATATTCATATCTTCGTTAAACTTTGAAATTGTCAAAATTGTTAATTAACATGAACAGGTCTATTACTTTTCACCGTATTGGCAGAATAAGTAATAAGGAAGTTGCTCCTTGTGTTATTGAAATTATAATACTTGTAATAATGAAGATCATATTATATAAAATGCAGAAAAGGAATCTTGATATTACAGAAAGAGATTTTTATTAGGTGGACGTATTATAGGGATAGAAAGAGAGAACGGAAATAATTTCACACATGACCTATTTAATTGTAAGTTTACAATAATATGGTTCAGTGATAAAGCTTTAAGATGGTGTTTTTCTTTGTGCTATGCAGTGATCAATAGTGGAAATTATATTCCAAAATAGTTTTAGTCTCTATAGTAACATTTATAATTACATTTTAAAGTTATTAGTCTTATAAATATGTCTATGACTTTTAGTTTGAATGGAGATTTTAAAAATAAATAATTATTTTGTACATCAGGAAATTTTATCAAAAATTCGGAAGTTTCCGAAATTTTATTTTTGTCATTTACAGAGACAATTATTACGCTTAAGAATATTTTTATTGCTGGGTAAAGAATAACTGATACTCTCTTTTTAGGGTTTATGAACAACTAACAATGAAAACAAAGTATTGAAAAAATGTTTTATTATTCGATAGAACATTGTTTTATCTATTTTATTAAGTGGAAAATTTTAAGTTAAAACAACTAACTACACAAAAGAGAGAGAACTTAGCGTAATAGATAGTATTAGGAACAGGTGGTGCAGAAAGCTAGTAACAACTTTGGTTGAAAGTTAAATTAAACTTTATAAAATAATGTCTTGTTTAATAATGCTGATCATTAAAAGAGAAATTTTGAGATGATGATTTAAAACCAGTCGCCTAAGTTTACCTGTAGATTTCTTTTCTAAATTTGTTCCTTGCACTTCTGGAGAATAAAATATTTTCGTCTCAGTTTATATTTGCACTTACTTGAGAAATTCTGGATGCAGTATCCTAGTTTGCCCATAAATTAAAATTTGTAATATACTTACTTAAAATATACTTTCTTAAAATAATAATAATTACGTAGAATATACACAAAGACAAGTATTTACTTTGATTTAGGTATATTGTGTATATAACGTGAGTTATAGTTTAGATATTGAAGCTCATGTATTACTGAGGATGGCGACTTTGTCTTTGAAAGAGGTTTGATTAAATAAACGTAATTTTAGTGAGTTCTTGTGTTCGAGTTTTATTCTATCTAATATTATCTCACAAGCCAAGCTCAATATTTATTTATATATTACGTTTATTTAAATAATTTAGGTTTTTTTTTAAATGGCCTAATTATTAAAAAAAAAAAAACATACATATTATGACAAATGTACATAGATTTTTAAAACATTGCTAACTAATGCAGCATAATGCGGCATGTCAAAAATACTCATAAAAACAAATATTTAATGAAAATTTATATTAAAATAAATAATCAATCTAGGAACAATTAAATTGTCATTATTCAAACTGGTTGGTTTTGCGTTACAGTTCATTTAAAGAAAAAACTACAATTTTTAATACTTCTGGGGAAACGGCTTACGTTTTATTATCCTAGGAAGCCGGCTTGAAATATCTACTTTTATGCCACATTTTAAGAACATCACACAAAAGTGCTTCAGTTAGAAATTAACTTGGTTTCAAATTTGTCCAAACTAAATATTTATGAACAATAATATTCACACCAAGTTTTTGTTTTTAATTGGACAAAAACTGTTACCGCCCAAGCAAAATAGCGTTGAGCAATAAATACCACGCTTGAGGACATATATAATGACCCAGTGTATTAATCTCACTCTCACGACAGTTGCAGGTTATTAACTTGTTATATTCTCAAAATATAATCACTGTAACAATTTCTATAACAAGAACAGCTCCTCACCAGTTATAGGAAAAGATGACAATTAGGCTTTTAAAATAGTTATAAATTCAAGGAGTTTGGTGTATTCAGCTCTTTTATTTAAATTAGACTCCTTTCTTGGAACTTGGTTGAAATGACTTTGATTAAACTTTTTTAATCCCGGAGGCAATGGACTAGCGGCCACCGAACAATTAAAGACTTCAAAATACAATTAAAGGCTTCAAAGTGCTTTCCATTCCACTACACAATAGACTTCGTCCAAATAGGTTTAACTTTACTTGACGATTCAACTACAGTTTATTTAAATAGAACACATGATTTAACTGTGATGTAGTTAGTGTCTGATTACGATAGATTTTAATGATTTATAGAAATTAAGATCTAAGTCCTTAGACAACAGATGCATATTCTTACACCAGTATAATATAATAAAAAAATACGTTATATGAAGAGCATAATATAATATATTATTTTTTATACTGTCGATAAGCACTGTATATCTTGAATTTGTGTCATAATTAATGCAGCTTATACGCATTGATATTCAATGTTTCCACACAAATTATTTTATTGTATTGATTCACATCAGACAATCAGCTCAGTTCGCTAGTGTCAAATAATTCATATTTATTTATTTTTAAGGAAACAAAAGTTTTTCTTATCAAAGTGAAAATGTTAAAAGCGTTAATGATATACTTTCCACGAAAGTGTATTAATGTATAATAATATTTAATAACATTAAAAACGAAATGTGTTTAATATAAACTTTGATTTATATGGTTTAGAATAATAAAGATATATGTGTGTGTGGGGGTGGGGTGGGGTGGGGTGTGTGTGTGTGTGTGTGTGTGTGTGTGTGTGTGTGTGTGTGTGTGTGTGTGTATGTGTGTGTTTAATAAATAGATTTGACAAACGTTTTCAATATATATATGGTTTCACCATAATAGGCCTATCAATATAAAAAGATTAATACAAATTACAGACGAGATAGTAAATATAAATAATCTCGCTAACATATTTCGGCTCATGATTTTATGATGGTAATATAAAATGCCTTAACAATATAGAAATATTTTAAATTAATAGCCAGAAGTATAGAAGACAAATTGTACAGAAGTAGGAAATTGCAACCAGATTTGAAGTAGGCCGGAGGTAGTTTAATAAAACACGGTGTTACAAATTGGACTCCTATGTAAGGAAATTTATTATGTGAAGTGTTTTTTTCACCTAAAATATATGACCGGAGGAAATAGGGTGGAAGGGGGTGAATAGCAAGCAGTTTAATATAATATTCGTTAAATTAATCTGTTTATTGAACCTTGAGCTGTGGCATACGGAATCGCCATAACGTCTAGACTGATTGGCGCCATATCGACAAGTCAGAAATGTGTTATTGAATGTAATATTTAAAATTACATCCAATAACACATTTCAAACGCTTAATTTGAAACTCACTTCATCGCTCTCCTTTCCGTATTACGTAGAATGTGGTATTAATTCATTGACAATTTTAATTTGTCATATAAATGTGATTAAATAGAATTGTGTTGACGGTTGCCATTGTGTATTATCTCATTTTTACCTTACATACACGTTGAAAAGTACATAAATTACGAATTTAAACAAATTGTTTAATATATTTGTATAAATACTGAAACGATCATAACTAAATGTTCTCCTGATTTAAATATATATATAACAAAGATCCAAGGAATGCAACAAAGATCCAAGGAATGCAACAAGATGTAAATATTAGGGAGTGGTCGCCCAAACTGAGCTCATGGAAGGAAGTTTTCCTTTAACTTACTCATATTAACTTTTTTAATCCCTTTGTCCGTTCAAGTTTCCGTTTTTAAACATCACTACGAACAATTTCTTTGTCTTGATTAATATCTTATTTTGTGGCTATTAGACTTATAAAGACGGGTGAATGGATGACACGAAAAAAGCAATGCCTTCAACCGGGATTGAACATTAGCTGTGTAGGTTCAGTTAAGTGTAGATAAGTGCAAACTGATCTACATCGCTTCTCCAAAGTACAAAACAAAAATTTCTCTACTAAATGACTACTATATACAACAGGCGAATATTGTTCTAAATGTACAGACATTTTTGGCTTCTATTACTTATCAAGAATAAGTTCTATAAAAGCTTCACGTTATTGTTATTTTAACACTGGATTTTACAAAAGTAAACTATTAATTAAGACATAACTAAAACAATACACGCATGTATTAATAACATATCATTTATGAAACAATTTAAGTTTTTTTTTTTCCATTTTATAAACCAAATCAAATAATTGAAATTATTTTCCCCTTAATTTTTCATTTAAAAAGCACAAAAAGTAACATAATTAACTAATAATAATATATAATATAATACAATAAACATTGCAAATTGTGTCTACAGTAAATAATCAAAATAAACCGAGGAAGGGTGAGGGAAACAAACGTAAAGACGCACGCACGAAAGAAGCCAATTTAAACTGACCCCTGGAGTAAAGTGGGATGCACATTGTAATCATTTATAGAATACACACTCTCGTATAAGCTATACACTCTCTCATACACGAGAAATTAAAGAACGTGCACATAATTATATACGCCTACATTTACATGAGCGATAAATGTCTCCCTGTATAATAAATTTTACATGATTTTTGTTTTAGTGCTGAGCAATTTGTAATTTCAGACAATTCATTCAAACAAATAATTAATATATTTATAATAAAGATACTTACTAATGTAATTGTCTTATCTGTGTCCATAATCTTCAACTCTTCTTACCTGTACAAAACAAAATCAATTATTAGAATCTGCATTCATTTATTGTTTATACAAAATTATTGTATACAGCTCTAACATGTAATATTAAATACAAAATTATTGACCCAGTATACAAATAATAATTGTAAGTTTGATAATCTAACGAAATTTGTATTTCCGTTTTTGAGTGATCTTCATGTTTCATGACCTCAGTAAAAGGACAAACTGGTTTTGATTTGCCGTTCGTCCATTGTTGTTGTTACGAAACACGATAGCATTATAGTTACCACAAGTATTAATATCGGAACATGAATCTTAGTGGGTTCTATGATGATTCTATACAGATTATTTTCACATCTTGTGTCTTATTAAACTTATAATACACTAAATTAGAAAAGAAATATTTTCAGATTTGAATTCTGCATGTAATAGTACTAACACCACCTCTCTACGATGACAAATAGCGAAGTTATGATAAAAATTTAGTTTAGAATCCTAACCTTCAAAGAAAATGTGATATCGTTCAAGATCCGGCAGGGATCTCACGAGTGTAGTGAGTACATCATTCTTCGGAGTCCATCAGACACTGACGCGAGCTAAGAGTGGAGATTGCACATCTACAAGGCCCGTTAATATACAAGAAAGTAGCTATATACAAAATATGATGTTCAGAAAAACTGAAAAATAAATGTTTTAAACAAACTTATTAGATAAGACCCCTTACAATACAATTTAACATTTCCTACAAGACTTTGAAGAAACGATTTTTAGGACTTGTATTGCATTGTTTGGTGGGGCTGGGTAAGAACCATGATGACGCCCATAAAGTTCTTTTTCAAGTGATACTCGTTTTATTGTTTCTATGGATATGTATTAATAGAGTATAGCCTAAATTAAATGTTCAAAACAAAAAATTTAAAGATCAAATGTTTAAGGAGCACCGTGGCGATATTCCCAATAAGGAAAAGAAAGATTCCCCAAACCACAAAAGACAAAAACACAGACGTATACTTTTTTGTTTTGGAGATTCTTTGTTTTCCTTATTTAGAATTTTATCGATGTAAAAAAAATTGATTATGGAATTATTTTCATTAAAAATTAAAAAATTATAAGGACTTTAAATATTTGTTCTTAGAATAGCTGCAAAATATCATCATACAATTGAATTGACAAAAGAATACTTAAAAAATTAAAAATTACGTAACTTTTTAAAATAAAAAGTATACGTTCAAATATAATTTTGTACCATAACCATACTATCACGAGCTCTACATTCAGTGATTAATTGTTATAATTTGAATGAAAATAGAATCAACTATAGATCCCATAATTAATAAAATGTAAAATATCTATAATATAGCTGTTAAATTTAGTATGCAAACTTGCAGATAGCTTCACAGTGTTACTTGAATATTTGAATATTTTATAAAGGAAAAGTAGACAGAGATATCCCGGAGGTTTAGCTGTGAGATTTACGACGTTCTCAAAACTGTGAATATTGTCACGGCAGGTTTTCATGTCAATTCGATCGTGATACTTTGTCATAAAGTACATATTTAAATTTTATATTCAACGTTTTACTTGTATGTTTTGTAGTTCGAACGCCGAGAAATTGTTTTTGTTATATAAAGCTTTCTTATTTTTTATGTTTATTGTTTTTATCCATAAATTTTAGTTTGTTACAAATCACTTATCTAACCTGTCATACATACCAATTAGAAAAAAAAATCTATGTGTTTATTCAATATAACCATTATGATTTAAAAAATTGTAACTCAGATAATACAAACTTTACATTTATAGACATTACAACAACGAAATGAGATAATATTGGGGGGCGGGGGGGATAAAATGTAAACACTGTTTAGTACCGCAAAACTACTGATATACAATAACTTTGGCAGGTATAAGTTTGAATTCTATAACATGCAAAGAAATGTAATAATAGTAATGAAAACAAATCACGTATACAGCATGTTGTAGACTGGACGTATAAATAAGACCTTTGAGAGACTTAGCACAGATATCACATCTTGTTAGTCCCATAATGTTTGCAACCTTGTAATATTTTGGGAGACCCAACTCTAAAAGTAAGGTTTTAATGTTGCTCCCTGCTGTTTGTCTGTTAAGAGATGTACCATAATTACTTGAGCCGATTAATTTTCATTATATATTTGACAAGAATTTGGTTAATAAACCTTTTTAAATTTTAGGTAACTAACATTCTGTGCAAGTTGTTTGCCAAAAGGCTAGCAAGGCTATATATATGAGACGACTTGAACCAAGTCGCCATACAAGTAGGTCGAGTATATTGAAGTCGGTAAAAGCCATTTTGGCCAAGTTCGAGTTCATATAATGGTTGTGAGCCAAACCAAACCACCAAATGGAACTAAAATTATTTCTGGTTTGTTTCATTTAAAATCTCAAAATGGCAACGATTCTATACAGATTCTTTTCGTATTTCGTGTCTTATTAAACTTATAATACAATAAATTAGAAACAAATATTTTCTAATGGTTCAAATAATTTCAAGTCGGTAAAAGCCATTTTGACCAAGTTCGAGTTCATATAATGGTTGTGAGCCAAACCATACCACCACATGTAACTGAAAAAATTATTTCTGGTTTGTTTCATTTCGTCAAGATAATGTTGTATTGTTTTGTGATTAAAAATACTCTCGAAATGTAATTTCCTAATTTTCTTTTTGGTTTTGGTTATAAATGAAGATGACAAATTGAATCGACTTAAAATGGGATTACTTTGACACATACTATCATTAGAAAGCCGTATGTGGTTTATTCCACTTTCTAATTCTTAATTACCGAACAAAAATTTCGGAAATGTAGACGAAATTATTTTATTGATATTTTTGTGAATATAGATACATAACTTTTCGTAAACATCACATTTATTAACGAATTATTATGTATAAAACTATCAATATTCAATAATATTGACAAAGTTTCTGTAGTGCAAGTGATTATTTCATAAACTTCTTATCATTTAATAATATTCTAGAGCCTAATAGTATAGACAATGAAGAATTTCAGTTCAGAAAACTTTCTAATAGATCGAAATAGAATGAAACCTTTTTTATTATATTTTTTAGGCCAACAACAGATAGCTCTAAAATATTAGAAGGCCTGCTTTTTTTTACGATAGCTCTTAAGAAATGTGTATTTTAAATGAAAAAAAACAAAAAACCGTGTAATTTGATTATATTTTTAATGATTTTTTATTAACTTATTGTTATAAAATACAAATTTTGATAAAAAAGTACTTGTACAACTTAATGGAACACTTTTGACTTTTTGATCTCTAAACACCTGCCACGGTCTTCCTACCCCTCCAACCCTTAGATATACTATTTGGCTTTTAAATACCACCTTGTCAACCAATCCAGTATTACCCATTTAAAACAACTTCTAATAGATTTGAGCTACAGTACTAGAATCTGTTCAGGTTAGGTTGAGTTTAGGTAAAATTGAGTTTTTTTACTATATATTTTTGATTTAGACTCCATAAGCGAATTGTGCCTGACAGGAAACTACCTGACACTGATGAGGAATCAAGCACGAACATCACTCAACCATTTTAGACCCCCTGAAGGTCGACTGGGCCCACTGCGAGACCATTAAAAAGGCGTTTTTTTTTAACTTTGGCTCCAAATTTTGATTACCCCTCCCTGTATGTGCTACGTATCTGAGTGAAAATAATTGTACATTAAAGTTGAAAGTATCCGAAACATCACCAACAGTTTAGACCCCAGAAGGTCGACTAGACTTTATAAGAGACCATAAAAAAGGCGCTTTTTCGAAATAGGTAACTTTCGCTCCAATTTTGATTTGCCCCACACTGTAGGAGCTACACATATGAGTGAACAAAATTGCGCATGAGAGGTCTAAGTACCCTAAACATCTTCCAACAGTTTAGGACCCCCCCCCACAAATTGACCTAGCCTAATATGTGACCATTATACATTTCGTCTCATTGTGATATGTGGACTTTTTGCTTCAGGTTTCGGTTATTTAACGCCCCAGGGGGCGAGATACATTGGGTGAAATGGTAAAATAATCAATTTCTGATTACTATAAATCATCTCCAACAGTTTTAGACCGCCTGAAGGTCGACTGAGCCCAATGCAAGACCATTAATAAAGGCACTTTTTTTGAAAAATGGTAATTTTTGCTCCAAATTTTATTACCACTCATTGTAGGTGATTTTTTCGTAAAATTCTCCTTAGTACGTTACGAAAAACTATTAAACCGAAAATTTTATAATTTATGAAACTACTTTAAATAGTTTGAACCCCATAGAAACCAGCCAAGCCCAATGAATGACCACTATGTAAGCCTACTGGTGTCAACAGTACATTATATCTGAATTTCCTATTGCGTATTTCTGAATCAAACATGTTCAAACGTTGACCCATCCCTTTTAATCTCAGAGAATGTTGACATGTTAGAAGTCGATAACAAAGACATCGAATAAAGTTTATTAAGAAATGACAATACATTTTAAAATTAAAATTTTGTAACTGTTATGTTTTTGGAATTTAATAAATTATTTTGCAATGTAAAATATGGTTACTTTTTTATTTATCAGCCTCTAAAAAGACAAAGTTTGATTTTTTCAGTTCTTAATCATCAGATTATTGAAATTATAGTATAAATAGGAACATCTTACATTTTCTATACAATTTCGAAGAGGAATCTGCATGTTACAGGATGGGATTTTTATTAAGTGTATATACTGCAATAATGTAACAATTGACTTATTTAAATTGAATGTTTCTAATAATTGGTTCTAAATGGTTCAGAATAGATCTTGAATATATATATCTTTACAATAAAATTATTATTTTTAATAAATTATAATCAGTGTTACCAATTGTGGTGCGATTTGTTAAACAATCTAGTGACTTTGTGTAAATACCGATTTCTATAATTAAAAAAAACGTTTTATTTTTGTTTCCAAGTTCGTATCGACAGCATGATGCGTTAGAAATCTTGTTTTGGATTTGCAGCCATAAGAAAGAAAAAACACAAAATTACCTTTACATTAAAATCAAATTTATTTTGTTCAAATTTTAGTAAAATATGAAGATTAACGACTTGAAATTAAATTTAAATAGTAATAAAAATTATCGTGGTTCAAGAATAATTGCCAATAATGAAATGAACCTTAATCGCCGAGATTGAAAGTTTGATTTAATAAAATACAAATTTCACGGAGGACTTGCTTTGCCACAAGCAAAGCATTTTTAGATCCGCTTTAAAATATATTTCAGACAACAGTCATGGTTCATTTTAATCGACAACTACCGAAGTGAAATTTTTGGTGCCGATTATTTTTGGTTTGTTTTTATTTGATTTTTGAAAATTTCGTGCAGTGTTTTTGCACCATTATTATATTCTCTTTTCTATACTACTTGTATAAAATTTGTT
The DNA here is from genome assembly GCA_963513935.1 of Aphrophora alni. NCBI lineage: Eukaryota > Metazoa > Arthropoda > Insecta > Hemiptera > Aphrophoridae > Aphrophora > Aphrophora alni. Next base: position 96,851,353 of record OY740766.1, read on the forward strand.
TTTAACCAATTTTGATAAACATATCTAAGCAAATTTAAAATGTATAAACACATATATAGAGTCAGAGAAGTTACACAAGTAACTAAACACAAATTTATAAACTAACAATCAATAAGAACAAGTATTAGTATTTAAACTATTCATTGTAATTACCAAGTATCTGAATTTGGAAATTGAGCTACTTAATAAGAACGTAAGCACTAAGTGTATTCTTTGTGTGACTTTACATTATATTACATTATATTATATTATATACTCACATAATGGGTCGACTGTAAAATTGTATGCAGTTACAATCTGACCCATTAATATTCCCATTTGAAACGAAATTAGAACTTACAAGAGAATACGTTAATTGCATTGTAAATATTTAATTAACAAGAAGTGTTAAATGTCATATGTAAAGATGCAAAGCTTCACAATGTTCCTTGAATATTTAAATGTTTTATAAAGGAGAACAGACAGATTTGTGAAATTTACGACGGTTTCAAGGTTGTGAGAATATTGTCACGACAGGTTTTAATGTCAGTTCGAACGTGATATTCTATCATAAAGTACATATTTAAATTTTATATACAACAGTCAAGTTGTATATTTTGCATTTTAAACGTCGAGAATAAGACATATCTTTATGTCCATTTCAAATATTCATTTTAAATAGTAAAGATTTCTCAAGTTTGAATTATTTTTTGTAAGTTTCTTATAAATTACATATCGTTGCATTATAGTAAATAACGAAGATGAAAACTCTTTTATGTGTGTTAATGATATATGGATTATTGCTTTGGGATTTATAATCAATTTAACTCACAATATATAAATTTCTTAAGTTAGTTTATATTAGGTTTGTAATAATATGTTTGCAACATCACTTGGTCATACCGGGAAGATATTCCACTCATCCATTTTGCTGAATATTGTAAACCAAATATCAATTTTTAGGATAATGGTGAATTGTTAAGAAGGTGTCAAGTTATTGATATATTTTTGTTGTTTGCGAGTTCTTAAGATGAAGTTTGCTGTTTATCATAAACCATTCACATTTATAATATACTTACTATTTATTATCATGTAAAAATTCTATAGTCTTTCTGTACATGTAACCATAACCTCAATGTTAACATAATAGTATATAAATGAGATAAACATGTTAAAATCATTACTTTCTGGGTTAAAAGCTAAATAAGTATTGAATAAGGAATACACTTTAGAAGTTATTTTGTATGAATATAATATGATAGTTTTAAACATGATCATTTATCAAACCTAAAGTAAAGTATTTCATATCTCTATGATTTAAATCTGTTATTTAATAATAACGTAGAATCTTTTATCAAAATGCAGATGTATACAAAACTACAAATATTCTTATTAAATTTTGAAACATGAATTCAATTGAGTTATGTCTATAGAGGTTTGTTCCCTAACAGTAAAATTAAGAATTATTTATTGCTTTCAAAACAATTGATAAGGCATTTAAACAATAAGTAAAGTAAACGAATTGGGTCAACTAATTTTGTGCTGATTCCTCTCATTCCAGGTTTCACAGATATATCTTTCTCTCCTAACAACATTTAATGCCAAGAGATTTAAATAACTTCCTTCCCTTACATTTCATATATAAAAAAATTGTGTTATTCAAATAAATTTGTTCATAAATCACAATAATATCAAAATCCAGTTCGTCTCTTAAGACCTAGTTTACAACGAATCAAAACAATTATATTTTATTAAAATAATTTTGTTTTTATTTGTCCATTGATTTTCCGCTTGCAATCTAAATTAATTTTTGGTGTACTCAAATGTAAAAATTATTTACCTTTATATCATATTGATATTGTCTTGCTGTTTGATTCTAACAGTTTCATGCTTTTGTGACAGAGGTTTTAGATTGCAGCTTGTCTATACAGTATTTCTATTTCCACAGTACCCCATTTTATTAAACGACAAAAGTGGAAATTTTAAATCATGCTGGGGGCTGTTATACAGCAATTTCAATTAAAAACCCTTTTTATAAAAAACAATTGGTAATAGCAATTATGCGTTTCATCTGTTTTGAGATATGAACTATACATTCTGAACTATATACTGATATTCTGAATATTGATATTCTAAACTATATACAAATTTAAAAATCATTGAATAAAGTATACAACAAATTTTGATGGAAAATAAAGTTGCGAACCATAAGCCTTTGGAGAAAATCAGGCTTAAAAAATAGAGTAACATAATATTTCACCTCCTATAAAGTCATTTACGGCAAAATCAAGGCTTAATGTGAAATGTTAAGAAATCGGTTGAGCATAATATGCAATTAATTGTATATGCAAAATTAAAATGTAAACTATTGTATAAAATCAGCAATACTGCTGGAATAAAATCATTGATTCATAAAACATTAATAACTCACGAACCATCTCAGCGAATAAAAATTTTAAAATATAAAAGTAAGAAAGGAGAAGGGGAAATCGGATAAAAACGGCGAGTTCATTTTTAAATTTGTGAAGAGAAATAAAACATAAAAAATTTAATTTAATCAATACCGTAGTAACGTAATAATAATATATTTAACAACAATCAAAAACCATAAAAACGAAACAAGTATATCAAATTAATCATATTAGTATATTAAAATATATTAAATGAAAATAAATAGTAAAACTTTTAAAGTATTTTTCAATAAGAGTGGTTTTAAAATATATAATGTATTTTCTTAAAGTGTATTTTTAATTTATATATTTAAAGTGTATTCCAAAACTGTGTTTTTAACGTACATATTTAAAGTGTTTTACTAATTGATTGCCAATTACAAGGACATTATAAGTTACGTAAAGCATAATAAGTAGTATAATATAAACGTAAAGCACATTTGAAGCAAGCATAGGTATCCTGAATTGATGTAGCCCAATGCAAAGTTTTGCGCTAAAATTATGAATTACTAATCTGTTGTTGAACCGTAGAATATTTTTCATAGTAATTTAATTTAATTATATATTTGGTATTGAGTGTTTTCTCTTTTAGGTTGAATAGAATATGGATAGTGATTTTGAAAATGTGATATTCAATGTTCTCTGGAAGTGTTTGTTTTGACGATCCCTTATTACTAAAGAATTATTTTACGAAAAGCCTCTTTGTAGGTTGAAACAATATGTATACAAATTAGTTTTAATTAAATTTAATACATATTGGTTACTCGTACATGACTATAAGTATCGTAGGCTGTAACAATACTTATAATTAGGAAGAAATTTTCAAAAACCACATCAAATTAAAACTTACCTTACGTTATTATTGAGTGTCAAATATATTCAACGAATAGTAGAATCTATTATATATGAACATCTGAATGGAATCGTACTAAAACCTGACTTACAAAAGGGATTTTCTTTTCTCTAATTTTGAAATTAATTGGTTGAAAACTAAGTTTATACAGATAAGCCTCTGGGAAACAAATGAAAATACGAAACAAATCATGAGTTTATACGAATCATAGTAAAACTGAACGTTATCATAAAATCCACCACAAGTATCAAACACGTTGAATTGTCTGGATAAATAATAAGCGGTAATTTATACGTTGAAATTAACTTAAAGTTCTAGTTAATGGTATTTTGTAACTTTTAATATTCAGTTAAACTATTCGAATTTAACTTAAGTAAACAAATATCGTATTACTTGTCAGTATTTTTTATAATTAATACCCAAAAGTTAAAATTGGTTAAATCGCTAAAATAGACCTAATACGCAGGATTTTGTTTTCAAATTAACTAACGAAAGTGCTATTACATTTTGGCAAATTGTGAAGAACCCTATAGCGCACCACAGAGGGAGCGGTAGGATTGTGCCGAAAATGTATTGTGCGGAAAAATTGAGAGCTTTAAAAAATTCAGGAAAAATTCCATTGTATTCTTTGGTTGATTGTTAGACTTTTTCACATCTTGTAAGTTTTTATAGGAGCACATCGTTTTTTCTTGAAAGCGGTGTTTTAAAAAAAATTGCAAGATGTGAAAAAGACTTACAATCCACCGAAAAATACACCGGAATTTTTCCAGAATTTTTAAATACTTCATTTATCTGTACAATAATTTTCTGCACAATTCTACCGTTCCCGCCACAAAAATAAACAATAAATAATTAAATTAACAATAAATTGTAAAACAATTATATACGAAATTGAATAATTTTGTTAGTTCCAAATATTTCAAGCCATAAATATTACCGCATAAATTTTCATTTTTCTGGAAACTTTCAAACAAAGGCTTCCTAACTCTCTTGAAAAATACACTCGTAGTGTCACATTCTGTCCTACTACGCCACTCGACAACAAATAAGAAGTCAAAAATTTCGTGCCGCACGAATGTAAATACCCAATATACGTATGTCGCTTGTATGCAGTATGCACCCCGCCTCTCCAAGCGAGTTTTTGCAGGTCTGAAACCGCTAATTAGCTTTCCTTCAATCTTCTTCTTTCGCCATCATTATACGGTCAACTACATTTTGACCTACATTGGATTTTTGACCTCGGATTTGAAATCATCTACCTCAAAAACTCACAGTATATCATTTTTTATAATTTATCACTATTTTTATCAGATGTTGGCCTTTTCCGTGGCGCCTTCTAGGATTCACATCTTTTTGACATCAGAATCGGAATCAGCGACCCAAAAACATAGAAAAAGACGTATAATTCCAAAACGGACATCATTTTATAAATATAATTCTTTTTTTTTTCTTCAAGTTATGTTTAATCGTGCAGCGTTCTAATTGTGTATAAGTCATTAAAACAATTTTAAGTGGCCCCTCAATAAACTGTTTGATCTAGACATTCTAACAAACAAAAAGAGCTATCATAGAAGTAAATACGCGTAGAGTCACTCTGGATCAGAATAGACCGAGTTTATTGCCCTGACTACACGTAGAATATAAAGTCAAATAATTAACACATTTAGTGTTAATTTAAATATATTAAAAAGTTTGTTTGTAGTTGATTTTTAATAGTTATTTTCAAATATTATAACCTTAAATTCTCATAAATTTATTTGTTGTAAATCAATATATCATTATGTGTTGAAGAGAATTCTAACTCAATTGGTTAGTCCATTTTGATTTATAACATTTCACTTAAACAGTTGTATTGCTTCTAAGTTTAATTAGTCTCTAACGAAGAGTAAATTTATTTACAGTGATATCATTGGAACAGAGACCATCCAATAAATCTGATTAGACAACTTCAATAGAGGGTAATTGGGTCACTCGCTTCCCCTACAAAGTCCTGTTGTTTAGAAACACATGTCAAATCAAAATCAAGAATTTGGGAAAATTTAGTTAAGAAATACAGATGCCTTCTTTTTTTACGGACAATTATAGTTCCGTTTACTAGATTAATGTTCATAATTTTACGGTGATACATTTAAAACGAGTTAGTAACCAGAAGCTATAAGTGATATCAATGAATGATATAAATCGAAAGTTAATGAAATGAAATTAAAAATTGCAAGAATAACTTTATTTCTTATTGATCTTTCTATAAAAAAACTCTGTATAAAACGTCACCTACAGACGTTCGTATGTATGTTGGCAATAAACGGAATCAATTTATATGCCAAGTGTGAGGCGGAGTAGCTCAGGTGACCCAGTTGGAAATAGTGAACAATCAAAGATTACATAGGTTTCAGCCTGGATAATAGCATTTCTTTTTCTTTATGTTACCTTCTCCCCCTTCTTCAATAATCTAACAGGAAAAAGTAGGGTAAATACGTTAAGCAAAAACAATAAGTAAATAATTAAAAAAAAATTATAATAACTATTACTTATGTAGTCTAGTTGTTCACAACGTACCATTACTTTTAATTTATAAAAATAAAAAAGAATAACATTTATAGATACATTTTTTGTAATGTAATATAAATTTGCAATTGTTTAAACTGGTTTACATAAGATAAATAAAATAACAATGGCATTAGGACAGTACTAAATACAATAGTTCAGAATTATACAACTGTAAATTGTTATAATTAAAAAATGTAAAACGTAACTTCAAAATGTATCAAACTGAATATCAAGAATGTTGAGATTCGTGGTTAAGTAAATACTATCTCCCTACGGTCTGGTTCTCGTTTTAGTCTTTCTGAAAATGCTCCCGACTGTAATTATCTTGAGCCATATTGGTGGAACTGATCTGTAATATTATTAAGCCATAAATCTTTAAATTTGAGCAAAATTAAATCAACAGTCATTAAGGTTTGAGATATTTCATCTTCTAAAATGGTTAATTTTCATTAGACAGTTAACTTATATGCAAGATGACAACGAATATATTTTCTTGTCTTTATTTTTATTTATTTATTATTTTTAGGCCTTTACTTTACGTCTTTACTTAATTGCCAACAAAAGACAAGAAATTCATAATGCAAAACCCATATCCAGAAACTTGAGTGCTGATGTATATCTAAACCAAGTGAGCCATATTAACCCCTCCTACCATTACTCCGGGTTTTTTGTATTCCTGTGTGAGGAAGTTTAATTTTTATTAATTTTAACACCATCTATGAACTAATTTTCATTTTTCTCAAGTATATCCTGGTAATGAAAGTTTTAAAACATACTATTCTCCAAAACCATAATACAAAATGCTATTTATGTAGTTTGAAGTCATTATTTGTTAATTTGTTTAAGTATTGTGGACGTACTTTGAAAATACTAGAACTAAAAGTATAAATACTATTTGTAATAATAAATGAAAACAAAACTATATTTAGTACATTTTTAGGAATTAAATATTGCTATGAATCGAATATAAAAATATATATATCTTGAGTTAACCAAGTGAATATCAATTGATAATGTTGTACTAAAACGACCTACATGATAGAATAAAATGCAACCATTTCATCATTAACTGTATCAAGATTGATAATAAATAATTTATTTCTTATTATCTTATTCTTGTATAAAATTATAGTAAGAATGGGAAAACGTAAAAATATCTGTAACAAAGTTAATTATTAGGAGATAAGACTTTATTGAAACATCGCAAGGTCTGTTATTACACAGTGAGTAATTCAAACAGAACTATAATTTAATTGTATAACAATGTAGATCATTTAAAAAAATCAATTTATCAGTGGATTTAATATTCACAAAGGGTTTTTTAGCCTTTCCTGTATTCGAGTTGGAGATAAATAAATAAAAAGAGAAATTTCAAATTGGAGATCGAAGAAAAATAAATCACAATTATTTTTATATTTTGTCAAACAAAGTATGACAACATATGCACAATATGCAATACATTCAATTTTGAATATGTTCCTTTGGGACTACGTGCTGTGTTAATTATTGGTCTCAGGTTGTCATGACAACCGTTGTAATATTTATACGTCCAATATGGAAATTAGCACATAATGACTGCACTCCTGAATTTATTATTCTCACGAGAATACAGCAAAGATCCTGAAGTCAGTTTGTATTAACTTTACAGCTGATCTATTTGTCTATTTGTCTCGATATTCAATGTATTTTAACATCGATATAAAATGCATATATTTACAATCAATTCATAATAGTTCATTTTTAATTACAACACTCTATTGAATGATGTTCATAATTATGCGTTGGTTGGTTTTATTATATTTTCATAGCCCTAACAGACGTAAATTGAGATGGGAGCTAATATTTTTATTAACGCACTTCTTATTATATTGATGTAATTGAAATACAGTTACAACAACTATTAGTCGATAACGTAGTTTTTGTGTAACTATTAGTTGTACAACGATAATTTATTTGTGTATTAGTTTATTTACTGACTATGACATAGTTGAGGTAGTTCGTTAGGCTGACCAAAGAAGCTGATTCAAACGAGGGTCACTGTGAAATTTTCCAAGATTAAACACGAAATGAGAATTAAAAAATGTTTATGGAATAATGAGGTAAAATGATTGTTCAAATGTAATTTGGACTACAAACGTTTTATAGCTGAACTGATAGATTTCTATTTTTATTTGTGCGCGTGTTTTTTATTTATTAATTTTTTTCATTTCAATGTTTACTATAGACAAACAAATAAATTCTATTATTTTATATACGTGTGTTTAGAATAATCGATACGAGGTATGGTTTTCAAGATATAATCAATTAAAGTGTGTTTGAGCGTGCGACTAGTAATTTCACTGCCACATGTCAAAGGCAACTTGATTATTTTAACTTCGTAACGAAAACCCCCAAATTGTAAGAAATTGTATGATCTTTAAAAGTTAATTTAACATTAAATATATATATTCAACCCTTTCATCTCCGTCCATTAAAAATCAACTCTTCAGAACTAGAGTCTCATTGATTTTTTAAAAAGAAAGTATTTTAATTAAACTTTTATTTATGCTTTAATTTTCTTTTTTACAAACTTTTTTACTGTACTGGTAATATTTTAATTGTGCAGACTATAGACATTTTTACTTAAGTCATTGTTAATATTTTAACACATTATGGTTGCTTGTTCTCAAGTTAAATAATATAATACAGGGATTGGGCCAACCAAGATAAGATTAACTACTGAAAACTGGCTCTCCCATCCTCTTTAAAGTCTAAATAACCTTTCAACCTTTAGACCAATAAACACTAAATATAATCAGCTTTTAATGAATTAATTAAAGTAAACTGATTTGTACGACATACATTTATTTATGTATACAAGGTAGTCTAAGGCTGGCCGTCTATTAATACACACACTTCTAGAGCTGCTGCATTGTGATGTATTACAAACCTTTCCCGAGAGTCCGGGAACGCCAAATCTGACATAGTAATTTAGACAACTCCGTGAAATTAAATTAACTAAATAAATTGAGTAGACTCAATCAACAGAAGTCGTATCGCGGTGTCCCGAGGCACTTTTAATATTACAACAGTTGCTTTGCTCTTCTCTCGACTAATCGTCAGCTGTGCTACTGTCATCCAAATCAAAACAAAGAGTCGCAACAGATTGCGAGTAAGATTCCTGCGCCTAACTATTGACATCGTCACAATACAATAGCAAATTGAGAAATAATGTCATGCTAAGTTCGTTAGTCTTAGGTTGAACGGATTCAACAATATTTAGTTGCAAGGAATAATGTATAATTTGTGTTTAAAAAAGACTTAGATTTTGGTGTAGAAGATATTAATTTTGAATGAAATTAATGTAATCGTTTTAAAACTAGTTATTGTGTAACAAACTATTTAGATAAATCTATTTTACGTATGTTATTAATTATCATTCAGTGTTAAATAAAATAAGATCATATATTTTTTTATTTATTTCTAAAACTTTTGTTTTATAAATAAGAGATTTAATTCAAGTTATGCTTCCTAAATCGACGATGAATGGATGAATTATGTATTATTACAATTAGAACAACGGATAAGGCACTTGAATTGGGTCAACTAATTTTGTGTATGATTCCTCTCGCTTTACTTTTCTCAGAGCTATGTTTCTCTCCTAATGCCATTTAATACCAAGAGATTTAAATAACTTCATTCCCTTACTTTCCATATATAAAACAATTGTATTATTCAACTAAATATGTTTAGAAATCAGAATATTCTGAGATTTCAATTTTTGGTCAGGAAATCTATGTTAACAGGGAATTAATTTTGAATCAACACATTTATATATATATTTTATTTTTTATAGTAGTAACGTGAAATAAAAATTTCATATTTTTATAGTAAATTTAAATTTTGAAATATAACTATTTGTTCTCCAGAAATCAGCGATATCTAAGAAAAACATAATTGTGAGAATTTAGCTTTAATTTTAGCACGGTACGTCCTATACATATCAAGAAACAAAAAACGAATGAAAATTAAATATCCTGTAGAAAAATGTACTTTGTGCTTTTGTTATAAGTATCCTGCAAATAACAACTAATATTTTTTCACGCTCAAAACTGAATTTGGGATAATCTAATACATCAAATTACTTATTAGTGATTATACCACTATTTCGCGTTATGGAACTTTATAAGCTATGTTACTTATTAGTTAAATTATTATTTCAAGAGAAAAATATACGACCTAGACTAGGAATTCAACCAAGGACGTCAATGCTCAACCAACTACGCTATTCTTGATCGCTTCCCTACATCGGGATTACATTTCTCACTTAAATTTGTTTTTGCTGCAATTTTTGAGTTATTGTAGATAAATTACCTCGTTACAAACGTCCTTGAAAATAATCTGTATATTATACTCGATGTTATTGGTTTGATTATAATAACAGCTTTTCCTGCTTTTGTCAGAGACTTTATATACCGGCCTGCCTAGAAAACTTCGCTTATAACTCAATTTAAATTGAAAATCAATTAAAATTCCTAACGTTACATGATTATTAAGGACTTATTGCTAATTGTAAAACGACTTCGGGAAAAGAAGGAGTTGTTGCAAGAAAAACTTTCTTATTTGATTATGGTATAAAATAAATATGTTGATCATTGGTGCAGATATAAAACAGCAAATAATGAATTAATGAACTATTAACAACTTAGAAGGAAATTTATATACTCCTATTTTTAAGGACTTTTTTTCTGGTTAACTAATATGTTTTCGTAAGCCGAGCACCCCTAACATGTTTCAATAAAACCGAAAATAAATTATGTTTTTTAAGTCTTACTCGCACTAATGGACTTAGGTTATATTAAGTGTAAACACATTCGTTACTTGGTGAATTCCATATTATGGTAAATAATAACTCACATGTAAAATTTCACAAATCAACATGGGGCTGAAGTTGTCTGAAGATGCTTAATAGCAAAACAGCTGTAAAAATATATGTTTATTTGTGAAATTTACACACGAGTTACCTTGAATTAGGTTATGCCAAAATAATTAGTTTTACATTCTACAAAAAAAAATTGATAAGAAAAGCTGATTTGAGAAATATTTTGTTATTGATTAACTATTCATTTTTTTCATACTTAGGTCCTTAATTTTTTAAAATCTTATCCGGTTTGAATCAAAATACCATTTTTTATTAAAAATTCTTAATCTTAAAGTGTTAAGGTCACCCTGTTTTTGTTTCAACATTCCACTTGAATAGTTCTGAGTTTAATTAGTCTTTAACAAACAGTAAACGTATCTACGGTGATTTCATTGCAACACAGTAAATCCTTTTACACATCTTTAATAGAGGCTAATTGGGTCATTCGATTTATGGTCAATATTTTATAAGGAAAGCATTTAAATTACCATTACCAACTAATTATAACATAGCTTTAATTAAGTGCAGCAAAATGCAGGTCGGTAGGTTAGTTGGCATAAGTTGTAAAGGACGCTTAGAATTTATTCAATTTAAACTTTTCTGAAAAGCAAGACATAAAATTGCTTTGATTCCTGACGTTAATATGTATATAACAATTATGCGGTTGTATGTAAAACAACAGTCTACATGTTTGAAACTATTTTCCGGAACATTTCTAATTGTCTTCTTCTTTCTTACTAGTGAACGATGAAGCCAGTTTATTTCTTAAAATTATCTGTTGGTATGACTTCTTTCAAACCTAATCTTCACTGCCCTGACGACTAAAACGTCTCACTACATCCTTTTATCATTATTGATTATCATTTTTATCTCTAAATAATATATTTGAGAACTGCGTAGAATTAGTTTTGACTTTTAACAATTTTATATAAAAAAGTTTAACTTTGTAAGTATATTTTTTTTTATAAATTAAGTGCGGTTTAAGTGTGATATCATTTAACTTGATTACCATACTATAAATATAATAACTATATACAATAGTATAAATACAATTATAATTAGTATAATTGTAATAAATTAATTACTCACCTTTAATTAATATATTTCAAAACTTTAATATAGCACTTTAAAAATATTACCAACTGCATGTTTAAGAAAAAACCTTAATATGTTCGAAGTAAATTTAAAAATGAAAAAAATATAATCAGCTTGGAATCTGGTTCTCTAGTATTTCACAAGTTACTTTCGTGGAAAGTCTCTTTAGATCAATCAAGTCACAAATCTTTATGTTTCATTAAAATTAGAACAAATAGCTTGAGGCAATTTTATGATACTCGATCAATTTTCAATTGGCAGAAAACATATTTTTAGTTATATTTAGTCTTTATTTTGTTTTCTCGCTTAATTTATACTGTAAAAAATGGAAAAGTGTAATTTATTTCAAAAAAGATATTTATTTTGGGATAAGGCGTGTTGCAATATCATTGAAACATTGTATTTCAAGGTCTTTTAATTAACAAGAAACAATTCTAAAAGAAGTTAAATCTCATTATATCCAGAGCTCGTTAAACTATGGTCACTAAACTACATAATGATTTTTAGTCTTTCCTATTTTAGAGTTCTACATAAATTAAACAAAAACAAATAATTACAAAGTCGATATCACAAAACAAAACAGGAAATTGCATTATTCTGATATTTGATCAATAACAGTAGGTCAACAATATATTTGATTACAATTCATATAATTCTGAACAACTCGTTAGGAACAGATTCCATTGGGGCGTTAGTTGTTGTTAATCCATGTCTCTGGTTGTCATGACAACCATTGTAATAGTTGTATGTCCAATACGGAAATTAGCGCCCTCTTGAGTTTATTATTCACACGAGGATACACCATAGATTCTAAAGCCAGTTTCTATTAACATTGTAGATGCTCTATTTGCATATATTGCCTATTTGTTTTGATTTCCAATGCACTTTAGTTGGTTTAATATCTATGTGAAATTCGTATATTAAAAATTAACACATTAACATTGAATTTTTAGTTATAACAGTGTTCCACCTTGTGGATGTTGGTGTAACAATATGTTTTGTCAACCTGAAGGGTTCAAAAAATGAAACAGAATTATCAAATGAACTTTCCCGAAAGAACTTAGAAGTTCGTTTGCAGCAGGGATCAAGATTCACCAACCACAACAATATGTATATATTTTGTTCCAAATTATAAGAAGTTTCATTCTTCTGATTAACAATAAAACAAAAATATAATTGTATAAAGTCGTTATTTTAACTTGACCCTTTAGATTCAACAGATTTTATTTTGAATTTATCATGAACAGAAATTTGTTTTAGACATGTGAAAAAATGACTAAACAATTTTAGGGAGATCGATATGTGTTTCTTAAGATTATATTTCATTAAAAAAAATTTTTTTTTAAAGAAAATATAGAAAATTATTGTTTTGTTTTATCGTTTTATTATTATTACTAAATTTAAAGATGACAGATAAAAAAAGGTTAGGTACAACCTCTCACACAAAAGCCAGTATGTTTGCAGAGATGGAGAAGATGTTGAAAACATTTTAGTAACGAAAACTTATACAAATTTACTTGTACACTCATCGAATGGCGTACCTCAGAATGAATTCCACAAAGTAAATATAAGGATCGTATGTCCAGATCATCTGATTATCAGATTTCTTGATATCTCTCTAAGCGGTCGATTGGAGGTGAATTCTGTCTCTTGATCCGAAACCATTTTATGAATTTGGTTATTTAGTAGTATCGTATTTAGTAATGTTTCTTTAAAGAGGATCTTATTAAGTTTGTAAAATTAAAGGGAGTTCTTTTATAAGAAAGTTACAACAGTCTGTTGTGTAATGCTTGTATTGGTTGTTTAGTTTTACAATATATTTGCATTGATGACTGGTTACGAATTACAATTATAATCTATTATTTTACTAAACTAACACAATAAAATACACTCAAATAAAAATCCTCTACATTCAAAATCAATGTTTACGTTATGGATGCTGATTTCATTCAGTGTTTTTGATCTCGTTTACTGACATCTTCATTGTTATTAATAGATAAGATTTTTACGCTGACCAAACGGAGATAATAACAGATATCCAATTCAAACTTTATTTGAGATTTTCCGATCATTCTGTTTTAGCATCAATAAAATTGCTGTTAAAAAGCAATTTATCAATTTTTCTTCTATAACTTTACTATGCTTCTTAAAAAACAAAAAAAAATCGCTCTTATTTGTTTAATTGTAGAAACATATTTTAATGTATTTCCATACAAATATTATAGGTAAACAAATGAGCTATTGTGGAGCATTGTAGCTGCAAACCGAGTATGCAGATTAGTTTAAATGTCGTTTGTAACGAGGTAATTGATCTGTTGTAATTCAAAAATTGCAGCAAAAACTAAATGAAATGAGAAGTGTACGCCGTATACTGGGAAGCGATCAAGGATAGCTCAGTTGGTAGAGCATTAGCGTGTAAACCAAAGGTCCTGAGTTCAATTCCAGTCTAGGTAGTATATGTTTTACTCGAAATAGTTATTTAATTATATCACTAGCGTTGTAAAAAATATATATATTCGTAAAAATCAATAAATTAATATTACTAATTTGAAAAAAAAAAAAAACTAAAAACAGGAGTTTTTTCCTGATCCGGATGATAGTTGATTAAAAATTTCAATTTGAAACTCTAAATAATAATATCAATAAGTAAGTAGTAGACATAATGCAGGTTTTAGGTGCCGATAATTTTATCATATTATCAACATATGGAAATTTCTTTATGGAATTTTCTGTTCAACATTAACATTAAAAAATTAGTTTGCAATTCAGATCTGCCCTTAAAAAAGAAATCCATAAATAAACGGAGGAGAGGTTGTATATTAAATATACAGTCGACTTTACAGCCCAATAACTGAATATCTGATATCTACAATTACTAATATTATCATTTTTGTATTATCTAGTCGTGTACTACGATTTTATCAATTTCGTTATAATATAGTGTTTTGTTTTAGTTCTGGTTAAAACAAAAGCCAGAACGGCTTAACAGATTTTCATGTAATCCGATTATTCTCTTACTATTTAAGGAATATGGTTTGACAGTCTTCATCCATTTAGACAAACTTCTTTAATGAATTTAGTAAATAAATATACGTAAGGACAGAGACTACTCACTGATTAACATAACTAAACACAGACAGGATATAAGTATATTTTTTAAAACTGAAATATCTCATAGGTCAACCATGTTGATTCAGGGTATAATTTGACTAACTACCAAATAAGACGAGTCTCCATCAGAAGCTCATCATACATTGTCAATTTGAATGTAAATACTAAGTATGTCATCAATATAATTTTGCTACATAAAATTATTTCTTCCCATATTTAGTTGAGTGTAAAATAAAATTCAAATGTTCAATAACATTTAGGCGTACTCTACATTCAGAGATTAATTTTGTTTTTTAATGAAACAAAATGAATAATAAAGTGTAAAATATGTATAGTAAAGGTGTTAAATGTAGCATGTAAACGAGCAGATAGCTTCAACGTTTCTTGAATATTTGAATGTTTTATAAATGATAACGGCAGACAAAAGATACTTTAGCTGTGAGATTTATGACGCTCTCAATACTGTGAGAATATTGTCACGGCAGGTTTTCATGTCAGTTCGATCATGATATTCTGTCATAAAGTACATATATTTGAATTGTATATACAATTGCCCAGTTGTATGTTTTGAATTTCAAATGACGACACGGAGAAACACTTGATATGTATTTAAAACGTGCAAGGTTCAAAGACATCTTTAGTTTTATGTTGATTTTTCACAAGTTTAATATTACTAATTTCATAAGTAAATAGTCAAGATAAAAGTTTCCACCATTTCTTATTGATATAAGTATTATTTTGGTTTATTATTTTTAACTTTCTTAACGTCTTTACTTATAACCGGGTCCTAATGAAGATGAGCGAGCATAACGACCGAAAAACCCAACCCAGCAATAAGTTTGAAACTGGGCAAAAGAACTGTTGCGATTTGAACGTTTTCCTAAATCAATTGTAAGCCAATTACGTCACGAAAGCTTAGTATTTTGGATTCGTTTGTAGGTGCGTGAGTAAATATGCTCTCAGATTATTTGATCACAACGATTGTAACTTCATTACCCGTCCTTTTTATCTTATGTATTTTGAGGAATGTTTAAACACCATATATTTAAAGATAAGAAAATGCAATGTTAATTTTTTTATTTATAGTGAAACACTGAACAATTTAAACTGAATTTTAATTTCAGTTCATTGATAGTAGTTCATTAACGACCTACTATATAATACTTCAAAACCGTAGCATGTTCCTTAATTTATCATAATTAATAAGAAGGATGTAAGAATAGTCTTGTTTATGTTTTTGAGTTCGTTATAATCAAAACCCTAATTAGAAAATCACACAAATAACTGAAATCACAAAAAATAAAAAAAATAATAATAATAAAAAATAATAATCACAGTTAATCTAATATATGCCACAGTATGCCAACAATATCCACAATACTTTTAAATCTGAACAACCCATTAGGCATAAGTTCTATGGAGAAGTTGATCTGTGTTATTTCATAGTTTCGCGTTGTCATGACAACGGTTGTAATAGTTATACGTCCAATATGGAAATTTTAACGTAATGTAATGTAATGACTGTGTTCTTGAAATTATTATTCATACGAGGACACACCAAAGATACTGAAGCTATTTTATATTATTATTACATCTGTTCTATATATATTGCCTATTTGTCTCGATTTACAATGAATTTCAATGTAAATAGCATGGATTCATATTTAATTTATAAAGCAAGATGTTGCTGGTTGAACTCTATATTAAGTAAAATAATAAATCACCTACAAAATTTATAATTTTTCCCCGCTACCTAGTTTTGGCGAACATCAACAGAATTCATACATAATATAACGATAAATGTAGCAGAATAAGAGTGTTAATTTGTGAAAATGAACTATGTTTTGATGGTTTTTCTTACCACTATTACAAATATTTTCTAACAAAGATTGTTGTTTAAATATTTGTCATTGTTAATGTATTCTATAGTAAATAGAATATATATATATTATAATATATGAGTAAAAGTACTGTACATATAACTTAAGCTTTGTTAGATGTAGAAATGATAGGAGATTCACTGAGGTCTAAGTTTCTAGCAGTAAGTGTAATGTTTATTGATTGCGATACTGGACTGGTTTTATTCAAAGAAATTTTGAGTTATTAAAGTCGTTTTGCTTAATTGGTAATGCACTTTTTGCCTAATTTTACAGTCAATGTCAAAACAAAGTCCATTATATTACACTTGTACTGATATATGCGCATCAAGTGTAAGATTTAACAACTAGTGCACAACACACACACACACACACACATACACACACACACACACACACACACACACACACACACACACACACACACACATGGTCCTTTTTGTACGTGTGTTCATTACTTGCTGGTTATTACTAGGTTATTTGTGTTGCGGAGTTGGTCGTTTTGAATGTTTTCTTTAAAAAATTTGTTTGATTGGAATGTTGTTTTATTGTTAAGTAGTGGACCTTGGATCTGATCGTTCATATTTGAGCCTTATGAACTTTTATACTTCCTATAATAGTGTAATAGTGGCCACTTTCATTAGGTGTTCTGCAAATTTTGAGGTCTTAATTTAAATGGTTAATTTACTGTTGAAATATTCTCTATTAGTTTCAATTTGGATGAACTATTATATTGTTTATTATAATTATACACGTGATTTTATAAAAGCCAATATAATTGTTGGGGTATTTGTGGGTTTTCTACATTTTTATCGCTTGGAATAAGTTGTTGCACGGTTCTTTAAGGGAATATCAGCCTTGTTATTTGAAAATTCTCCCTATAACATTGTTTAATAGCCCGTGGTATTCTATTCTGATGTACTTGTTATGTTCTGTTGATTTATTTATTCTCTTTTTTTTATCATTGACTTAATGTCATTGTAACTGTTTGAAAATGCTAAATGTTTTCATATGTTTATTTCGTTTTCTAAATCGTCGTTTTTCATTGATATAGTTTGGGCTCTGTGTACGAAATTATTGTATGATGACAGTTTATGATTATTAGGGTGATTGGAAGTGGCGTGAATGGTGTTATCATTTTGTGTGGGTTTTATATATTTGTTTAAAGTATATTTGTGTGTTATATTTGTTATGGTATGTCCATTAAATGTATGATTGTGTTGTTTTGTATTTCACTGTTGAATATGAGCCATGTGTGCCTACGTGAGCAGATATAACTGTGTTTATTGGCAGATTTGATTATTGGATCTCTTTTAAACCACCCAGGCGTCACATTAAGAAGTTCATTCTCAGTGAAAATGTTGTAAGATTAATTTTCTTTGATGGAAATGTTGATATACTTATACATGTCTTGCGACGTGGCAGTAGCTCAACTTAGAACCAGGAGTATCTTAGGCTAGCTGTATGTACAACAAGATGGGGTTGTACATCCTCATTCTAACCTTGACAATGACTGGGCCAAGGTAAACGAAACTAACGCCAATAGATGTCATTTTTAAGGGCTAAGTGAAAAATAAGGTTTATGAGAGAGAGCTCCAAATAGTTAACGAAATGAAACAGTCCATAACAGTCGTATTTTTGTTAATGATTCAGAGAGTAATTTGTGTGGAAATGGGTGTCACATAGTTTCGGATAGGTTAGGTTAGGTTACATGGATGGATGTTACAACGTTGATCAAAATTACTACCCACTATACAATGCATATATACGAAATAATAAAACGTAAAATATGTATAATAAACGTGTTAAATATTGTATGTAAACGTAGATAGCATCACAATGTTTCTTGAATATTTGAATGTTTTATAAAAGAGAGCAGTAGACAAAGATAGTCCGGTGCTTTAGTTGTAAGATTTGGGACGCTTTCAAGACTGTGAGAATATTATCGCGGCAGGTTTCCATCGTGATATTCTGAAATTATGTACATACAATGGTCAAGTTTTATGTTTAGAACTTCAAATGTCGAGATGGATATATAGCTTAATATGTATTTTATACATTGTCTCTAAGGTGTGAAGTTATCTTAAGTATTCTATTTAATATTCCTTTTTTGTACTAATAAATATTAATTTCCTACAAGTTTCATAGGTTTAGTTGTGAAATATTCAAACTATAAGAGTGGAAGAGTATATTCTACTCTTTCCATATACTGGAAAAGTGAGATCATATTTTAACATAAGGACGAACTAAGAACAGCTGTAGATATCATTAATCTCAGCCATTCACATTGTGTTGGTTGTTAGGATAAACAATAATGGAATGTTATGTGAAACATACCATTCACTTTTATAATACACATTCTACTTGGAACTGTACATACGTTCCGCTAGTTTTGTTATTGCAGTGGTGTAAACATAACATAAGGAATTAGGAACAGGTGTTATACTAAATCATGTGTTTATTACTTTTCTAGTTACCCTTTTAAACAATCCGTATTTACGAGGAGTAAAGCAACATTTAATTATAGAATTGTAGTACTATACCGTATATTTAGTGGGACACACATGTTGGTATTTTGGCGTTATTTGTTTGAATGTTTTATAATAGTCTTTACACATGTATTACGTAATCACACTAAGCAACCTATAAAGATAGAATACGTTTTTATAACTGTATGTTTAACAATATTCCACATTAATACAACATAATTCTATTAATTATTTTATGTTTCTTATTCAATTCTGAACTTTCGATTCAATTGCTTCGATTTAAATTGCGTCAACTGATTTCCTCTTCAATTCATCTCTTACCACGTTTCACTGAGATATAATTTAATGTTCAGATCTGTATAAATATTATTATATACATATATACTATTATAATATAACTTCTCTGATTTTTACAAATAAATGATCCAAGTAAATTTATATAATCATGACATTCTAAAATTCCAGTTTGTATTCCGGAGACGGTTTAAAACTAATCTAAATTATTATAGTTTTACTAAAAACTATTACATATGTAAGTTTTAATCAATTAGATTGGTCAAAATAAACAAATACAAAATTTTAAAAAGAAAACATCTTTTGTTTACTAATCCAGTGAAACTAAAATGTAGGGTAATCGACATGAGTATTAATACAGTTAGTTTCAACAATATTTACAAACAAATATAAACAATATGGACTCTGAAAAAATTGTACAATTAATTATGAAAAAGGATAAAAAACAAGAATTTGGGTTTGTGTGCTAAACGGGACGTTCTATATATTTGTAACCAATAGAAAAGTGAAAGAAAACGTTCTTAAAAAAAATAATAATAAACTATTTTCAACAAAATCTGTTTTTCATTGTTATTGCTAAGTGTAAGGAAAATAACAATTAATAATTAAATTTTGACTCAAAACATAATTCTGTTGTAGTTAAATGCAGAATGGGTGGTATTTGCCATTTACCAAGTGGTTACTTATACAATTATACTGGTAGTAATTTTATTTATGTATACCTAAGAGCGTTTCATGCCTTACGTACACACCAAATACCAGCCCTTCTGTATTATCAATTTCACAATTGGTTTATGTCTATAAATTCTTGCCCAATTATTATATTTACCGTCCGAATTATATTATGGAATGTTATTCTTCTAACATTCTGCACACTTTAGTCATTATGGGTAAAATTATTATTATCTAATTATTTATAAAAACATAGAAAGTAAAATTATAATGATAATAAATTGCATATTTGTATTCCATTATTTTTTTAAAATAAATTTATTATCATATACTATCAACATGAAATAATAAAACAACCACTTCACCAATGACTGTAAGAGAATTTACAATTAATGATACCAATAAAATAGTTTTCATTTTAACAGGATGAGTTGTACAATGAGTAAACTGAAAAACGATATTTATATAAGGCAATGAGACTTACATTCGTTAAAAGTTATATTTCAAAATCTGTGAAGCAATTCAAACAGAACATTAATTTCATTATCTCACCTACCATCACAATACTTTAGAAATATTTCTTCCAAAATAATGTGTAGGATGTTTATTAAATTTGCATAATCATTAGAAAATTTTAATATTTAACCTTTACTTTATTATAGTAACATAATAATACAGTAACTGCAAATTCTAGATAACAAAAAATAAATAATTATATTTTTTATATTTGTCTAACACGGTACAAAGTTTAATATAGTTCTGAACAAACTATTATGAATATGTTCCATAGGGAGGTTGATCGGTGTTAATTCACGGTCACGGGTTGTCATGACAACTGTTTTAATGTGAAAATTAGACAATTACGTCCAATGTGAAAATTAGCACATAATGTCTGCATTCTTGAATTTATTATTCTCAAGAGTATACAGCAAAGATCCTGAAGTCAGTTTGTATTAACATTACATCTGCTCTATTTGCATATATTGGCTATTTGTCTCGATTTCCAATGAAATCTAATATCTGATACAAATTGTGTATGTATAATTCATAATAGTTCATTTTCAATTATTACAGTCTTAGTATAATGCCCATCATTATTTGTCGATTGGTTTACAATACATTTATATCGATAACTGATTACGTAAATGAAATGGTAGTTAATCTTTGTAGTAATGCAGAAAATTTATTACAGAAAAACCTATTTAAACTACCACCTTTCGGAAATTTTCCGACTATTCAATTTTAGTTACAATAAAATTGAAATAATCACATTTCTGGTTCACTATCTTATTTTTTTGTAAAGCCGAGCTTAATCAAAATATTTCAATCACAATGGAAACAAATTGCATCCTTTCAAATTTTATTAACAGAATTATGTTATGTACACAATATAATTAATTATACAAGTACATTCAGTAAAACGTAAGTTTTGTACAAGTTTGATACAATTCATAATTAATTGTTTATGTATTTATTTATTTGTAAGGTGTATATAATCTATGCATATAGAATATAAAGAAAAAATATTAAGACTACCTTAAGGTTATTAAATTATTTAAAGAAAACTGATTGTAGAAATATTTCGTAAATAGTTCAGCCCTGAATAAAATTAACAAATTGTTTTAAATTAAATATTGAATTAAAATACTTTTATATTCTGTGATAGAGAGAACTAATCAAATTCTCTTTAGGGTTCTATCAATCTAATTAAACAATTGTATCACTTTTAAGTTAAATTAGTCTGTAGCGTACAGTAAATTTACTTACAGTAATACCGTTGCAACAGAGACCATCCTGTAAATCTGTTTAGACAACTTCAATAGAGGCTAATTGGGTCACTCACTTCCCCGACAACACTTCAAATAAATCCTGTGATTTAGCAACAGTTGTCAAATAAAAACAAGTATTTAGAAATAATAGTTATAAACAAAAAGTTGCATCCTGTTTTACTTATTGTACCGTTTACATCTTCTTTCTTAATATAATTTATGATATTTTTTTTGTAAAAATCTATAATCAGTAAGAATCTAAAAGTAGTATAGTTTTATTGCTAAATAAATATAAAATATCACTTATGTATATTCGGAAGGCTGTGTTAAATAATTTTAATCTTTTTAAAGTAATGTTGGCATCACTTTACAATTTTAAACTTTTTAAAGTAATGTTGGCACTTTTTTCAATTCAGACAATCCTTGCCTATTTCAAACTTTATTTTGCTTGATACGTTAACAATACAATGTAGAGTTGTTTTAAAAATTGTCTAGAATTGCACAACTACAAACTGGCGTTCGAAATCAAATTAAAAATGTACCTCAAATGTGCTAATTATTCTCTCAATTAAAACGATGATTCATGAGGAAATTCTAAATCTCTCAGAATACAGTATTTACTATGGAAAATATAGATTGATTGATTGATCAATCAATCATGGAAAATATAAAATCTGCCCTTTTGGTTCTCATTGTGGTATTTTACAAACTGGGTATTATTCTCAACTGTAATATTCTATTTACCCCGGAAGATTGATTTAGTCATACATTTTTACTTTCAAAAAAACTAGATCAAAGGATTTGAGACATCTAATATTTGAATGTAACTTGTACGGTTCACTCGTCAGATTCCCTAATTGTCAAATTATGGAAGATATATTTGTTATGCTGAGTGTTTACATTTCAACTTGTTTATTTTAATGTCCGTTAAAAGACTTAAAAGAAACAATGTTGGAATCTAAAAAGTTTTTCGATTGATCATCAGTCCAAACTTTAACGTTGTTGAAGTCTGTCTAAACCATCTGAATTTTTGATATTTGCAGTTTATTTATCCAACCAGCTTTAGACTTATTTTCAGTTTATTTTGATTTTTATCAGGTATTTTTATCAGGTAACACATAGGGAAAATACCTAAACACCATATTCTATTTTAAAATATCGAATGTCGTTCGTGAATAAATCTGTAGATATACGTCATTATTTTTTAGCCTGTCTATTTTTCTTGTGAAAATGTTTCCAAAAGTTTAATAATAATACAATAAAAATAGATTTATATTCTATTAAATTTTTAGAACTGAATATCACTCTCAACTAATATTTACATAATAAATTAATCTTGAGGGAAATCATTTGGTAATTTTTTATTAACACAACCTATATTAAACAATAAAACGATAAAACACTTAACAGTATAAGAAACTACAATTACCCATACCATTACATAATTATTTCTTGTTAATTTTCTAATTTAAAAAAAAGTAAGAATTGTAAAACAAGTGATTCATTACAAAAAAAAGAAGATATTTATAAAGAAATACGACTTATTGGAACATGCATAAAACACAAAATGTATTTTATTAAAATGGCGTGATTCAAACGGAATTTTAATTTCATTATCTCCTCCACCTTTCACAATACATTCAAATGTTTCTTTTAAAACAAAGGTGTAGGATGTTTACCAAGTTTGTTGAGCCGTTTATAAAACCAGTTTGTACTATTTTATTTATTTGAGTTAAAGATAAAAATAAAAATAATAAAAACAATTATTACAAAGTTTATATTACACAAAAATAAATTACTATTATTATGATACATATTCGCCATATACAGTACATAATATTTTTGAACAACCCATTCAACATGACCCATTGTAACGTCGTTAGGTATTATTTATGATCTTGGATAGTCATGGCAACCCTTGTTATAGTTACACGTCCAATATGGAAGTTAGCCCATAATGACCGCACTCTTGAACTTATTATTCTCACAAGGATACACCAAAGATCCTGAAGTCAATTAGTATTTACCATTTGGTTTGCCTATTTGCATTTATTGTCAATTGGTCTCGATTTCCAATTTAATTTAATTGTTTCATTAATTTTGATCCAGAATGCATATACTGTGCTAACTAATTATTAGACAGTAAGTTATTTTCAACGATATAACAAAAAGTCAGAGTTATATTAGTTTTTATCATTATTATTTGTAAATTGCTTTATATTATATTCAATTCTGACTGGTTAAGTAACCTGAGATGACCTCAAAACATAATGACATGTTAAAATAGAACTACCAAAAATTCAACTCAAACTACAAACATTTTTTTAAATATCTAACCTCTACCAAAAAAACAAACAAAAACCAATTTATCTAGTAATGAAACCTATTAAGTTCCAAATTGTACTAAATTTTAACTCAATTTCCGTCTGCTACTGCAATTATTATATTTATTTCTTTTAAGGTTTAGCGGTTAAAAATTACGTTTTTCAATGGTGCTTCAACTGGTTTGTAATATTTAAATCTCATTTTAAAACTTTTCAAACGGGTTATTGTGTGGTGAAGGAGGACATACACGTGAACTGTTAAAGTAGACAACTGATTTGAAAAAAGAAAAAAAAGTAAATTAATATAGACCATCCTTTTGACATTTATCATACACATTTTTGATATTAATGAACTTGTCCAAGGTTTTCAACCCTAAGCACAAATGTTTAATATAATCGGACAAAAGGTGTTATGGCAATACACGCTAAAACTAAATATTCGTTGAAATATAAGTGAATACATTTTGAGTTATAGTTTAGTGATTGTAGCTCATGTATCACTGAGGATGGCGACTTTGTCGTTGAGACGCACTTGATTAAGTAGACGTAATTTTTGTGAGATCTTGTCTTCTAGTTTTATTCTATCTAATAATATTTCACAAGTCAAGTTCAATATTATTTATAATTTAATAGAGCTGATAAATGTACATGATAGAACCTGGACAATTTATGTTTGGAGTTTTTGTGTAATCGTTTTTTTATGAGTATTTGTCAAATTACCTAAACTCTCAAAATGAGCAAATATTACCTCATGTAGGTCCTGGATGGTAAAAAACGTAAGCCGTTTTAAATGACGCCCAACCATAATTATGTATTTCTGGTAATTAGTTATTAGGAACAATCACATGAAAAGAATAATAAAACTAGCTTATTATAATATATAAAAACCCAGCTAAAATGAAAGGTTGTAGAAAAATCATTTATCAATTTTTGAAGTTATATGGTTAAAAAATTTGGAAATGTACTAACAGCAATTAATAACTACAAAGAACATAGTTTTAAGCGTAGGTAAATACAATTACATACTCATGTGTTTAGATATTTCGTTTCGTATTATGCGACGTAATTTACAAAACTCAGTAATTTGTTTTTAATGGAATCATGTGTAAAAACAAATTATTAAAGAAATCTATGTTAGGTTGAAACTTAAGTATGAATGTTGTACACTTCACATCGCCTCTGCCAGACAAACTAGACCAAATGGCAAGCGATTTTGTATGAACGTTTCGTAAATATACTGGTTTTGTCTCATACGTTTGAACTATGAACTCGTTTTTAATTTGGTATCACAGAGGTTTTAACGGTTTTATTATTTTAACATTAATTATGGGCTTAAACAGGGTTTTTTAACGCATAATTGAGTTGCCCAGTTCCAAAAGGTCCTTTATCCACTTTTTGTCGAAATTGAGATTTTTAGTCCACCTGATTCCTCTAATGATTCTTTGTTCATAACACCACGTTTTCAGGTCCAAAAGGTCTGTTTTGTAGGTTAAAATATAATTTAAAAGTTGGACCCAATTCCAAAATGTCCCTTATCCTAAAAGCCGAATTCAATATGGTGCCATATTTCATTTTCAGAACCAAAGTGTCCTTTATTTCAACTGGTCTACTAAACCATGACCTCAGTCCAGTTCCAAATTGTCTCTTATCCAAAATGTTTTAATTCTGAGGCAGGCCAACATAAATAATGTTATTACTCATTATATTGTAGATTATTTTCTGAAATGCACGATTGAATTTGTTGTGGCAGCCCTGCTGAACAGCTGACTATGATTTATTTTACAATTGAACGGTTAGTTTGCAAAATACTGTTGGTCAAACTTAACCTGTTTATACTGTTTTTTTCCATGATATACGTACTTTTGTATTTTAGCATTTACTGTATTAATTAAAAATATATTCAAACACATTATCTTACTTCAATATAACCTGCAATGACTCCTAAAAACATAATTATTTTTCATTACAGGTCTATTTTGGTAGGCCTAATAAGTTAAGCCTATAATATTATAACAAGAGTTTAGGAGTTTTTCACGGAAGGCCAAATCGTTAAAGACTTTTGCTGAGGAATCTTTCAATAGGCCTAGTGTTTAATTTTAATAACATAAATTGGCTTAAAATCTACTTGTTTAAAAAAATGTATTGATATACTACTAATACAGGACCAAAACGTCCCTTATCCAAAGAAAAATGGCTTCCTTCATTTCCAAAACGTCTCTTATCCATATTACAATTCCAAACTGTCCTTTATCCAAAAGTTTTTCTTATTTTACACATGTGTTTTTTATTTTATTGAGGTGTAGAAGTTTTAAAATGGCTTATTTATCACATATCTATATATGGTTAAAGTCTGAGTTGGTTGCAGTCCAAGTTTCATGAGATATACAAAATTTGCGATTTCCCAACATTTTGCCTAAGTGGATAAAGGACACATTGGAATTGGGCAACTCAATTATAATTTCACGTGATTTTCAATATTATCTTACTTAAGATTAGACTTTGGAAGTGTTCCTTAAGCACTAAATAAGCTCGAATTATATTATTGATTTTTTATATTTAAAAAAATACCATTGTATAAATACAATTTCACATAAATCATCATTGGTTTCAATGGGAGTTATAGTCTACAGATTTAAACGTGTAACTTGTTCACCTTCTTACTGTGTACAAGTACAATCCCATAAAATTGTTCACAATTATAGATCTTTCTATTTTGAAAACACTAAACAATCGAAATGGATTATGAATAAATTTTATTTGAAATTTTTTGTCTATGATAGTAATTTTGGTGTAATTTAACCAAAATTTTAATTCGTCCGTAAATAAATGTAACTTAATCTAAAATCATGCTGAAATTGTTTCATTCTTAAATAATTAAACGACAATTTATTTTGTTTCCCACACAAATAGTAGGGTTTCGTGTTTGAGTTGCTCCTATCAACCTCTAATAATGTGTGATATACTATAGTTTAAACCTGCTTTCTATTGCTTTTACTTGGTGTATTAATTTTAAAAATCAAATTTAAATACCATGTAGCTCAAAGATGAAACAAAAAGTGAAATGTCACAAAAATAACATCAAACTTGACAAACACTAACATCATTTTTGAATAATTTTGTTGAGGTGTCATTTTCTCAGCTGATTTTATAAAAATCAGTGTCACAAATTGGTTCTTACAAGGTAAGTTAGTAACTACCCCAATTAGCACTTTTTTGAGTAAAACCAACTAAAATTATTAGTTTATGTATAAATATGAAATAGAAAAGAGCTGAACTGATACACAATTTACAACTTTAAAACATTTATTTATTTCTAAGGTTCCTCTTTAGTAATTGGAAACTGTAAAAGAATATGTTTCATATAAATATCCTTTTTACATAATTTAATAAATTATTGCTGTAATTCTTAATTTTTTTTACTTCTTATATATATATATATATATATATATATATATATATATATATTTAGAATAGTAAAATTACACGATAAGTAAAACATATTATCTTTTGGGGTCTTTAAAAATTATATATTTTGGAGTCTGGTGTACATTGAGTTGAAAAGGTGGGTTTCAGAATTATGTATAAGATTTTTTTAAGTGTAATATTAACAACACACTAAAAACATAATCTTATATATTAAAGAAACGTCTTAATCATGTCGTTAAAATAGAAGTTTCAATATCATTACCTTTTTGTCATAAGAAGACCAGTAATTATTCATTCCTTGATTATATTTAAAAACAATTAAACTAAAACAATACAATTGTCAAAAAATATAACAATTATTCTACAATTAATTCTGAACAACCCATTAGGAACATGTTCTATTTGGAGTCAATTAATTGGTGTTAGTGCATTGACCAGGGTTGTCATGACAATCGTTGTAATAATTATAAGTCCAATATGGAAATTAGCATATAATGACTGCACTCCTGAATTTATTATTCTCACGAAAATACAGCAAAGATCCTGAAGTCAGTTTATGTTACCATTACCTCCACTCTATTTAAATATTTAACTGTATTGCCTATTCGTTGAATTTCTAATGAAATTTAATTGGTTTGTAAATCACATTATTTCATAGTTGGTAAATAATATTTCAATTCAATGCAAACACAGATGTTGTTGGCGAAACTCCATGTTAAGGGAAAGAGTAAATCACCCAGCAATAATATGAAAAATCCCCAAATCAAAAATAAAACATTGACACAATTAATGTTAGAACGTTTAATGAACCCTTATGTACATTTCGGTAACATAAGTACCATTCCCAGAGGGGTGTAAACCAATACAGTATTGGTGTTGGAATATTGGTTTATATCCCTCTGAGGATGGTAGGCTATGTTACTGAAATGTAAACAACGGTTAAATTGTATTACTGTTTTATTAGTAGTTGGGGATTACTTCTTTCATGTTGTTATTAACCACAAGGCTCATTAGATGTTGTACCTAGAAATAGTTTAATTTTTCAAATAAATAGTTTTTTCGCTACTATGTTTCAGCGTTAAAATCATCAGGATTATTTCACCATGATTCTTAAAGACTAATATATATATAAAATTATTATTACAGTTCTTTTGTATAAATCATATTGGTTGTATTCTCTAATTAATAGTACATATTCATACTGATTGTTATTTTACATGAGAAATAATTGTGATTTCTTTGCAGTAAATCACTCTTTAATAAATTAATGTAATAAAAATATTAATATCTGTATAACACTTCACCGAACACTAGTTAAACAAATAACTAGTATACAACTAGTATACTACCACAGGGTTATAATAACAAAACGATCTGTGGCGCTTTCCTAGTAAACACTCCAATGTATATAATTCATAGACATCGAATCATACAATCATTACTACGATTTATTATTATCAACAACCTCAGCTTGAAGTTGATTTTGAATTCAATTTGTAAAAATGGTAATTAAAATTTATGTTTTATACTAATGATCATTTGGAACGATT
This sequence comes from Aphrophora alni, assembly GCA_963513935.1. Lineage (NCBI taxonomy): Eukaryota > Metazoa > Arthropoda > Insecta > Hemiptera > Aphrophoridae > Aphrophora > Aphrophora alni. Next base: position 96,880,689 of record OY740766.1, read on the forward strand.
CACTCGAAACGAGCAATACTTGTAAAAACTTCAATCACCAAATGAAAAAAGTCTACAATAAATACTTCAGTTGTTACGTACAAAGAAACCATGGTCTTTAAAACGTCGTCTTAAAATTACTATATTCTTCAAACTGGTGTTTATGAAGATACCACGTCAGTCCATCGATTTCAAAATTGCAGTAGTTTTAAATCATTTTGTTGTCTTAGACATCTGCATACACTGATATTATTATAAGTGTTATCTACTATTGAATCTTAAAAGTTATTGCTACAAATATGATCCAAAAAATATATCTTCGTAATCTATTAATACGACAAATAAATCAAAATCTTTTTCAAATGTGACTAGGCTAATTATGTTAATATCGAAATGCTAAATTATGTAGAATTTGTTTAAATACAAAACCTGTAAATGAATAGTCAGTAGTACAACACTATATTGACTATTAGATTATAATAAATTATATTGTTATTTATTATTATGAGTGCATATAATCATTATTAAAGCTCACACATTTCGCTAAACTGTTCAAGATTTGTTTGAAGTGCTACAGTTATTATTTTGATTAATTCTCAGTGATAAATCGCTTAAATCACGGATAATAAAACTTATTCTATTACTTTAAAATTACCATTAGGACTTTCACTGTTAAGTATCATCTAACCAGATCTCATACATTCCTGCAGTACAACTCCCCTACTCTGTTTTTATACACAACTTAAACTTCTCCACTTTCATTGGTTTAACTAAATAACATATCCAAACTGCATTACTGATTATAGATTACATTCAGATAATTACTGACAAATATTAGTCTGTTTGTTCCCTCAGAGGTAGTAAATGAAAAAACTGATGACTGGCGGCCGTTTGGCGGAAGGAAATCAAGAGATAACAAAAGCGTTCATTCATCATTTCACTTGTTTCAATTGTTATCGCTGAATAGATTGAAATGCAAATCAGGTTTTTTGTTTTTTATTTTTTTTTATGGTAACATGAGACTAATCGAAGCGTAATAAAAACAATTGCTTATGTTTATGACGCAGTGGAATTTATAATTGGGATGTGATATTTTACATTGTATTTTTTATGTTTTGCATTACTTTTAAGTTATAACAAAAGCAATAATATTAACCTTCTATTAACACAAACAAAAAAAGCTATTAATTATTTTTAAAATATAAATTATAAGAAAAACGAAAAACATTTAGGAGTCAATAAATTAATTTACCTACTCTTGTAGTACTTATGAGAAAAAATAGTTTTTTGTAGCCTAGTGAGTTATTATATTATTTTCTAATAATTGTTCACCACTAAGAGATACGATGGAATTTACTTCAGTAATCACAATAACCGAAAAGTTATGCTTAAGTCACCAAAGTACACTAAGTGAATTATTCTTTCAATTAATTGATATTAACGTACATTGAGAGAGAGACCGTTAAAAGCTCCGTAAACCGTAATAAAATAACAGAAACCAAAGATTAAGGTCTGAAAGGTAGTTTGATCTTTGAACTATACTGCATTAGTTACAACAGAATACGGGAAACAAGCTCTTTGATTTTATCTCCTAGGATCTTTATAACTAACTTGGATGTGTACGTTAGGTAATCTGTATATCAACGGCGATCCTTGAACACAATTTTGTGATCATTACCGCATGAATAAACAAATACTATTATAAATAAATGATTGTAGATAGATACGAGCACAAACTAAAACAAAATTAAATATATACGTATATTGTAACCTAGCGAAAAGCATCCAATTAAATTCTAAATTCACATACAGAGTTGAACCCTTCTGTTATCTGTCATCGTGATTAGCTTCCACGAATGGCTGACAGTCATGCATCAATATGTCTTTGTTTTTCATTAAATAAATAAACAGTTGCTTAAAATCTACTAAACACTGACTGTACTCTTTCGTACGTATTTGAGAGAAACTTTTGTGAAAAGTTAAAAAATCTATCGCGTTTTTAAAAATTATATTGTTGGGTTAAAATATTCGGTTTTTGGCTAACTCAGGACAGAATATGATTTTAACAATCATGTCTGTCCGTGATTTGTGCAATTCTCTATAATCCAAAGAATTAATTTTACAAATGATGCCTGTCCGTGGTCTGTGAACTGCTCTATAGTCTGAAGAATTAGTTTTATGAATTGACGTCTGTTCGTTGTCTGTGCACTGCTCTATAGTAAAAACAATTGATTTGGATTGATGCCTGCCCTTGGTCTGTGCAGTTCTCTATAGTCAAAACAATTGATTTTAGGAATGATATCTGTCCGTGGTCTGTGGAGTTTTTTATAGTCCAAATAATTAATTTTAGGAAAAGTGTCTGTCCTTGGTCTGTGTACTCCTCTGATCAAAATGAATTGATTTTAGGAATGATGATTTGTCCTTGGTCTGTGCAGTACTTTATAGTACGACCAATTGATATCAGAAATTTAGTTTGTCTGTGGTCTGTGAAATGCAATATAAACCAAATTATATATTGATTTCAGGACTGATGTCTGTCTTAGATCTATGCCGTGATCTATTGTCCAAACAATTGAGTTTAGGAATGATGTCTGTGGTCTGTGCAGTGCTATATAGTCCAAACGACTAATTTTAGGAATGATATATATCTGGTGTGTGCAGTGATCCATAGTCCAAACATTTGATTTTAGGACTGATATATATATATATATATATATATATATTTGTTTTCTGTGCAGTGAGCTATAATTGAAACAACTGAATTTAGGATAGATATATCTGTGATCTGTGTAGTGCTCTATAGTTCATATAATTAATTTTATGAATTATATATATGTGGTCTGTGTAGTGATATATAGTCCAAACATTTTATAATATTAATGATGTCTGTTTGTGAGCTGTGCACTGATCTATAGCCCAAAAATTTTATTTTAACAATGATATCTGTCTGTGACCTGTGCATAGATCTATTCTCCAAACATTTGATCTTAGGAATGATGTCTGTCTGTGACCTGTGCAGTTCTCTATTGTTCAAACATTTGATTTTAGTAATGTATCACATATGTGTTCTGTTGGTCCAAATAACTGATTTTAGGAATGATATCTGCGATCTGTGCAGCGATCTATATATCAAACATTTGATTGATTTTAGGAAGGATATATCTGTTTTCTGTGCGGTGATCTATAGTCGAAACAGCTGATTTTATGAATGATATATATATCTGTGATCTGTGTAGTGCCCTATAGTCTAAACGTTTGAATTTTAGGAATGATGTCTCTCTGTGGCCTGTGCATTGATCTATAGTCGAAATATATATTTTTTAGTAATGTTATATATATATATATATATATATATTGTAACGTTGAGAAGCCCTAAGTAAAAGCTTTGTCCAATTCAAAATGTTTAAACCTTGTCAGTTAGAAATAAATGTCAAACATAAACGTCACTCCAACACATAATAAATTTTGTTAAAGGATTTCTAAGGAAACAATACTTCGAAACTACAAAATTATTGAAAGGGCGAGGGCAGCGTGACAAATTAAATAGGAAGAGTTGAGTTATGTAATGTGACGACATGGGAAATTAGAAAGTTTGTGTACGCCCAAGTTAACAAAAGAAAAAGAGACAAAAAACTAGGCAGAGGTACGTTGAACTCAGCTAAGAAACAAGATTTAACGAACTTTGAAAGACGGTTAGAGTTTGAAAAATCAAATCCAACCAACCAAAAAGAAGCGTCATCCAGAAATAAGCGAAGAAGGGGTAAAACGGGAAAACTCTGCGTAAGAATTCAAAAATCAAAAAAAGCAGTGAAGAACGAGCGTCGCAAGGGAGAGGAACTAGGAACAGGGCGAAGTTCGCCAAATCGTCGTAAAGTTGAAGAAAAGTTTTAAGTCATCGAATTATATTAAAATCATCGTAAAGTTAAAGAAGAGTTTTGATTAATTGACCAAGAATTCAAGCAACAGAGTGAGGTAGTTCAAGCTTCGAGATCGTCAAAGTGCCTATAAATTGGATTAAGTTTCTTGTGATATCTGCCATAAGTTCGAGGGATCATCTCACCTGTAAAACTCCAAGAAGACATCATTCCATGCTACTGAACCACGATAAGTTATCTGATTAGTTATTGTAGTTCTTTACTTCAGGTTACCAAAGAAACCACGCCCCACTTTAAATAAAATCTGAGCTAGGCCGAGAGCCATTTAAACTTAAATTTTCAAAGAGCAATCAAAGTAACTTCATTATATAATTGGTAAATTATACCTGGCGCCCAACAAATCAATAAAACAATTGAGAATTAAAATATAAAGACTAAATTAAAATTACAATTAATGATACGATTTTGATGCACCTAATAATAATAATAAAATTGCTATGTTCTAGAATTAAGTATTTCATTGTGTTATAAATGTTTATGTCTAGTTTAAGTTGAATGGATGAGATTTAGTGATAAGATGAATAAATTTGAATACTCATATGTGCATCAATTAATTTGAAGATTTAATTAATTCAACTGTTATATATTGGCACCCAACTTTAGGTGCAAATTGTATTTTAAAGAATAAATAATTTAAATATGATAACGTAGTTGTGTTTTAATCAAAGTAATTAATTAAAAATAAATAATAAAGGTTATAAATTGGCGCCCAACGTGGGGCTTAATTAAAATTAAAATTTAGTTCACGTGGTGTAACCTGAAGGTAGCATTATAAGATAAGAGACAGAAAGACTATTAGATATAATTAATTTAATGTTAAGACGTAGTAATAGGATAAAAAATTATAAAAAGATGGCAAATAACCAAATAACAATGGGGTTTGATGAGGAGATTAATAATCAAATGGGGATAGAATCAGAAATGGATAGAGCTATAGGGATTAATAATAGTGAAAGTAATACTAATGAGGGTAATAATTCAGGGGAGAGTGAAAATTTAAAGGTGTATGGGACCCCAACGGTAGGATTAAACGAATTAATCGAAATCCTTAATAAAAAATTTGATGAAAGTAATAAAAATGCGGAAATCCTAAAAACAAGCATCGATAAAAAATTTGAAGAAAGTAGTAAAAATGCGGAAGCCCTTAATAAAAAGAATTTCGAAGAAATTAATAAAAATGCGGAAATTCTAAAAGCAAGGCTCGATAAAAAATTCGCAGAACAAAATAAAAAGCTCGAGGAAAATAATAAAAAATTAGAAGAACTTAGTGGCAATGTTAGTCAAAATGCGGAGACAATGGACCGAAAATTTAATGAATTTGCGGAGAGATTCGAGAACAAGCTCGAAGAAATTAAATTAAGATCGGATACCACAGCCGAGACAATTAGGACGGAAATGAATGATAAATTAAATAAAATTGAAGAAAATTTCACCGATAAATTAGGTAATAAGTGCGAAGATTTAAGAGAAAATTTAAAAGAAATTGCAAGTAAAGTCGTGGAAGTAGAAAAGGATGTGCAAGAGAGCATTAAAGAAATCGAAATCACCGTAAACAAAAATTTAACTGAAAATCAAATTAACGTAGACGCTCAGATTGATAAGGTAAAGGAAAGTCAAGCTAGATCTAATAATAAAATTCTAGAAATCGAATCACAATGCCAAGAAAATTCACAAAAAATTAACCAATATCAGAAACAAACGGACGAAATGAAAAATAAAGTGACAGAAGTAGATGAAAGATTAAGTAATTTAAAAACAAGGGATGGTATCATAATAAGGGAACCAGAGATAAGGGATATTAGTTTTACAGGAAAAGAAAGATTCCCAATGCAATTTTTAAGGATCATAAAAGAAGTTAGCGTTAGTTACACACATCAAGGGAACATGTATTGGTTAGATAGATATTTAAAAGATGAAGCATGTGTATGGTGGTTTCTACACCGTAGGGAAGTTAAAAACTTCGAAGATTTTGAAAAAATATTTATGGATAAATATTTTAACGAAATGATACAAGCAAACATCCGAGACAGGTTGGAATTCGGAAAGTTTAAAGGAAAAATTGGGGATGAAGCTATCACATATGTGGAGAACATGATGTTGGAATGTTCAGAGTTAGAACCGCCGATTTTAGAAGCCCAGTTAGTCCAAAAAATCGCTAAGCACTTTCACCCAACTACACTAATTGCTGTTATCACCAGGGGTGTGAAAACAAAGCAGGAATTTGTAAAACTATTGATGGAATTCCGACAGGCAGATGTACGACACATTAATAGTTACGAAGAAAGAAATGGTAATTATAAGGCATCCTATCCACGCGACGAGAGAGAGGGAGAAGTTGTAAACAGGCCTTGGGGACAAATGAATGGGTACAACAGTAGACATTTACCGTTACGTCAGAATAGGGATGTTTACAGAAAACCAGATGTGCGTGCCGACATAAAAAATGGACCAGGGAACCGTTGGGAAGGTCGACAACCTGCAGACAGGGACGGAAGAGGGCAAAAGTGAAAGTTGGAATGGAATGTAGACCTAGCGGATAAGAACAAGGCAACCATAAATACCTTATTCACCGATTTAAAAGATTATTTAGAGGACAATCACGACACAAGCGATATAATTAATGACATTAATAAATGTCCAGAAATTAAGTTAGTTTTTAATGAGTGTGTACAGGTCAGAGCGTTAATCGATACAGGTTGTGAGGTAAATTCGATATCTGAATCTTTCTACAACACAAATAAATTAAATTTAGGAGTTTTTGAAGAATTACCGGTAGCAGGAGTAAAAGTTATTGGAGCATTAGGTCTGCGTTCCAAAAGTGTTAAAAAACAAATTTTCATTAAAGTTAAGTTAGGAACAGAATTAATCGCCGTGCATTTTATAATAGTACCAGAACTAATTCGAGATTGTATACTTGGGTTAGAGTTTTTATCAAGAAATCATGCAATCGTCAATTTTATTAATAATAAGTTAGAAATAGGAAATAAATTAAACTATGGAGTTGGTAGAAAGGAAATTAAATTCGAGGATTCGTCAGAAGTTAATATTGAAAGTTTGAATAATTGCCTACAAATTGAAGAGGATAAATATGAATTTGATATAAACAAAATAAGCAATTTGGAACATGTACCACTTGAAAATAGGCAGCGGTTATACAGCATATTTAATAAATATAAAACAGTTTTCAGCAAAAAAACCAGGATTAATTTCAACTTATTACCATAAATTTCAAGTAACTGATAGAACACCATACTGTCAGAGGAGTTGGCCAGTAGCAACTAAGTTTAGAGAAGCCGTTGATGCAGAGATTCAGAGAATGCTAAGTTATGGGATCATCGAGAGAGCAAACAGCGCATACATTAATCCTATAGTACCTGTATGTAAGAAAGATGGGAGCGTAAGGATCTGTTTAGACGCCAGGACTATAAATGCGAGAACCATACCGGATTACGAAGGGATTCGACCAATCCAAGAGTTATTGACAATCGGTAAGAAGATCAGTTGGATGAGTAGTTTAGACCTAACTAGCAGTTTTTGGCAAATCCCGTTGCACGAAGATTGCAAGGATTTCACGGCATTTCTGTACAAAGGATTGTGCTACAGGTACAAAACCGTTCCGTTTGGGTTGAGCACAAGCTTAGCAAGTTTAACGCGAGGTTTGGACTCAATTCTGACGGAAGAAGTTAAAAGGAATTTAATTATGTATGTGGACGACTGTTTATGTATTTCGCAAAACTGGGAAGATCATGTGGACCAATTAGAAAAAATATTAAAGGTATTTCAAGACGCCAACTTAACAGTAAATTTTGAGAAATCTATGTTCTGCAGGAAAGAAATAGATTATCTAGGTTTTGTTATCACCACAGATGGTATCAAACCGCAAGAGCAAAAAATGATGGCAATTCAAAATTTTCCGCGTCCTAAGACACCAAAACAATTAAAAAGCTTTTTAGGATTAACAAATTTCTACCACCGGTTTTCAAAAAATTACGCACAAACAACAGCTCCATTACAAGGACTACTGAAGAAAGGAACAAAATTTAAATGGACAAATAGTATTAACCAGAGTTTTTTAGCTGTAAAGGAGGAATTTATTGAGGCTGTAACGTTAAAGCACCCAAATATGGAAAAGATGTTTTACTTACAGACAGATGCGTCCGATATTGCGTCAGGAGCACAACTGTACCAACTCGATGACCAGAATAACATTGCTGTAGTAGGATTTACAAGCAGAACATTTAAAGGGGCTGAGAGATTTTATAGCACTGCCGAAAAAGAATTGTATAGTGTAGTATTAGGATTAAGGAAATTTAGGAATTATTTATTAGGGAGAAAAATAACCGTTATAACTGACAATAAGGCGATCACTTTCATTAACCAATGCAAACTACTTAACGCTAGAATGACGAGGTGGATCTTATTAATTCAGGAGTATAACATCCAAATTCGACACTGCAAGGGAAAAGAAAATATTGTTGCAGATACATTGAGCAGATTCCCAGAGGATGGAGAATGTTCACAAGAAAATGGGGAGGACCGACTTGTACAAATCCAATTAGTGTTACAGAAGTTTAATCCAGAAGTGGGCGAACAGTTACAAAATATAGAAGTTTTACAGAAGAAGGATACAAAATTTAGGAATATAGTAGGTAAATTAGAAGAAAATGATCCAAAAATTTTAGAATGTTATAAATTGTTTGAAAAAAAATTATTTCGCAAGGAAAGAGGAATGTGGAAATTAATGATTCCAGAAAAATTCATTGAAGTATTAATTAAGGAAATTCATGAAATTTGCGGACATATAGGAATAAGCAAATGTTACCATAATTTTAAGGAAGATTTCACGGGAGACAAAGTCGCTAAAAAGGTCAGGGATATAATAATTAAATGTTTACGATGTCAAAAATGTAAACATGACAACAAAGGTAGAAACGCAGAACTTACGCCTATTATACCAAAAGGTAAGGGTGAACTAGTGTGTGTAGACTATTACGGACCATTGCCTCGGTCAGTCTACGGGTCAAGGTACATCTTAGTAGTGATTGACGCATTTTCTAAATACACAAAATTGTATAAGGTAAAAAACACAACAACCGTAACAACATTAAATCAAATCAGGAAATACATTAAAGAAGTCCAATTACCAAAATACATACTTTCGGATAATGGTACACAATTTACATCCAAAAAATGGACAGAAGGGTTACAAGAACTGGGAATTAGACAAAGAACCGTTGCAATACGAAATCCACAAAGCAACTTGGCGGAGAGAGTAATGCGAAATCTAGGTCAACTTTTCAGGATCCTGTTACCTGACAATCACCAAGAATGGGGAAGGCTACTTGAAACTGTGGAAAGTTTCATGAACGAATCATACCATGATACAATTGAGTCAACACCATTAGAAGTACAATTTAATACACGTCCGACACGAATTTGGAAAAAATATTTAATTAATCCAGGCAACACAGAAACAAACGACATTGACCACGGAGAAATATACTTACGAATTAAAAATAAAAGGGAAAAATTCGCTAAGAAGTTCAATGAACTGCATCCACCAACCGAATATCAGATAAATGATTTAGTACTAGTAAGAGCTTGTATTCCGTCAAGCACAATTGAAAAACGATATCACAAGTTCTGTGAACTATATGAAGGACCATACACCGTAATCTCTAAGATAGGAAAAACTACTTATAAGTTAGCTAGTATTAAAAATAATAAAACTCACATCCGAGGTATATTTAATTGTAGATTATTAAAAAGGTTTCATAATTAATTAGAGAGTTAAGTAAACAAAAATAAATGAATTTAACTGTAAAATAAAATGTAAACAAACACATGTCCTACAGTTGAAGAGGGTCAAGGGAACAATGTTAATTGGGGTTTACAAGAAGGGTTTGTTGACGTGGGATTCTAGACAATGCCATTGTTAAGAAAAAAGGTTGACCGCAGTTTAGGTCATAAAGTCATTTAAAGGGACAGTAATTCTAGTGGGTTTTTAAATGAGAGTAAGAGTAGGTCATAAAGTCATTTAAAGGGACAGTAATTCTAATGGGTTTTTAAATGAGAGTAAGAGTAGGTCATAGTCCATGTTACGATATGTATATGTGTATTATTAAAATAAGTTTAGTGTAAAGGTGTATCAAAAGCAAATTTTATCATTAATTATGCAATTAACATAAAATTTCTTGGGACTTATGTAACGTTGAGAAGCCCTAAGTAAAAGCTTTGTCCAATTCAAAATGTTTAAACCTTGTCAGTTAGAAATAAATGTCAAACATAAACGTCACTCCAACACATAATAAATTTTGTTAAAGGATTTCTAAGGAAACAATACTTCGAAACTACAAAATTATTGAAAGGGCGAGGGCAGCGTGACAAATTAAATAGGAAGAGTTGAGTTATGTAATGTGACGACATGGGAAATTAGAAAGTTTGTGTACGCCCAAGTTAACAAAAGAAAAAGAGACAAAAAACTAGGCAGAGGTACGTTGAACTCAGCTAAGAAACAAGATTTAACGAACTTTGAAAGACGGTTAGAGTTTGAAAAATCAAATCCAACCAACCAAAAAGAAGCGTCATCCAGAAATAAGCGAAGAAGGGGTAAAACGGGAAAACTCTGCGTAAGAATTCAAAAATCAAAAAAAGCAGTGAAGAACGAGCGTCGCAAGGGAGAGGAACTAGGAACAGGGCGAAGTTCGCCAAATCGTCGTAAAGTTGAAGAAAAGTTTTAAGTCATCGAATTATATTAAAATCATCGTAAAGTTAAAGAAGAGTTTTGATTAATTGACCAAGAATTCAAGCAACAGAGTGAGGTAGTTCAAGCTTCGAGATCGTCAAAGTGCCTATAAATTGGATTAAGTTTCTTGTGATATCTGCCATAAGTTCGAGGGATCATCTCACCTGTAAAACTCCAAGAAGACATCATTCCATGCTACTGAACCACGATAAGTTATCTGATTAGTTATTGTAGTTCTTTACTTCAGGTTACCAAAGAAACCACGCCCCACTTTAAATAAAATCTGAGCTAGGCCGAGAGCCATTTAAACTTAAATTTTCAAAGAGCAATCAAAGTAACTTCATTATATAATTGGTAAATTATACCTGGCGCCCAACAAATCAATAAAACAATTGAGAATTAAAATATAAAGACTAAATTAAAATTACAATTAATGATACGATTTTGATGCACCTAATAATAATAATAAAATTGCTATGTTCTAGAATTAAGTATTTCATTGTGTTATAAATGTTTATGTCTAGTTTAAGTTGAATGGATGAGATTTAGTGATAAGATGAATAAATTTGAATACTCATATGTGCATCAATTAATTTGAAGATTTAATTAATTCAACTGTTATATATTGGCACCCAACTTTAGGTGCAAATTGTATTTTAAAGAATAAATAATTTAAATATGATAACGTAGTTGTGTTTTAATCAAAGTAATTAATTAAAAATAAATAATAAAGGTTATAATATATGTGTGTGTGTGTGTGTGTATGTGTGTGTTTGTGTGTGTGTGTGTTCTGTAGTCCAAACAACTGATTTTAGGAATGATATCTGTGGTAAACTATTTCGATCAAATTATGGAAAATTCTAAAGATTTGTGATGTAAACCAATGTCTTAGTCACCCGTAGCTGCCTTGGTGACATAAAGATGGGGTTTTACTTTCCAAATCACACATTTTGATGGGAAAAAATAAAATGGAAGAAAAACATGAAATACTGAACAATAGACTAAGTTAAAGCCGACATATAGAGACAATTACTAAAAAATTTGTAAATACTTGCAAAGTTAGTGCCTATTAAGAGCAAAATAACAAAATGAATCTTACAAGTTTTGCAGTAGTGACAGAGATATCATCCATACTCTGTTTGAGTGCGCCGCGTTTCATAGAAATATGGCGGAGGTACATAATAGGTTAAAAGAAGTACTATCACACATAATGTAATGACACTTATAATAAGATGAACACATTACTCTCATTATTAAAAGGAACCAAGATAAACTGAACACTTTAGGGAATAGAGAAAAAAGAGTTAATCCAATTCTACTGTGAAGTAATGTGCGACAGTGGAGTAAGATGTGGTGGGAGGAGGGGTATTTAGTCACTAAGAGTCTGACACTAGCTAGGGGAAAGTATCCAGGTGAGACAAGTCCATGATGGATTTCCCCTTCTCTATAAAATAAATAATTGTCTTTCTCACAATTCTAAAAAACTTAAATAAAATTAGTAAAAAACAAGATAAATTGGACACCAACTAAAATTATGTTGGTCCCAATTTTTTCACAAATTGGAACTTCATTTTCATGCGATTTAGCACACTAATTTTTGTTCGTAATACTTCAAATTTCACATTATTTAATTAAAATCATGTTATCCAATTTTGAGATGTTCGACCTTTTAGGACAAGGACAACGATAGATTTCTAATTTTTGACTGATAACTGTCCAACAGACATTTTGAGAGAATCGCAATCAAAACATGTTGCTTGAATTCTTAAACACTTTCATTTCAGGTAAATTAACTGGAATTGTATTAATAAGCTTAGAACAGTACGATTTTAAGTGTTAAGCAAATTTTTACTAACTTTTCAAAATATGTTCAAACTTAACACACATATTTCCATAACACGTTGTGCAGATAAGTTCGACAACCATACAAATTGGCTTGTTTCGAGTTAGTGGCTACTTCCGGTCAGGAAGAAATAAAAGTAGACGTCTTGGTCCAAGAAAAAATATGACACATAATGGTAATTTAGATAAACAATACATCTTTAATATTATTTTTAGTCTTAACCTTGTATTTTAATTTTAGTGTCGACCGTAAACGTATATTATAAATCAATAGTTAAAATTTCATTTTTTAAAAAAATATATATATATATATATATATTTTATTTGGTTTTCTAATTTGTATTTAGCCAAATTTAACATATACATTAATCTACTCCTTTTTAACCGTTATAGTTCCATCGTTTATATATGTTAGTTAAATAGATTCACACGTTTCAAGATGGAAGTCACTTAATAATTAACTACTTAAAAAAACACATTAGGCAGTTCGTTGAATAAACACATTAGGCAAAAGTTCGGTAATGTATTTACAAAAACAAATAACTATAGATTAAAAATAATAGAAAACTATCTTTCAACTAACAATTAATTATGAGACATTCAAGAAGGTAAGGAGGTGCTGATAATTTAGCGCTCAGAATTTCATTTTTTTTTCTCTAAATTTAATAAACTCTTGGATGGTTTTTCTATTTTTATACTTATATGATAATGATGGATTGTTTATATTTTTAATGGTTCAATCAGATATTTACCATCATTTGTGTACATTAAAATTAATGGACGACGTTTCAAGAGTATAAATCAACTCTCGTTACGAAGTATGAAACTAGAATATCGGATCACGTTTATATTTTGTCTCGGCTTGATTGCTCAGGTCTAGTTTTAGGCTTAAGTTTTTTTTCCGTAGATTTTATATTTCGATTTAGGTTTCAACATGGTCATAGGCTCCTAGGCTATGTTGGTGTTATCTCGTTTATGTTCTGGTTTCATACTTGGTTACGAGAGTTGATTTATACTCTCAAAACGTCGTGTATTATATATGTTATATGGATTCGGTTTCGAGATATTTTAATGTCAGCTCAACTGTATTTCGTTATTTATTTTTTGTCAAAAAAAGGCAAAAAAACCTCTGGTTATTAGTGTACGCTTCGCCTAAATTTGTAACTAATATTTTTATATATAAATTAATAAGATTTGAGAAAAAATATATAAATTTTTAATATTGCCTGAACGAAATAATTCATAAACAGAAAATACATTTATCCGTTTCAAAGTGGCAGCCGCCTAATTTTAGGATAGGTTAAATTCATATCAAAAACACATACATATAATTTGATTTGCAAATTAGCTGAGAAATTTTGCATCACAAATATAACGTAAAGTATAATGAAATAACTGAAGGCCGAGGTTTTCAAATAATTGCAACGAATTTGTGCTCATAACTTAACTTAACTACAATATTGTTTTACTTTCGTTTAAAATTTATTTCATTCAATTGACAACTCAATCTTAATTAACCTGGATGTTTAAAAGGAATAAATTATTTCCAACTGTGTTTTATAATACCGTGAAATAACTTTATATAGAACTTTTAGTTTAGAGTAATGACATGAAATATTTTAATAAGTAATTACTGCCACTAATAAATAGGATAAATATGTTTGTTTACCATCTTTCATTCTTAAATGGATATGAGATGGAATTCAGAAATATTTCTATATATTTTTTATTTCATAACAGAGAATCTCTTAGTATTTTATGACAAGCCTTGGTAGAATCTGCATGAAACATTTCGTGATGACATCAGATAAAGCCAAGATATACAACTCCACTGTTCTCATTTCGTAATATACTCGTATATATATTATATAAAAAAAAGCGTTCAAAATATGTAAATTCTACAAAGGCTTTGTCTTTCATAAAGGGTTGTTCCAAGAAATTTATTTGTATTATATTATTTTCTAAAGGAAAATTATTATACACGTTTTGTTTAAAGCTGTTTAACCTAATGTGAATCATTGATTTATAATAAAAGAAAAATAAAATGTTTAAAAATAGACAACTGATTTGTTTTCATTTGGAATTTAAGTGTTAATTGTGACCTAGTATACAACAATAAGAGTGCCTGTGTTAGTGAGATTTATAAAATATTGTAAATCTGTAATATTTTGAACAATGCACCCTTCAAACAGAAATCCTTTGGTTCAACCCTTGTTTTCATCAACATACTAATATTCTTTATTTCTTACTTATTTACTTTAATAAATCATATTAAACGATGAAAATATATAGCTCCCACTCAAATTAATATTATAAATTTAAATTTAAAACCCCGGTTTTTAGTACATCTTTTTAAATTTAAATTAAAAGTAGCATTAAATAGCATGTAGCCGTACGTACAGCGTATTTTAATAAATTAAACAAATAGATTTTATATTTATAAACACTAACTCATTTTTCATATTTATCAATTAAAAACTATACAATATATTAGTATGTGACTTTGAAACATAACGCTCGTTGAGTACATCAAAATCGATTAGGAGAAAAAACGTCTTACTACATTATAATTATTTAAAGATTGACTGAAATTGTTTTAAATGTCTTGACTAATGTGTTATCAAACACTTATGTCGCATCCTTAAAAATATAAATTTAAAATATAAACACAATAATGAAAAAATAAAATAAAATACAATTAAATAAATTGTAATAATACTAATTTCAATATTTGTATCTTACACAAAGGCATATTTAGTCCTATCTAAATTGTTTTGTTTTTAATTAATTGTTTTATAACTTAACATTTGGGAGTAGCTGCCATAAGTCCAAAACTCAGAATTACAATTTTATCAAATTTGCATAACTGATAAAAACTATTATTTATCCCAATTTAAACAAATTACCTGTTTTAAAACTTGAATGCCAAGTCGCAGAAAATCACTGTTAAAAATCATCATCGCCGTCATCAAAAACTTGATTTCAATCAACAATGAAGCTGAATTCTTAAACATTTTTACCGAGTAGTAAAAAAATATTTTGAAATATTTTTATTTCAAAATAGCAACGAATTTTTTGTTAATATTTAAGTTTTGTTGGAGAGGTTAGTAAGAAAATTATTGTTTTCTATTCAGAAACAATTTTAAAAAAATGGTATAATGCTTCCATACCAGTTAGTATACAGGATGTCTTTTAAAGGTGAGGCTAAACTCGGGGAAGTGTGATTTTACGTAACATACTAATGAATATATGTCCAGTGAGCAGTGAAAATGCTTTGTTTTTAGTTATCCGCCATTTTATCTTTTTTTACCAGAACGTTATTTTGTATATTTTTAAAATAGTGACTGTTTAACATTTTGAATGTCAAATAATTCGAAGGCCGCTAACTTTATAAAACAATTACAAGAAACTAAAAAAGTTACCTTTTTAATGATAAACTAAACTTTTTTTTAAATTTTATCTTTGACTCAAAAGATAACCGAGTTAATGACTAATATTAATTTTTTTTGTCTACTTTATAATAACCAATTAAACAACAGCTGTAACTTAAAAGTTACTAAAATTGTTACATCTTCTGTTAGCTATATTGTTGCATTGTTGCTCTTTCGTTTTAAAAGTAAACAGTTAATGTATTATTACTGCAATTGAATAGTGTATTCTTATTGTAAACTTTTATTTTTTAAAATTTATAATTGTCATTAATCGCGTTGACGAAATTACCCAAATAATGAACTTGGTGATATGCATTTTACATTAAGGTCAAATCAATGGAAATGTAAGTATCCCCCCGAAAAATGGTTTACATTTTACAAGAGAGAGTTGATTTATTGATCAGGAATTCAATGTGTTCGAGGAACCGTTGACGCATTCAAAGCAAAGTATGCAGGTTGAAACATATGGAAAACGTACTACAATTAATTAATACGAAAATTCACCGATACTGGATAGGTTAATAACAAAATAAGACGTGAAAAGAGGGTTTTAAATGAAGTGACTCAATTTATGGCAAATCCTACTACATCACTGCTTAACGTCTCTGTTCGCATGTAAATTTCTTATGGCGCTGTCCATAATGTTGTTACCAGGGGACTTAAATTTAAGAAAGGCGGAACCAAATGGTAACAATGTTTGAAAATAGAAATAAAAAAAAAGACAAAGACAAATTTAGTAATTAACAAGGCTCAAGTTTATTGAACAAAAAAAAGAAATTTCGACGTTTCAGATTTTATCATTTACAACTGAGAAAGACATCCTGAGACAAAATTATCATAAACACCTTATGATTAACAATATTATATTTTAAAAAAAGATTATACGCCCTTAAAGTGAAATATTATAATTAAAAAAAAATTAATCAATAGAGTCTGAAAATTTATCCCCCCCCTTTTTTAGTTTATATATTTTATAGTTACAAAATTTAACAAAGACAATGAGCACAGCTTAACAATTAGCTGGATTATAATTAATCCAAAAAAAAAAGATTATATGCCCTTAAATGTAAAAATTACAAAATAAAAAAAAAGATGAAAAGATACTGATTTTTTATTTCCCCCCCCTTTTAACTTTATGAAATGATAGGTTTCTAAAACAGTTACATAATATTACTTATTTTATAAATTACTTAAATGCTATATTGGCCAATAAATATATATATATTTTAGATAAAGAATTTATTATAAAAAAAAAGTTTATTTTAAAAAGAAAATTTTGAATATTAAGTTTTATTAATTGACGTCAATATTTTAATTTAGAAAATAACCTCTGGGAGGTTGTTAGGACCGAAAGTTTGCATGCAGGCTCCACCCAATAATTTTTATATATTTTATAATTAATTACACAAGTCTACATCTAAAAGAATGTTTTAAGAAAACATATTCGCTGAAATAAATTTTAGGCACATATACAATATGAGTTTAATTAAAGTTCAATAAAGTTAGTTTTTTTTTTTTTTTTTTTTTACATCACTTTTGTGCACATGAAACTGAAGCTAAGTTGGATAAAACGTGTTTTGTTAACAGGACGAAACATGTCTAGATCTTTCGCTGTGTTTCTTCTACCAGCATATTAGCTATAGCAAAAAAACATGTTTTTTAGTGTCTGTACAAAATCGGACATGTTTTAGCATTAATGTTCATTATTAAAGAAAATATCTGGTTATTTGTCAAAATCAAAGAAAATTGATTGTATAACAGAAATTCGTTAAGATTGTACTTAAAAGCTTCTTAGATGATTATAAATCTATTTATATATATTTAATTTTGTTTGAAACAAAGCTTGTATAAGACTTGCAAAGATTTGCAAAAGTCTGCAAAACGAAATTTTCTGATTTAGAACAGATTTCTTCAATTGTTTTATATTTGACATGTACAATGAGATATTTCGATCATTCAAAGTTCAACATTAGTTTGCACTTATTTCACATAATTGTTCCAAACTCAAAATGTGCCTTTACAAGATTTTGTAAAGTATGTTTTAAGAAAAGTAAATTTTTATAATCATTGAGTTTCAAAAGAACATTGAATATTAAATAAAACATGAAATACATATTTTAAAAATACATGATAATTAATAAATTGTTTTAAAGCATTAACAAAAATTTAATATATGATAAAATCTGTACCTGGAAAATCCTGTCGCAGTTCACGTAAGCTTGTGCCGTGAAAACGAAAATTTACTAAACATTATAGAACTAAAACGCACAAAACTTGTAGATTAACATTGCCAAAAAACTAGGGTTGAAATTTTGAAGTCCAAGAAGAAATTTTTCTCTAACGTAGCTGAATATGGATGTCAGACATTGTGTGACTACAGGTAGACTAGATAAAGGTTTTAGATCGGCTCGCTAACCAGCCGTTGTACTCTGTACTTAGATAGAGACGGAAGATAAGAGGCACGGCGAGTGGACTGCCGATAACAAAATGCAGATTTATTTTATGAATGCTACAGCTCTCCCCCCCCGAAAGACGGAGTTAGGGTGGAGTCAGAAAAGAGGCCAGAAGGGCCTCCCACAAAATTTAGAAAAAGGGACAAAGGGCCAGAAGGGCCTCCAAAAGATTGAAGCAAAGGGGCCAGAAGGGCCTCCTACAAGCTTCAGAGGAAAGGGGCCTGAAGGGCCTCCTACAAAATTTAGCAACGGGGCACCTGATAGAAACAACGCTTCATAATGCTTTTATAATCACCACTCTAGGGTGTAGCCTCCTTTGGCACTTACTTATTAAATTTTGAAATTTCTACAGCGTCTCAGCTCTTCCCACCTATGATTGGGATAAGCCCAGGACAGAAAGAGCTGAAGGGTGACGCAAAGGTCGACATTGCTGTGCATGAACTGACTTTGTACTCTAAGGTACGTGGGGAAAAGGGGTGGAGTGGCACCTCGGGAAACCAAGTGGAGGTGACCACTCCGGGGACCAGGGGAGGGAAAAGTGCATAGCACATGGCATTGCAGGAAAGGTCGGACTCAGACGGGGGGGAGTATCCTCTGAGCCGACCTTAACATTAAATTATAAAAATAAATAAAAATAAATGAAAAACTCCTGAAGCCAATTAGGTCAGATCATGCTCAGCGTCGTTATTTTTAAATTCCTCTTCTCCCATACGAAGAGAAATTTAAACTATTCACGGCTCTTAACAATTTCCGTGAGAAAAAAGAATTTTGAAGGGTCTAAACAAATAATACATTTTGAAAATAAACAAAGAAGCAGTATGAAACGTTGGGAAGTCAAGATTGTTTTACTGCACAAGGCAGGGCATGTAGTTGACTTAAGGTCTTAATTGTAAGTGTATCATGTGCCCCCAAAAAAAAGGATTTAATTTAATCAAAAAAATTGTGTAAAAAAAAATTTCATCAAAATATGTTGTGGTTATAAAAAAAAGGTGTAAAAGAAGTGTAGCAAAAAAGGTGTGGCAAAAAGACAGTATAAAAAGGTGACCCACAATGTGAGAAAACCTAACTCCGGTTTTCTCAACCCTAATAAAAAACTAATTAAGGAACAAACATGTTGACCTGCTAATAAAAAAGACAAACAACCGAATAATTTAATCAAGACAAACAGGCCAACCATGTCGTCCTATATACAAAAACTGGGCCCCTATAATTTGGAAGAAGAAAAAAATTTTGCACACAATGATATATTTTTTTAAAAAAGGTGTTCAACATTTCAATGAATTATTAAGAAAGTGCCACCATCTGCATCAACCAGTCCACCGCCAACTTGCCTATTGCTCATGATGATAAAATTTAAAAAAAAATAAATAAAATAATTTTCTTTCAAGATGACAAAAAATTCAAAAGCAAGCTCAGTGTTCTTTAACGGGTCCACTAATCGCAGCAAATCCACTGCCATTTTAACTGTTGCTGATAATTATTAAAAAAAAATAAACCAAGTAATTTAATAAAAAAAATCTCTTTTAAGATGATGCAAAAAATGAAAGAGCCAGAGAAAGACTCAAGAATTATATGTAGTGTAGTTGTTGTGTATATGTGTGTGTGTAAGTATGAATTAATACAGACAAGCGAAAGAAAACTCGAGAGAATTTTTGAAGGAGATTTTGAATTTTTTTTTGGTTTTTTTTTGTTTTTAACTATTTTTGGATTTTATTATTTATTTAAATTTTTTTTTGATTCCCGAATGAGCCCGCTGTCTGGATCAAATTCAGTGAATGACTAGTGTGCAGTGTATGTAAATATATATATATAAAAAAAAATATTTAAGCAGACAAAATAATAATAAAAAAAAAATTTTATCGAAATTGGTTTAGAAGTTTTTGTGTAAGTGTTTATAAAAATAAATAAATAATAAAAAAGAGACTATAGATTTATAGAGATTTAAATATTTAAACTAAATAAAAAAAATTTCATCAGCAACAGTTGTGCAGTATTTGAAAAAGCTGCAAAACATAAAAATGAGCCTTGTTTAACAAAGATAATTTTGAATTTAAATTTAGATAGTTCCAATGCAAAATTTTGAAAATTAACTAGGGTTCCAGAATTTAAAATTAACCACTCTATAATTTAGAGATAACCAAGCTAGAATTTAAAGCAAACCACGCTCTGCTACCAGAAACATGTTACCAGGGGACTTAAATTTAAGAAAGGCGGAACCAAATGGTAACAATGTTTGAAAATAGAAATAAAAAAAAAGACAAAGACAAATTTAGTAATTAACAAGGCTCAAGTTTATTGAACAAAAAAAAGAAATTTCGACGTTTCAGATTTTATCATTTACAACTGAGAAAGACATCCTGAGACAAAATTATCATAAACACCTTATGATTAACAATATTATATTTTAAAAAAAGATTATACGCCCTTAAAGTGAAATATTATAATTAAAAAAAAATTAATCAATAGAGTCTGAAAATTTATCCCCCCCCTTTTTTAGTTTATATATTTTATAGTTACAAAATTTAACAAAGACAATGAGCACAGCTTAACAATTAGCTGGATTATAATTAATCCAAAAAAAAAAGATTATATGCCCTTAAATGTAAAAATTACAAAATAAAAAAAAAGATGAAAAGATACTGATTTTTTATTTCCCCCCCCCTTTTAACTTTATGAAATGATAGGTTTCTAAAACAGTTACATAATATTACTTATTTTATAAATTACTTAAATGCTATATTGGCCAATAAATATATATATATTTTAGATAAAGAATTTATTATAAAAAAAAAAGTTTATTTTAAAAAGAAAATTTTGAATATTAAGTTTTATTAATTGACGTCAATATTTTAATTTAGAAAATAACCTCTGGGAGGTTGTTAGGACCGAAAGTTTGCATGCAGGCTCCACCCAATAATTTTTATATATTTTATAATTAATTACACAAGTCTACATCTAAAAGAATGTTTTAAGAAAACATATTCGCTGAAATAAATTTTAGGCACATATACAATATGAGTTTAATTAAAGTTCAATAAAGTTAGTTTTTTTTTTTTTTTTTTTTTTACATCACTTTTGTGCACATGAAACTGAAGCTAAGTTGGATAAAACGTGTTTTGTTAACAGGACGAAACATGTCTAGATCTTTCGCTGTGTTTCTTCTACCAGCATATTAGCTATAGCAAAAAAACATGTTTTTTAGTGTCTGTACAAAATCGGACATGTTTTAGCATTAATGTTCATTATTAAAGAAAATATCTGGTTATTTGTCAAAATCAAAGAAAATTGATTGTATAACAGAAATTCGTTAAGATTGTACTTAAAAGCTTCTTAGATGATTATAAATCTATTTATATATATTTAATTTTGTTTGAAACAAAGCTTGTATAAGACTTGCAAAGATTTGCAAAAGTCTGCAAAACGAAATTTTCTGATTTAGAACAGATTTCTTCAATTGTTTTATATTTGACATGTACAATGAGATATTTCGATCATTCAAAGTTCAACATTAGTTTGCACTTATTTCACATAATTGTTCCAAACTCAAAATGTGCCTTTACAAGATTTTGTAAAGTATGTTTTAAGAAAAGTAAATTTTTATAATCATTGAGTTTCAAAAGAACATTGAATATTAAATAAAACATGAAATACATATTTTAAAAATACATGATAATTAATAAATTGTTTTAAAGCATTAACAAAAATTTAATATATGATAAAATCTGTACCTGGAAAATCCTGTCGCAGTTCACGTAAGCTTGTGCCGTGAAAACGAAAATTTACTAAACATTATAGAACTAAAACGCACAAAACTTGTAGATTAACATTGCCAAAAAACTAGGGTTGAAATTTTGAAGTCCAAGAAGAAATTTTTCTCTAACGTAGCTGAATATGGATGTCAGACATTGTGTGACTACAGGTAGACTAGATAAAGGTTTTAGATCGGCTCGCTAACCAGCCGTTGTACTCTGTACTTAGATAGAGACGGAAGATAAGAGGCACGGCGAGTGGACTGCCGATAACAAAATGCAGATTTATTTTATGAATGCTACAATGTAATGAGAATAATTAAATATTCCGAACTAAATATAAATTGGTTAGTAAATTAGAGAAGATGACTTCGATTGAAAGATAGAATTTTGTAAACAAATGAACGAGCTTGTCACTTCTAATCTTAATTAATGTCTTAAAAAATATTTACTTTACTGATGAGAGTATATCTCATTTTAATGGGTTTGTTAATAAAGACAACTGCCGTTCTTGGGCTTTAGAAATGTCTTATTTGTTTACTGGAGGTCAATCACAATGACAGGAAAAAAAATCAAAGTTAATTCCAAGATAATCGGTAAAATGTAATTTAATTTTAACATTGGTACTGTTTAAATAGTTTAACAAAATTTCGTAATTTATCTATATCATTTAGTTACCATTTTAAAATTTTAAATACATTTTTTAATATAGCGAGCGAAAGGATGCGACTTCAGTTTTATCTTTTCAAAAATAATAATAACTCACATGTAAAATTTCACAAATCAACATATATTGTGACAGCTGTTTCAAACTATATAATCTTCAGATAACTATTTTCTACGATATTTAATTTGTGGTATAACAAGCAATTACAATAGGTTGCTATTACATATTTTGGAGTTTGCGTAAGTGGTGGTGGGAGGAGGTTACCCCGTTTTTCAAATTATAGGGTCAACGAAAAAGGTTGCACCAATTTAAAAAAAAAAAAACACTCGGAAAGAAGCTAAATAAATATTTGTGTCAGGGAAATATTCTGGGACATCTCGAGATCTTTTTAGAGTGATCTTCAGTCGCGATACGCACTAGTTCCAGAATGCTCGTTTAGTTCTGTCAAAACAAAACTGTGGCATGGCGATCGTTCAACAGAAATAACACGTTATGGTTGGCCTAGTTTAAATAATCTGTTATTATTATTGAACGGATTTTCCATCGTGTTTAAGGTGCTGAACCTTTTTATAAAAACTGCATCACACGATGGTATTAACAAAAAATCACCCGAGTCACCTGTAATATCTGACGAAAATATTTAACTTGTACTAAAGTACCAAACCCCCCAATACAATCTATAGCTAAGCTCAGTTTGGAACTGGGATTCCAAAGACAACTATTCAAAACGTCGTTCATAAACGTTTTCGGTTGCATGGTTAGAATAATCATTTAAAACATGAATTAAAACCGCCACATCGTTTACATGTTACTTCCTTAATTGGAATTCCTTATAAAATTGATGGGGGATGTAAATTATTTATAACGTCTGATATTATCTGATGAAAGCATCTTTCATTTAAATGGTTGTGTAAATTGGCAGAATGTAGTTAGGGTTTTGCGAATAAAATGTTCGAGCATTTGAAACATTCTCAGAAATTGAACGTTTGGTTTGTTTTAATGAGTAATCACATATTAGGATTGTTTTAATTTGTAGAACGCACCATTGATAGCATTTTTATGTCGTAATACATTTTCTGAAAGTGGAACAAATTTAAGTTGAAAATAACACAAGTGGAATTTTTCAACAAAACATTACAACCACCTCTTTACAGCTTAGAAGTTCAGAGTGCTTTCGATGCAAGGTTCCATAATCGATGGATTGGCTTGAAAGTTTTACTTAAAAGTGCCTCTAGAAGTCTTGACTTGACACCAATAGACGTCTTCTTTTGAAGTTTGTAAAAAACATAGTTTACAGTTTCAAGTTCAAAACTTAAACCAACTACGAGAGAGGATTGTTGCCTCCGTCGCCAAAGTCACAATTGGTCAGAAATAGACTATCGATTTGACATGTGCAAAGCGGAGTGACTAATGTACTTATGTAGAAACATTTTACGATTTTTGAACATTTCGTTATAGAAAATCTCATTTTTAATTCAATATTTTTTAGTACAGATATTTAGAAATTGTGCAACCTTTTTCAATGACCCTGAACTTTTAATTTATTTCCCTTATGCATAGTAAAAATTGGCATAACCAGAAACTTTGTAAATTGTATACATTTTCAGTAATCTGGAAAGATTATAAATTAACATTCTGTATAGAAATCTACTACCGTCTCTATGTACTATGTACAGCTGTATCAACTTTCGTGGTTCCATATTTTTCTCCTTGTGTAACCTAGTTAAGACTAAAAAGCCAAATTTTTATTTTTACAATTTTGTATCAAATAAATTTTGGTATATTCAGTGTTTACATATTTTAACTTAGTTAAAGTGATCTTTACATTATGTATCATATAAAATTGTTAACTAATATTAAATTCAACAATTATTTATTGGTGATTAAATAATAGCAAAGATTTGTACAATTCTCGATTTCGTCTCTTAAATTTTCAAAATGGTAACAATAAATTTTCACTGTTGAGACCGATGGTTCTTGGTGGAATTCCATGTTTAAAGATAATAAAACACAATTTTTTATTTTGTACTATCCACTTTTTATTAGTCTAGCCGACCAATGGTTTCGCCTGCTAAGGCATTGACGATTTGTATAACTCTCCATTAGTAAAACCTTTAAAAGTTAT
Source organism: Aphrophora alni (assembly GCA_963513935.1). Lineage (NCBI taxonomy): Eukaryota > Metazoa > Arthropoda > Insecta > Hemiptera > Aphrophoridae > Aphrophora > Aphrophora alni. The sequence goes on from OY740766.1 coordinate 96,905,615, forward strand.
TTGTACTTAGAACAATCAACTGGTTTTCCCAATATGTATTGTTCCTATAGTCATTGTCCAGGCTGGGTATTTCCCCAACCTTCCATTCCTTGTATCCTAACTCCCACCCTCTAGTTTTAAGGTTTTTTGTCTTTTTTCTTCAGTCTGTAATACAGCCTCGTCAATGCCTTAGCAGGCGAAACCATTGGTAGGCTAGACTAATAAAAAGTGGATAGTACAAAATAAAAAAAATGTGTTTTATTATCTGGTAACAATAAATTTGATCTTTTAAATATTGTTTTACTAATTTTAATAAAAAATAACTAGTCTAATTTTTAAATCGTTAAACAACATTTTCTTACATTATTATTTTTTGGTAAAATTAAAATTTGTAAATGACCGCACCAAATATTCCTGAATTAAACAATTCCTTTAAATATTCAAATATACATTTCAAAACAAAGTATAATTCGAAACTCAATACTGAAAAGTTTAAAATTCCTACTGCCGTATTATTGTTTCCCAAAATTAGTTGTCTTGTTTTTGGCAGTTCATTAATAAAGTAGAAAAACAAAATACTCTCGATCAATGCGAAACGAGACTTTTGGAGTTGAGGGAGGGTGTGGGTGAGTGCGCCTCGTCTACCATAACAACACACAACTGCTGTTCTCAAAACTAACGTTGTCTTTTGTATATTTCGGTTAATTTGAACGATGGCTGATAGTAACTTTATCATTGTTTCTAATTTCATTATTCTCTTTACCTGGGAAACATTTGCTGACTCATAAAATTTACCTCTTTATTGACTGTATGGTCTATCTTACTGACCTCGTTACCGTGATAAAACCTTTTAAAAGGATCAATTTTCATAGATGAAACCAGATGTATGGAATAGTCAATATATTCTTTCAAAATGGCGGTGTAAAAATCACAAGATCAAAATCACGATCTTGAATAACATTGGAATACAACAGAGAAGTTTCAATAACCTACGTTTTTTATACATTACATTAGAAAATAATATCAGCGTATGTCTTTTAGTTATAGATTTAAGGGGGGTTGACCAACATGATTAGGTAAACCACAACTATTCAATTTATAAAAAATAAATGGTGAAATGAAATACGCAAAATTCCCTCATTTGTCAAAACCAACCAAAATTATTCGTCACCAAAAATATAATTTGGGTAGTTGACAGTCAATAAATGAAAATAAACCATAGTTTCGTTTTAGTTTCGTTTTCGAAAAAAAAAAAATTAATACAGCCTAAACTTAATTCGCTTATGCCATACACGGTTTGTCATTGAAAATCGTAGTGGATTTAAATTTTACTTATATTGAACACTGTTCTTGATTAGTTTTTGTTCCTAAATCGTAATATTTGCTTACTTTCAAATTTGCATATAAATTTGAGACATTAATATTCACAATTTTTACTAAAACTGAACGAAGTAGTTGGATCAAATTTTACGACTTTTATAACAGTCCTATTTTGTCTTTTTGCCGATAGCTCATGAACGGCTATATATATATATATATATATATATATATATATATATAATATATATATATATATATATATATATATATATATTTTTTTTTAGAGATAGCGAATAATACGTTTTTACAAAGATCTATAAAATCATTAAAACCGATTTTTAAAAAAATCATAATTTTGCAATTTTGTATTGTGGCATATACCCCAAATTTTGAGTTGTCAAAAGAATTTTAAAATAGTCTAGGGATATAATAAAAATATGACCATATACCAAATTCGATTATATTTACTCAATTGGGCTGTAGAACACTCGATATGATTACAAAAAGAGGAAATTAAAATTAACATTTGCACAAAAACTTCGACGCCGGTTTTTTTTATCCATCATGTAACTTTCTATATACTACGTATAAGTTATCACAATATCAAAATTATTAAAGTATTTCAAATGTGCTGAGTTTATTGAAAATTGCTGGTTTACAAGTATTCAAAATCAAATTCGTGAGAAACATAATGGATCATTTTATAAAATTAATGTTTCATTTAAAGTTAAACAAAGTTGTATTCAGTTTAGTCAAAACTTATTGAACTTGCTCGGCCCCTTACGTGTGTGATGCCATTGCCTATATTAAAGAAATGTCAGATTTGTCTCTTTAAATGAAATGCTCGGAACATGCGAGCAAAAAGATGAAACTGTCAAGAGATGACAGGTTGGGTTTACCAGTGACGCTTCTATTAAGGCATTTATATTCCAACACATATTCCTTAATATTCCAATGAAACACAGATACAATTGTTGATATATTTTTAAAAACAGACACACGCACACACGCGCGCTCACCCCTCCCCCCCACACACACATACATTCATATTTCTGTCCATGTCATCATTTTTAACTTCCTTTTTAATTTCCTTTAAAATATTTTCCTTTATATACATTAATACTTAATTATGTATATTATATACATTAATATTATGATACGTAAATTTTAAAGATAATTAAATTTATCAGCTGTTTGAGATGTTTCATAAAGAACATCGTACGGGTGACTAAATCAAAGATACCCTGAGTGTCATTAATTAATTTAAATCTAAATAAGGAAAAATCTCTGATCGTTCCTTTAGTCTTGCAACTCATTCTTAGTTCATTTAATCATTATAATAGTATTTTTAAAGTAGTCATGTTTACTGCAGTCTCATCGCCTTTGTATTTTTTAAACAAATCCGTTAAACTAAAATTCAAGGAGATCTTATAACTTTACCTTTAAATGAATGTTTATTGAACAGGCAATGTTCAAACAGGCAATATCAAACTAAGAATAATAAGGGGAAATCAATCATAGATTTAGCTGTAAAAAAGTTATGAAAGAATTTCGATGAACAAATTTCTATTTACAAAATAAGATGAAATACAAATTTATTTATTTTCGATAAATAAACAATTGACTTGCTTAATAGAAAGCGATTACTGCAGACAACAAGACTTGGTTTAATTCAAGATATACTGATTTGGTTATATACGAATTGAAATTCTGATTTGAGCTAGACATATACTAATGACGGTAGGTATATTGTAATGTTCAGATTTTCAATAAAAAAGAAATCAATTAATTAAAATCAGTTCATAATGTAAAAGTAAAATTTATTGTTTAATAACTACAACACAACTTGTGACAAAAATTTGTTCACAATTCTAAAAACTCAACATACTTGAGTTTAATAAAAATGTATACTTAATCTTCAAGTTCAGCTTTTTCGATTTTTTAAAAGATGCAAAGTAAAAATTGTATAACGGTTATTTATGTAGTCATATAACATGGCTACATAGCAGTTACATTTAACATACATTACCCATGATTAGATACATTTTATATCTACTATTTAAAACCAATCTTAATTTATCAATGGGATCACACATAAATGTATTAAGTTTACAAACAAAAAGTCTAAATGTGAAATTTGAACTCTTAAGTGCGGAATAGGTTGTAGAAGAAACAGATTAATGAAAACGGCTCGAAAATCGTTCATAGAGTAGTTTTATAACATACATTCAAAAATCCGAACGATATCCATCGATTTACTTAAGGATTTGTTTTTATAATGGTCTGGAAAATAAATAAATAACACTAAGTGTACAATACAAGTACCAGAAAGAGAGAAGTGAAGGTGGTTATGCTATAAGACTTAAACGTAAACCACACAACATATATATTTATTTTTAAAATGTGCTTGGACGAAGAAAGCACTAAAGAAACTATTGTTTGTTTGTATATATTGTAGCTTATGAAAACATAAAAACTATTTCTGAATCTCAGGATCACTTTAAATAGATAACATCAAATAATACAATTATATTAAGACCTCACTTTAATTTTGTTATTGAACATGACTTCTATTTGAAGATTTCAATTTATTTTTATGTTTTAAGTGTCCGATTTATGTTTAATTCAAACATCGAAAGAGTATTACTTTCATTTTTTCAAACTCCAGACAATATTTCACTCAACATTACATTGTCACTAACCTTTATTACATTAAATAATTCAGGCCATCAACGAGTGAGTCACTTTAAAAAAAAGAATCCATTGTATTTTAATAAACATTTTTAGAATCTCTGAATGTGAGGCCCTAAGGTGCAATTTAGTAGACTCAGAGGAGTCATCCAGGATAAGGTCAATGATTGCACAAAAAATAAAAGGAGGGAGCGAATGTAGGACGGAGCACCAGTTTAAAGTTATACTCTATCCGAGACCACGTAGTTACTCAAAACCGCACTAAATAACCCATAAGAATAAAAATTTATAACGTTTTTGGTATTTAAACTTTTATTAAATATAATCAAAATAATGTAAAATTTTACGATTGTTGACGATGTGTTTCAACAATTATACCTAATTAAAAACCAATGAATGTGAAATGGAGTAAAAGAAGGTTTACGTACAACAAGCGCCAAAGAACAAAAAAGAAACTAAAATAGATCAAATACAATTACGTGCATGACAATTTTCTAAATTAGTTGGGATGATGGTAACATTACTGTGCTACATTAAAGAAAACACTAAATCACAACTAAAAACATGAATTGTTAAAAACGTGATAGTATTCACATCAAAGGTAACATCGTAATTAATTACTAATACTGATCTATAATGTAGTTCATCGAGAACAGTTAGTTTAGAATCAAAATTGAGAATTTATCATGCAGATTTATCATTGCTAGTCATGCAAACATAAGTTTACTGAATGTCTTTGTTACATAAAGCTTCTAACGGGGTTTGTAGTCGTGTTTTAACTCATGCACTTAAAGAGCTTCTAAATTTTAAGTATGTGGAAAAGCTTCATATCGCTCAGCTCATATTGACACTTATTGTAATATCAATTACTTGGGAATTCAAAATTGCAATTAACCAATAACTTTACTATTATTAACTTTAAATTCCATGATTTTAGCCTACGGATTAGTGTAAAACTAATTAACTAGTTACTTTTACCTTATTTGGTACGTCAGACTAATTCCTTGTTCTATAGTAGAAATAACTTCTTTACGGCCGCGGTTTCGGGCATTCGCCCATCTTCAAGTAACACTTATACAATACAAAAACACACACACATACACAGTTAATAAAACACTGTTGGCGACGGACGTGCACGTTAGGCCGGTCGATCGTTAAGTAACGTGCACGTCGCTCGCCAACAATGTTTTATTAAGATTTGTCTTTGTGTGTGTTTTCGTATTCTATAAGTGTTACCTGAAGATGGGCGAATGGCCGAAACTGCGGTTGTAAGGAAGTTATTTCTACGATAGAACAAGGATTAGTCTGACATACCAAATAAGGTAAAAGTAACTAGTTAATTATTAATAACTATTATTAATATATAGCTGGGGTTATACCATTAAAGAAATAAAACCGTTGTAATTTAGCATTTAGAAGGTAGTATCAATATTTCAACGGTATTTAAAACAACGAAACATAACACTATAAAATACTTAAATTAGAAATTTTATTGTTAGTTTGATTTTTGTTAAATTTAAAATGACTATACCATCTCAAGTTTTATGTGTAAATGGTTTATCGTGCTTATAAGCAGGCAACAATGACAAAAATAATGTATTTTGTACTTGTAAATCATCAACTATTAAGTGAAATATTTTAATGTATTAACCTTAAAAAACACAATGCTTCCGATTAAACTTTCAATGTCATTCAACAGATTAGTAGATAGGTGTAAACAATGAAGTCATAAACTTTTTATAGAGAAAAAACAAAAGATATAATTTATCAAATCTTAGTCATATATAGTCTTACCTTTAAAATAAGTCTGGAATAAACTTTCCTAAACCTATGATAAAATAAGTGTTTTTTTCTTCCCACTAAATCTTACTTTAATGATCTTTGTTTTTTGTATATAATTAATTTATACCCTGATAGAAGATTCGAAATGCATAATAAATGTATAATACATTATAATGTATTTGTAACGCAATCTATAACAACTTAACTACTGTTATAAAGAAATCTAATTAGGTCAGTTGAAACTTGAACTTTGTAGTTTCTGCATAATATATATAATTTTGTTTCCAGGAACGTGATAAAGGCATTACATTTTAAGAATACATATATTATGAACATTAATCTCAGCCCAGTTGTGCCTATTTTCTGGATTTACATCTAAAACAATGTAAATAACTTGTTTTCTCGCTTCTACTGTACGTAATATTATTTCAACAAAACATGCATTCGTAAATGTTCACATAAAATGTTGGCAACAAAAAATATTTCAGAAAAAAACACACATAAGTACTATGTTTCCAAAATTATACAATTAACACATTAAAAATTGTTAGTCGTTGAGTATTGTCTGATTTATATTTGTGTGTTGTGTATCATGATTGGTGTAATGTGTGCAATATGTTACTTTACGTCATATTTTAAGTTAGGTGATTTTTGTTTCTGTTTTCTGTTTATATTAGATGTATATACTTATTATATATGTTTATATGTATACTATTAGTTAGGAAACAGGCCCGTTGAAAAAGGCCTACCCAAGCAACTACTCACTCGATAATACATTGACGATTTGAAACACCTTCACGACAATACCTTTGAAAAATCTGAGGTATTTTTCTGTAAGACAGTAACATCACAAAATATTTCTCCTATCACATTATCAGAAAAATCAAAACAACACACTAATTTTCTAATCGTGAAGTGGTTTTTCATGCAGTTATAGAGGGATAAAAAATTGGCGTTTTATAAATTGACAAGCCCAGAAAAAATAGAATAATCCTTCTTCAATCATAAACAGCGATTTAATTAGGAATCCAGTTACATTAATTAATTATTACAGTCTGTTTGTCCGTACAGATGTTACAAGAAATGGTCTCAAATTTAAATAATATTGTAGCACGATGAGTAATTTACAACACTTTATTGTGATAACTTTGGTATAGATTATTTTTGATGTTGAAAATCGGTCACGGCCCCTGAAGTCCAAAAGAAAGGTGGATTATTATTTTTGTATTTTTTACAGATCGGGCATTTTCTATCCAAATCTTGAATGACACCCTTTATTGAATGTCTCGTATAATGTTTGAATTTTGTCATCCATTTAAGATTTGTGACCGAACTTCAACATCGACATGTAATCTTTTTTTTTTTTTTTTTTTTTTTTTTTTTTTTTTAAGATATTTTGGGATAATACGACTAAACTGGAGCTTACTGAAACACTAATCATGTTCCACTGACAAAAATAGAAAGTAATAATAACAGAAATAACTGATAATACAATAATGGAGTAATGATGGAGCTGAAGTCGTGAATATTAATAGAAGGTGGTTGCTCAATAATTATATACGAATTCTTTGCACTTGCTCATTAATAACATTATTGAGTGGATGCGTTAAAGTAATCTTGTTTTATTTTGTTATTAGTTCACTAACTTGAAAAGAATTTCTGAATAAAAATTTGCACAAATAAACATTAAAAAAAAAATTCAAATTATTGATAGTTTCGTGGACCTTTGCTTTGATTACTTTATCGTTTATGCAAATAACACTAAGTGCTCTGCCACTAATAGGCAAATTAAGAGCTCTTATTTCTTTGCCCACGCAAGTAAACAAATTATGAAAGTTGTAATATTCGCCATGCAACCAATACGCTGACATGAAAGTACAGGAGTTTATAAAATCTTTTAAAAATATATTGTTTTTCTGTTACCTGTGTAGACAGATGTTGTTGTAATTTGGGTTATACCAAATCAGTTTCAATCAATGAAAGACTAAAACCGGAATGTGTTTGATGGCTACATAGGAAATAAAACCCCATCTAAATCGGATCAGAGATTTTCGATAAGTTTACAGACAGACGAAGATACTTATATCTATACATTGATATTTATATATAATTAGAGAAAATACATCTAAATGCTGAAATAATTGAAGACAGCCAATTACCGTGATTTCCTCATTTATACGAAATAAGTATTTCAAAGTTTTACTCAAAATTTATCTCATTTTATTTTATCTCTGTAGCAGTGCGCACTCTTAACTGAATAAAACATGTCCTAAAACTATGAATGACCTTATTAAAATATAATATTTAAAAAAAAGAAAATTAAACTCACTTTTATTAATTGTTATCTAAAAAATAATTTACTATGAACTGGAAGTTGTGATCGTATAAAAAATACAAATTCATCAAAATTCATCAAACAATTTTATCTGTGCTATCATAAACCTTTCAGATTATATGTTGTACAAGAAAGACATTTCATAGGTTTACTGAATCTCGTAACGTGAACAACGCTACATCAGTCGCGCCATTGTTTCTGCGGGTCAGAAACACATTTAAAAAATCATCCACTAATAAAACTCGTATTGGTAACTTGGCGTGGTAGCTACATGAATATCAAATCTTATTTTTAGATTAGAGAAATATCCAATTTGAAAATATCTTTACTTCATTATTTAAATAAATCATTGTTGATATTTGGAGTTTTAATCAGTGCATTCTGAATTAATAACTTCAAATGTTATACAATTATTTATTGCGTTGGAACTGTGCAGATTATTGGTGTTTTATTTAAGACGTCCATATATGTTTATTTATTAAAGACTTTATAACTTTATCAACCCTTTGATGAAATAACATGGTTGATTGTATAAAACTAATAATTACTAGAGTAAAATTAGTTTAACGTCATTATTTCTTTCTTTTGCAATGTCAACTTAAAAGTAATAAGTTTCAATGCATAAGAAATATGTAATATTTATAATACAATATTGTTATAAAATATTTTATAACCATTTATAATGAAAATTAATTAATCCATATACCTGAAAGTAATTAGTTTCAGTTTAACTTATTTAACTTGTTTGCAGGAATTTATCCTACAGTATACTTTCTAGGAATAAATATTTTAAATAATAAACCTATGTCAAACTGTTTCTAATTTCTACAGTTATATTCGTAACAATACAAATAATTTTTCTGTATTTTCGAGTACTGTATATAAATATTCAATAAGTTACTTGTCTTAACACTTATTCTCTGATAAAAATAGGAATATTCAAATGAGATAAAACAACATATAAACATTTTGTGTGTGTGTATATATAGTACATAAAAAAATTTCATAATAGTTTCTTTTTGTTTGTTTAGTTTAGTTACAATTTGTTTTCTAATAAATTATAAGTGTAATTCGTAAAGTTATATATCCTATATTACAGGTTTATCTGTCGAGTATTTATTGAGCAAGAAATGGTTTGGATTTATGATTGTAACTACATATTTCAATTTATTTGATCACTTTCAGGACTGATTTACGAAACTAAAATATTGGTGGAATTTTTAATATCGAATAAGAAGTTTTGCTTCAACTAAAATAGTGTTATTTTTGTACAAAGCGGTTCAAGAATATGTACAAAACGTTTTTCAATTTCAATATTAATTTTAAAAACTCCTCTAACATTTACAGTATAACAAACACACAGAACACAATTCTCACAAAAAATACGCCCAAGTATCAGACGCGTTTCAACGACAAGGTCGTCCTCTTTAGTGATACACGAGCTACACTAATCAAACTATAACTCACATTTGCTCCGTAGCATTAATTATAATTATTCCAGTGAATAAAATAGTAATTGAATATTTTTAATATTCCAATAGGTGTCAGAAGTATTCATTGTATATTCAACGCGTGTTACTATTAATTTTCCTTATTACTAACATTAATATGTGTTACTAAAATTAATTTTTGAGCCATAAACCACTTTAAACGTGTGTTTGTAATAAATGATTTTATAGTAAATATATGTAAATATGTAAATCAATAGTTTTGTACACTATTACTTCTGCTTATTTTATTTTGTGCTAATCCCACTCAATGCTCTGCCATTAATTAAAATTAGTCAAATTAGTCACCCGTGTTTCTTTTTACTGACATGAAAACTAATTATTATAGTTTTAATTGTATATTTTAGATTTCTTGCAAAAATATTAAAGAAAAATTATTCATATCTTTCAATGATAACCATAATTCTTAATAAAGTTAGAAATAAGTCACTTAGGGCTGAATTGTAAACACTATGTATTCTCAAAACTTGTATACGTAGTTTGTCTACAAACTATGCGGTATTTGTATACTCATATTCAATCGAAAATTTACATTGACATAGTTACATGAAGTTAATTTATTTCAATTTAATTGGTTGTTATAATACATTAGATTGTTTTAAATAGTAGTCTATAATATTAAGAATTATTCAGAAATTGAGGAACCTTTTATTTACTATTTTTATACATAAAAGGAAGTAAAACTATATTTGTTGTTACTTCCGTACTTTAAATAGTCCTTAAAGTAATGTTAGTTGTTTCAACACAATAAAGATGTTAGATTATAAAATTTAAAAAGTTGTTAATATTTCTTAAGTTAAATATTTTTTTATCGACACAAACAGTCATTTTGAACAGACGATGGCAGCTCACAGGAGCAGAAACCCTAGTACACATTACATAGAAAGAGAGAAAACCAAAGAATTAGGTATGTAAATATATTACACAAATATAACAATAATTGAACACAAAATATAGACACATTAAACAAGTGAAACATATATTTTGAAACGATTCTAGTAATTGGATTTGTTTATTATGGTTGTTACACAATCAATTGAACCAGTTTATAGTAGTTCATGTGTTATTACAAAAGTGTCAAATTTAATTTGCAACAAGTGTAAAACAAGATCTATTATACAGATATTACAATAATTCTAAATACAGTTATGTAATTGTATCATTAATACTGTATCAGCAATAACAGTACAATTGATATTGTAATTGGTTTGTTTATATTTGACTGGAAAAATAACTCTGTTCGGGCTTATTTCATAAGTACTATTATTAATTTCTGCAATATCTATTATTTATTTCTGCATACTTATAAAAGTTTTATATTATTTAAACAGTAATTGATTTATAAAATATGTTATTAAAAATTCAACGAATTTGTTAAATTCGTATATTTATATAAATTTATTAATCCTTGAAAATTGAAAAACATTTTTTTTTCCATTTAGGTGTAGTGTAAAAAAGATTGTTTTTGTGATTCCGTATAGTTTTCTTAATAAGTTACGTTAACATTGTTTGAACATATTAAATTAGTTTTACATGTGTAACACATAAAATGAAATTAATTTAATTCATAATATTCAATAAGATTAATAATATAACATGACTTCTGAGTTATTTAACACACATTATAAATAAGTTTGAATAACACACAATGTTTAACACATAATGCCATAGAACATTTATTTCGAGATGAATATAAACTAGATAAATAATTATAATTATATTTGAAGACATTAAAACGATATCTTATAAAACTCATGGAAAACTTCAATTTGTTTATTTGCGAGGGCAAAGAAACTAGAGAGAATAAGTTGTCTCTAAGTGGTATAGCACTAAGTGTTATTTGCATAAAAGATAAAATAAGCAGAAGCAGAGGTGCAAACTATTAATATAAAAGTAAATATATTAAAAAAAAAAGTTTTTATAATACTACATAAAAGTAGCTGATTTGTGTTACAATACAAACAATTTTTTATCGATTTCGTTTAGTAAGATGCATTAATTTTTATTATGCAACTTTTTTACAGTAGTGAGTTGTAATGGGGAATTTGTGATGAAATCACAAACATGAAATGAGAACTTTTCTTAATGCTAATCACATTGTAGGATGCCTCAAGATTTTTAATAATAGGTCAGCTTTATTTGTAAAAGAAGTAATATGAAAAAAAAATTAACTGATAAGTATAAACATAATTTTGTATATAATTCTAATCAGTAAAATAATTATTAATATACACTGACAAAATTTTGAGGAGCTGTTTAAACTTAACTGAAGGAAATTGAAAAACTATCTTAAAACTTCATGAACAGCTCTAGATAAAAACGTATTCCTAATATTTTATTCGAAAGAAACTTTAATACTATTTTATCTTTGTATTTTTTACCTAAACACGAGCTATAAGGAATCAAATTCATTTAATTTATACAGTTGTGTACAGTTTTCAACAAAATATGTATACTTACAAAAGTATATATACAATAGTATATTTTACAAATTACGTAATCATTCTTTAGGAATTAATTTCTAATAAATGAAACCAACCACACTTAGTAAATGGCTGTCAGTGAACAAAAATCCACCTATGTATTATATTAGTTGTAATTTTTTCTCTCAAATTTGAAATATATTGTTACCAAAAACTCAGTGTGTAGTTGAGTTTATGTTTATTGGACGTCCTTATTTACAGTAAATGTACAAAACTTACGTTTTTTGAATCATATTGAATGTCTCTAGAAATTATAAATAGTTTACTATTAATTCTCTTAAAACATGTATATACGTAAAATACGACTGTAATAAGTTTCTCGAAAGAAATTATATATTATACAGAAACTCTTTCATTCTAACTTGGGATAACACGTCCTGGACGGCATTGAAATATTATGTATTCATTATGCATTGAAATATAATTCATTTGAAAGCATACTATATTTTTATACATAATAATGGTAGTCATTAAAAACTAATTTGACACTAAAATTAGATTTAATCAAACTCCCTATCCTTCAATTACATTGTTTAGTTTGATTCAAATATAAAGTGGAATAAATACAGTTTTAATTAGTTTGCTTCTTTACAGTTAATTGGTTTTAACATTGGCTTAATGTTTACTTTTCTTTTTATTATTACGATGATCTTAATTACATTAAATGTTTGTATTCTCTATGATTTGGATAAAATAGTTGTCAAATAATCGATTCATCCAATCGAAAACAGCCGCATAGGAACTAGATCAGTAAAAAATCTCATAAAAATATAACGAGATCAAAGTTCATGACAAATAAGATAAAGCCTATGACTATTAATTATGAATAAAAAGTAGAATAATGACTAACATACGAATATAAATATGTAAATAATTCAAATTGTCAATTGAAAAAAAGGTGTATTCGTTAAAAAAAAAAAAAAACTTTCAATTTAGCCAATTTAGATAAATCGAGATTTCAACTAATATTTTTTGTAAAAGAAAATTGAAATTTATATAGCGTCTAAAAAGGTAAACAATTCGTACAGGTGGAGCTTATCAATTGACAAACACATCTGCGCAGCCACATATTTACAATAATAACTTCATTGTTTTCTTTAAAATAAGGACGTATAATGTTCATTTCAGGGGGAGAATAAACATACCATTTAATGTAATGTATATTGAACTTTTGTAAATAGTAGAAGTTATTACAATAGTTGAGGGTAAATACGTAGTTTTTTTACAAGCTTTTAAGCGAATAAAGAAAAGTTCCATTGGAAACTATGTTTACAGCCCTGATAACGTTGTTTTAATGGGGCCGTCCACTCGAGTTATGGGACAGTTAAAATCTGTAACAATAAAATACCCAAGCTCCATTGTTGGACGTTATGCTTGACATCAACATTCTATGTTTATTACATAATATTTTATAGGTTACCATATATTCTCATATCACGTTCAATTCATTTTATTTGAGTTATGCTATCCATCACACACAAACAAATGCGCATATACACACATAGGATAGAAAAGTTTACAATAATTCAGAAGTTTTTTTACAAAGAAGTTTATTTTATATAAATAACGATTTTTCCTTAAAATGGATATTTTGTTGTTAAAATGTTACGACAACAAATAATGATTTTAATTAGACTATGTTTTTTTAAAGATTAAATCTGTTTTACTTTTTTCTAAAAACAAATATTAACTGAGGCCAGCAACATTTTACGTATTTAAACCAATACATTTGAAACCGATTCTTTCAAAAAAAATCATTGATTTCGATTTAAATAAATAATGTTGATAATAAAACCTTTTGTCATATATATGTCTTTATAGAGTCCTTGAAATAATTAATAATTACAGCGTCTTCATAGTTTGCAGACAAGTTTATACATATTTAAAGGTAGCGTTCCGTTAAATAAAAAATATTAAAAATTGTAAAACAAATACACACTCCTTGTTGTATTATGACTAGTACAATGCGAAACCAGTAGTGGATCCAATTAATCACGATCATTAATTTTTACTTTTAAAAACCGACAATTATAAGAAGAACTTTCTAAACAAAATATAATATTTCTAATTGCATTTATATTTAATTCATTTTAGGACATTTCCCAGGATTATGGAGGACAGAACTAATCCTAAACAAATAATATTCTCTCGACCCAATACTTGCTACCATTTCCCAATAGTTCCATAAACTATTTCTCTCAACTATCTAAAACTCAGATTCTGAAAAGATGTTCATATACCTTTTGATTACGAGTGCACGTTATAAAAGACTTGGATGTATTGATGAGTTATTGGCGCAGCAAAACTTTTTCTAGTTTTCTTATTGCAGTTTAAGAAAAACTAATGAAAAAGTCCAATTCATATATTTTAAACGGTTACGAAGAGTTTTTGAATAAATTTCGAAAATATTACTTCATTAAAAAAATAGTTGAGATTATAAAATGAATTTTATATAATAGTTATGCAAGTGTTAAGAGCGTAAAGTAGATGTTTATCGTAAGAGAGATAAAGTTTCTCTTGAGACCTATAACGACACTTTACACTCGAATTACATAGGTAAAACGTTTTCCTACAATTGTAGTATACATTATACTTCCTACTATTTTTATTATTTTTAGATCATAGAAAATATAGCTTAGTATATTACAGAACAAAAGTTTTGTAATCATATTGTATAACAATAGTTGACATGTTATTTACTGTTAGTCATATTTATGTTAGATGTAAAGTTGTCCTCGTCGATTTCAAAATCGTGTTCCGACATAGTATTGACAAATAGGCCTATAAATCCATTTGAGGTTAGCTAAGCTTGTTTATTGTTTTCAGTGAGCGGGCGACATGATAATAATAATCCTATCAACTGATTTATTCAGCGTACGATAAAGAATCCATGTTAATTTGCCTGCAATATATTTTTTTTGTACTCTGAGAAATAATCAGATGTTGTAGAATTATTCTTAGGTCTTAAATGAACACTTTAGACACAACAGTAGGAATATGTATTTTATGCATTATCAATGTTGGTTTTAAATATTGATAACATTTTTTTTCATAGTAAGGACCGTTATTCAAAAAGGGATTGTAACACTTATGTTATTTAAGTAAGTCGTTACATAAACAGTTGAAAATATATTTATTCATTTTTTCCCCTTAAAATTCTAAAATATACAACGTTTTGTAAAACGTATAAAGTTTTGTAATGAAGCAAAATATTTCACAGAAATATTCTTTTTTTTTTTACCTTCACATCGTTAAAAAAAGTATTTAGAATCATATCTGTCAGGTAACGGTAACTTAAACAGGTATTGACTGTTATAGATGAAATGTCGTTATGTTATGTTTTTTCTTACTTTATCATTTGTTGAAGAGCTCAAAAGTTGATGTTAACTGCCAAAATACAAAAACTAAATTTTGTAATATTCTCAAAATCAGTTATAACGAAAATTCTATCAGAATTTGTAATTTTTATTTTTGTAAATAAACCATGGATGATGGCATCTAAAAAGGCAATGACCAGAGCTATATGAATAAAATATAATTCGATCAAATTTTAGTGAATTGTAATGATATAAAAGTGTAGCGAATAAATGTTGACTCTGTGAGATACCGAAAGACAGATACCAGACACCAGATGCTACACATCATATCCAAAAACTCTATTTTGGATTAACAGTTTGGATATACTCTATGAAACACTCGACACTAATTTTTCTACTCGTAAAAAAACTTTCTATATACTACAGAGATTAAAAAAACTTATTTAATATATATATATTTTTTATGCAAGTTAAATAAATAGTGGTTTTATTTTACGCAATAACTGTCTTGCAATATTATAGACATAATTTATTATTTAGTGTAAAAATAAAATGTAGTCGCTACTAACAAATCGAAATTTAAAAGTGCTCAAATGGACAATTTTTCTGGCGACAAACTGTTATGAAATATGTTCCATGGTTGGCTACCCTGGCCTTATACTGTCAGCGGTTACGTCTTATCATAATGTATTGCACTGACGAAGTACTCAGTTGCCGAGGATATATTGCAACTTCAAAATTATAAAATATTACTTTATACGTTTATAAGTATATATATATATATATATATATATATATATATATATATATATATATATATATATATATATTATTAATAAATTTATATTTCTTCTGCTGTCTATAGTCTTTTGATGAAATCATATATAGACATTTATCAATTATTAAGATTCATATCATATTTGCAATAACAAGTTGACTTATACCGTAATAAATTATTATTATTTATATGATTTTGTTTTCCTAACTGGGCTAATTTAATACTATTAATGTTCCTCGCATATACAATAAACCAAATGGATATATCAATACATTGAATTATCTGTATATAAATCAATTGAAAATTGGTCTCTGTAGTTTGGTAAAAATTTTGAACTTTGTAACATTAGCAAAAGACTGTAATAAATATATTGTATGTCGAGAATTAAATATTGATTCCTTGAAACCAAATTGTAGTTCGCGTAGGCTGGTAATCTGAAATCACATATTCTGACAACTACAATTTTGCCACCTCTAATTCCAGCGCCTGAATTGATGTTGCTTTTTTAAATATTAAAAAAAAATTATATATATATATATATATATATATATAAAGCCGTGCTTTAGTTGACCGTTATGGTATTGTTATTACATTAGATAGAACGGAACCCATATGCAATAAGTGTGATTACGTAAGGAACTTTAACTAAACAACCTGCAACTTTTTTAATATCATTTTTTATCACAAAAAAGATGGTCTGAAATCTATGGTCACCTCTACTAATGTAGGTAATAGGTTAGACTGGTTTATTGCACCATTGTTTTAGCAGCAATGCATTTAACCTAATATAAAAATATAATAAACTCTTAAATACAAGACTGTAGGCTATTACATTGAGTATCCAAACCTCCAGGGAGAAACTAAAGTGGCTGATAATTTACATATTTTCTAGATGTTGTTACATTGCAGTATATTTAGCGATATCAACACAATATTGTCGTAAAAGCTGAAAAAAAATGTATGTAACTAATCACTTACAACGAACATAGAATAAATCTCTAAAGGAACTTGGGAATCAATGAGTGAACTTTTCAACTCGTTTAACTTCAATGGAGAGCAGAATTATGTAATTAATTAATAAACGATAAAAATAAAGTACCAAATGTGTTCAACTCTTACTTTTCTACAGTGACTGATAATATCCTTTCCTATAGTTCACTGAAAAAGTGGCCAGATCCAATCCTTCCTTACATGTTTTTAGATCTCAATAATGAAAATTAAATTTAAAACATAGTTAAAAACCTGAACAGTGAAAAATCCACAACAAATCTTTTCTTTTCTCCATATCTTTAAAAAAATCAATACATGTATTCTATGACTTTTGACAGACATTATCAACTTTATTTCGTCAGGTGTTTTTCCAAACGATTTGAAAATTTTAAATTAAAACTCGAGCATATAGCTGGAGATCCAAAGGAGAATGGAAAGTATCAGCCCATTGCATTTTCGGTGTTCTCTATGGTTTTCGAGATGGTGTTTTTTTATTGTTTAAACTAATTTTTAGCAAAGTTTAACATTATGACTGGGGTTCAGCATGGATTCGTAAGAGTAAGAAATACTTCATCAGCAATGAAAGATTTAATAAATGAGTTGCTGACTTCACTTGATTAGAAATAATTTATTACAAGTGTTACTTTATATTATATTTCTAAGGTTTAAACAGTGTGAATTTCGATATACTATCTTTAAAACTATATAAATATGGTATTAGAGTAACAGCACTTAACTGGATTGATACCTATATCAGAGGCTGTACTCTATAATAATATGTTGGAATCCCATCCAATTCTGCTTCTGATTTAAATCAACCGCCACTTCCAGTTTTCTAAAGACAAATACTTGCTTACCCCAGGAATCTGTCTAGAGACCAGTTTTGTTTTATTAACATATATGATTTTGCCGTTATATTTTGATAATGGTAAATTATTTATGTTTGATACTATCGTGATTTTTGAAAGTAAATATTCTGAAGATGTAAAAATTAAAACCTATACAGAGCTAAGCTCGATTATACAGTTATAAAAATTGCTATTAACTTAATTTAAAAAAATTAATTATACTGACTTCACTTTTAAGAAAATATAATCCTTTCATTTTCAATCCTGATGAACTAATTAGTGAAACTAATACAACTAAATTCCTAGGTTTTGTGGTTGATTAGTGTTTCAAAATGCATCCACAAATATACCATGTATTTAAATTAAATAGAAGCCTTTTAATGCTAAGAACATTAAGTGAAATTAGCACCAGAGAAAAGTGTCTAATGGTGTCATTATATT
The DNA here is from genome assembly GCA_963513935.1 of Aphrophora alni. Lineage (NCBI taxonomy): Eukaryota > Metazoa > Arthropoda > Insecta > Hemiptera > Aphrophoridae > Aphrophora > Aphrophora alni. Next base: position 96,924,087 of record OY740766.1, read on the forward strand.
ATTTACTCCAGAGTTTTCAGCTACAAAAAAAAAGTTATAAGAACTATATTAAACTAAAGACTACTTGACTCATGCAAGAGAGGTCTTTAAATCTAATAATTTATCTACCTACTCATCTGTGTGTCTTTTAGAAACCCTTTTATTAATTTTCTCTGCTAATTTCAACCTACTTCTTCATAACCAAATTCATAGATAAAAGGTCAGGAAATGATTTCCACATACCTCTCATATCGTCAAAAAGGAGGTGTCAACAATACTGTGCGGCGAAGCTCTTTAATTGACTACTAGCTGCCATAAAAAAACAATCGTCCAAATAGCAATTTAAGAAGGAGCGTGTAACAATATCTGGTCTAATCCGTAAAGGATTTCTTGGCATCGTAGGGTATACATTCTTTTAAAATTAATTTCATACATTGTTTTACCCTATATTAAAATTTTATATATTGTTATATTGTAATTCTTATAGTTATATTTTTATTGTTATGCATTTATTCTTATAATATAAACGTTATTCTTAATTTATTTATATTTTAATATGTTCTATAAAAATATATAGTAAAAGTTTTATATTAAGTTTTAATTTATTGTTAAAAGTTTATTTGTTATATTGATAATTAAAACTTGTATTTTGGACTAAGCCACATATGAACCCAAAATACAAGTCTGCTGAATAAATAAATAAAATAGTATTTATTTTCACAAGATAAATTAATGCAATATAAGTTATTATATTATGAGTGGTTCTCACTCAATGTAATATTAAGTTGATTTGTTCATTTTGTCTTAATAGTTTGCATCCAATGTCGTATTGTAAAGTTTTTGTTTTAATGTACAATGTTTTTAACTAGGTTGGCGTTTCCCCATTCCGTTCATTTCTAGAAAATATGATTATAGCACACTAAACTTTGTCCATTGCCTGTATCGTTAGTCTATCCTATCTTTTTAATTGGATCGTAACTTAAGTTGGTCTATCCTGTTCTTGTGAGGTTTTATAATCAATGTTTTCTCATTTAGGAAAAATATTAATACGTTTTCTGTTGAAAAATTAAGAAAAAATTGTATGTGATTAACAATTTCGGTTTCAAATTTATTTTATATCGTCTTATCGTCTAATTATTTATCCACAATATGAAATGTTAAGTATATCGATGTTGCTGCACGTACATAACAAAATCTTTAGTCTCTTTACTAGGTATACATTGTAATTATTGCGCTTATCTTTCATATATTTACTATATTTTTTATAATTAAACTATATTTGAAAGAAGAATCTTTATTGTGAGACAAAAATAAATACTGTTTTAGTATATACAGGCTGTTACAAATATCCAGGGACACATTAACAGTTTACATTTCTTTTTTTAACTTGAAAGGTACGGAATGTTTTTTGTGTTATTTAATCTACATTTTAAAATAAATGTGATATTTTTAACAGATTTTGAGAAAGCACCATGGTATGAAACTCAAAGTTTTGAAATTCTACCCACTATCAAGTAAAATCACAAGAAAAATTATTTATAAACAAAAATGGTTTCAATAAGAGTGTGAGCGACAATCCCAATGGAAATGGTCTTGAACATACTGTGCATTTATTTATGTTATTGCCATCATTTTATTGTTTTTAGACGATTAAGTTTAAGACTTGTTTTCAGCATTTGATTTAAACTTTTAAAATGATATCTATATAAAAAAGTCACATTTTGAATTAGAAAAATAAATATTTCCCAAAATGGCAAAGACTAACGTAAAATACTTTCTGTATTAAACAATTTTTCAATAATAACACAAAAATATAATTCAATCACACTTCTTGAAAAACTAAAGAGAAGATGAATGACTTAATTCTTCACTCTCAGATATCTGTGAAAAATAATATATATGTAATCAAACCAAAATTTAATGCACCTTTTCTTTACACACGTAACGTTGTTCTTTTACAAATGACATAACAACGTAAGTTTGTGCATAGAACGGATGGTTACGAATGTTGGAATATAAACTTTAAAAGTTGTTTTGTACTCTGATCGTAAATCTGACGGAGGAAGAGTTAGGGATGTGATTGATTTCACGAGGAAACTTAATCAAATTCTAAAACTAAAGTAAATATCTAATGGAAATAAGAGAGCCAAATTGTTCGTTACAAAAGTATTCCTTTATATAAAACTCAAAGTTTGTCCTTCCTTCAAATCTACAGTTGTTATTTCATAAAATTATTCTTTTTTAAAATTTTTTATACACCTTAATAAAACCTAAAATACGTAGTCTACCTTCAGATCTAATGATATTATGTAATGTTCTCGATTTTATTGTTAGACCCTTCATTGAAACGATGGGTGTATTATTTACGAATATAAGTTACTGTTATTATGTTGTTAGAAAATAAAATACTACGTACTTTTTTTTGTTAGACCCTTAAATAAAACTCAAAGTGTGTCCATTCTTAGTATACATGATTATTATGTCATAAATGTTATTCTTTTTTTTTGTAGAAACTTCAATACAACTCAGTGTTTCGTTCCCTCAAATATACTGTTATTATTTCGAAAATTCATCTTTTTGTATTAGATTCTAATAAAACTCAAAGTGTGTTCTTCTATCAGATCTACAGATCTACCTTCGTCATTTTTTTTATTAAACTCTTCAGTAAAACTAAAAATGCCTTTCTTCTCAGTTTTACTGTCATTATCTCATAAACTTTGTCATTTTTTAGTGTAGCTTTCATTTAATCACAAAGTGCGCCGGTCTCTCACTTCTACTTCTATTATGTTATAAGCTTCATACGTTTTTATGTTAGACCCATCAATAAAACTCAAATTGTGTCCTTTATCCAGATCTATGTTATAATGTTCTCAAGTATTTTATTAGACATTTTAAATATAAACTCAAAGTGTCTCCTTTTATAAAATCTATTTTTTTATGTCATAATTTTCGTCCTTTTCCTTGTAAATAAAATTCAAAATCTGTCCTTTTTCATATTTACTTTTATTATGTCATAAATATCATATTTATTTTCATACACTCTTCTTTTAAGTTCAAAGTGTGTTCTTCACCCAGATCTATTGATATTATTTTGTAAAGTTCTCATTTTTTTCTAGAAACTTTAAATATGAACTCAAATTATGTCCTTTTATCAAAACTGTTTTATAGTGTCACACATTTCGTCTTTTTTTTGTTTACCCCTAAATATAACTCAAATTGTGTCCTTACCTTATATCTGTTATTATTTATTATGTCATAAATTTGGTTCTATTTTTGGTAGACCCTTCAATAAAACTCAAAGTGTGTCTTTACCTCAGATTTGCTACTATTATGTCATAATTTCTTCCTTCTTTTGTTAGACTGTACATTATAACTCGAAATGTATCCTTACTCTAGATCCATTGTTTTTATTTAAATAACTTTGTTCTTTTTTGATATACACTTAAATAAAATGCAAATCGTGTCCTTTTTCAGATCTACTTCGGGTTTTTATGTCATATATTTTGTACTTTTTTTAAGAGTCTTAATTAACACTTAATATTTGTGCTTCCCTAACAACTACATTTTAAGTTTTTAAAATTTCAATCATATGTTGCGTTCTATGTAAAGATTCTTTTGAAAACAATGATAAATGTATAGAAATTGACACGTGTTTTATAACTCATTTATGAATAAAAATCATATTTAATTATTTCAGTCTTGAATGTTTCCTATTAAAATATCTCTTTAGGGGTAACAGTCAACAAATAACTTACATAATGCAAATGTAATACATGCGTTTCAAATTATGATGAAAAATCGACAGAAAAATACTAAGAAAAATATGAAAAATCAAGCTAACGATGTAAATTTAAATTAGTGTCTGCCTTTTACCATAAAACTACAGGTGAATTCCACCACCAGTTTCAGCGTAATGTTTTTGAATATATTTGTTTGTAAATGTAAAATTATATTGGTTTTAATCGGTATTTGTTTGTAAATGATGACATACATCAAACTTAGTCTCAACAACATCCCATGCTATAACAGAATTAGGATTTCAGAATGAAAATGTCCGCAGTCGCGATGAAATACCGCCATTATCTCAGTCAAATGTATTCTTTTATCCGCCTATAACTGATTTGCCAGACTTGGATTTAATGTCCGAGCGATTAATTTTTCTCAACTGCCATTTTCATCGTTCTAGGTTAAAAACATTAAAATCGATGTTCAATCAAACTACGCAGAACAGCTACATGAGCTACAATAACTAAACTATAATTTGTTAAACTATATTACTTTAGTTATTGTAGCTCATGTATCACTGAGGATGGCACTTTGTCGATGAAACGCGTTTGAAGGTAATTTTTGTGAGATATTATGTTCGAGATTTATTCTATTTATATAATTACTTATTGCAAGCGGAAATTGTATTTTAAAATTTCTTTTATTTATTATAAATTAATCATCAATCACTGGGACTATGGAAACAAACGTTTTTCAACTTTTTCTTGCACTTATAAGAAATAGGATTTTCCCACAAAGCACAATCATATAATATCTTGTTCCGACATACTCGACGTTGGGGATACTTTTTGCATGGAGTAGGTGGTTCAACTTCAAAAGATCATCTGTCTTTCTTTTCTTAACATGTTTATATTTTGCGCAAGATCAATTACAAGGTCTTGTAGAATTTTTCTTGTTGTTTATTTTCTCTCTACTAAAATATTCATACAGAAATCATGAGTTAATACCTTCAAGGTCCAAAATATTATTCTGACTACCTTCTTGAGGCGGCTTTAGCAGAATATATTTTTACCGTTTGGTCAAAAATAACGACACTATTTTCTTGAACGAAATAAGTGTACAGTTTCAACTTTATACTTTGAGTCGGATCCAATAAATACATTTTGGTTAATAGAACTTGGCAACAATACCTCTATAAACGTATATACAGTGATATCAGTATTTCGTATATCAGTATTTTCCCCTGATATACAGTGATATTACAACAATGCCAATTTCAAAGATGTAGGCCTACAATAAATAATTATTAATCATAACATTTTCACCTATGTTTAGAAATGATATCAAAAACCTCGAGTAAATGTTATATAAATAATTCATTTTTTGGTGGTTAGTCATCTATTTCCAGAAATACTACTTTGTTTTCAGCATTATCTTTAATAATAAAAATTGTTATATTGCATAAAACGGCACCTACTTATACAAAGTAACAATTGTTCATCAAAACGCATATTTTACCACGACTATAACAAGAAATACGAGTAAAAAAAAAAGAAAAAAGAATTACAAGAACTAATGTAGCAAACAGTCCAATGTTTAGCTGTTGATGGTCGAAATGTACATAAGGGATTATAATATACTGGATTTATTATAACCTTAGTTTAGTTTCTGATTTTGTGATTCGGGGAATCCATGTTTCCTTCATTGTAACTAATGTGACCGTAAGCCTGGGATGGCCATCTAAAGCTGAGTGGAATTAAGTTGAGAGTGGTGGAGCTGAATGGAGCAGAGTGATGTTGACCAGCGGCTGCAACAGGGACCTTGCTGATCGATGTTAGTCAGTATCTAGAAATACCCAATTTCGGACGTTTCAAATCCCAAAAATTTGCCTTATTGGCCTTACTTTGTTTTTAATCTAATTATTCTGACACTGAAATGATATATCATGTTGCTCCAGGACAAGTTCCAAAATCTAAGATAGAATGGGAATGTTTTTATTTCCATCATAGACTGAGATTATCACACCCTTTTTGATGAGCTATACTGTGATCAGTTAAAAAATTATTTTCTTATGACAAGGGATCAGTTTAATGAAGTTTTAGAAAAATTACCTACGATATAACCGGAATTGATAAGAATACAGAAAGGCTATTGGAGAAAAAGGAAAAAAAAGAAGGCTATGCGCTTAAGGTAAGCAAAAAAACTTTTCAATTATAAATTATCGATTATTGAAATAATATACAATTAAAATCATATTCAATGAAGGTAAAGATATCTGAGCTATGAGTGAAATGTCAATGTCAGACATAATAATAATCCCAAGTTACGTACTCATACTAAGTTAATGTACACAGGAAAACCAATATTAAAATCAGTAGTTGATTAATTGATTAGTCTACACTAGAGCTGTCCAACCTAGGATTGTTATTACCGGTAGGCCTACCATACAAGTTCAAAACTTCAGCTTCATCTTCTGCATATGAAACAAATTTGAACAAATATGTCTTCATTTCTCCGCAGGTTGTAACAATTGACGTTTCAATTCACCCCTTTCCTTGTGACCACTTCTTTCTTTTTAGATTCTTCTTGAAGAAACTCTATTACGGACAGTTTTCGTTTTGTTTGATGACTGGCTGATCTTTTCGTTGAAGGAAATATATGTTAATTTCTACCTGGTCATCTTCAGTTGCAACGGGAGTGTAACTCTCTTCATCATTCCTGTCTTTTGTAGTTTCAGAAGTTATTATAATATTAAACGATGGCGCCCTGTCTTTCATGTATGGATGAAGAAAGGACATTTGTTGTTCGTATTTTAAAAGACCGTTACGTTACGTTAAAAGAACCTGAACGCTTTTTGTGATTCGTTTTCTTTTTATACTCGAGCGATAGCCACCCCTTAGTTCATCCACAGACTTTTGTCACAGTCATCTGGAACAAAATAAAAATAACTGAAAGTGATTCCTATAATACCAACCTACAAATACAATCAAATCCGCGAAAAAACAGAAAACAGCGAGAGCATGTTTCATTTGTGTTGATTATACATTATTATATTCAGATATTTGGCACCTGCGAATTCTTTTAAGAGCACAGCTACAGAATCAGAGCTAGGTCAGTTTCTCGAATAAAAATGGAAGTTTGAAAGTCATTTGGTTTCGTTTAAATATGTTAATGCTTGATGTTTGTCGAGTGAACTTTAAAAAAGTTGCTAGTGACTTTACATCTACATAGAATGTTAATAACTGAATTAGCGCAATTGCTAGTAAGCATGTTTGTCAAAGCCTGCTTAAGTCTCAAAATGATTATTTTAAATACAAATGTAGGTTTTCTAATGTTCTTCTTGCCTTGGTTGATGCGATTTCTTGCTATTGACATTCGTGCTAAAGGAAGGTTCAGCGATGGTTATATATTTGGTTAAAGTTTAATAGGTCCACACCTGAAACGTCTAGGAATTTGCCAGAAGATCAGCTTTTATATGAGGGAGAAGAGCCTAAGCCGTTCGTAGCAGCGGGGATAGAACTTTTCCCTTAATAAAACATTTAATGAGGCCAATTCCAGGAAAGCAATGCAAGACATATCGTGGTAAGAGATATTTCAACTATAGTTTATCTCGTAGCAGAAGAGTAGTGGAAACTATATTTGGCATCCTTGGTTTCCAATGGAGAGTGTATGGAAACGATTTTGAAATTCCTGTAGAGAAAGTTGATAGAGTGGTTCTGTCGACATGTGTGTTACACATAACCAGGCGGTAGTCGAAGGTCTAAGATTCATGATGCTAAAGACCTTGAGAATCTATTTCAAAGGAATTTTGTGGAGCTTCAAGCAGTAAATTCATCAGCAAGAAGAGAATACTTTGCAATTAGATATTAATGTGATAACTTTTTGATTCATTGATGGGTGGAGTTACATGACAGTACGACTATCATTAATTGTAGGCCTAATAAATAATAGCAAAATTTATATTTATAGCATTTAATGACAAACATACTTTTACTACTGAATATTGAAAATGACTGTAAAACCTTTGTGAGTATGAACTCACTTGAAGTGTAGATTTTCTAAAAATTCTAAACAAAAACACAATTTTCTATAAAAACGTTTGAGGTTTACTATAATTCATTCTACTATATGTAATGTAATTAATTAAATATTTTAAAATAATGTATCTACATCAACCTTTGAGTACCTTGTTTTATTTAATATGATATAATTCACATTTCGTTCATTGTGATTATTTCGTGAATATATATATATATATATATAAATATACACATATATACAAACAAAATAGAACATTAAAATCATACTTATCTGAAGATATGTTGCACTGTGATGCAACTTCATTCCAAACAACTGCATTGAAAATGGAATCAATGTATTTCTTATTGTCGGAACAATGTAACACCTTGTGTTCCCGTACATATTCAGTAAACATTTCCATAGAAAAACGATGACACTACAACTACAATTATCACACTTCTC